>PVKZ01000331.1:610143-962740 GCA_004027375.1 Macroglossus sobrinus | reverse complement strand
AGAAGGAGAAGAAGGAGAAGAAGGAGAAGAAGGAGAAGAAGGAGAAGAAGGAGAAGAAGGAGAAGAAGGAGAAGAAGGAGAAGAAGGAGAAGAAGGAGAAGAAGGAGAAGAAGGAGAAGAAGAAGAAGAAGAAGAAGAAGAAGAAGAAGAAGAAGAAGAAGAAGAAGAAGAAGAAGAAGAAGAAGAAGAAGAAGAAGAAGAAGAAGAAGAAGAAGAAGAAGAAGAAAATAGGCTTGAAAGAATGTAGTGGAGAAATAAAAGAAATTGATTTAGGGTTAATAACCCAAATTTCATAACCCAAATGACTCACTTGGTAGTCACCCAATACTAAATGTAAATTCAAATGCTTTGAAAGAGGAGGGATTGATTGTAAAAGGGAATGTGAGACCTGTAGAAATTCAAGTTAGTATAAAGATGAAAATGGCCAAAAATAGAGCACTCTCTGAAGGCAAGAAATATAATGGAAATTTTTGGTATTTCTGTATATGATTTTATCTGTTTTTTAGTAAAATATATTGAGTCCACATTTTGCTGTGAAGCCAGTATAGTGCTGAACACCATTAGTGATTCAGATGGAAATAAGACTGAAGAAGAGGAAAAGATCAGTTAATACAAGGCGAGATGCATTAGTATGCTCAGATATACATAAATAGAATAAGTATAATCATAGTTCAGAGAAGAAAGAGCATAGTGTGGATAGGTCTTCAAAAAATTTTTGCTTACATACCAGCTAAAAGATTTTTGTTATGTTTAATGGGTTGCATAGAATGCAATTTATGGTATATTGTAAGAAATAACATTTATTAAATAAAACAGCTATGACATTTTATGCAAAGTATCCAAAAGTACCTAAATATCATGACAATTTGATACCAAATGAACCCATTTTAAAAGTCTGAAATTTTATATTATTTCATTTACCTCTTGGGTTCATATTTTTATTTCACTTACCATAAAAATTATGTCTTCATGTAATATATTTTATGCTTAGCATCCCTGTCAAAAATATAAATGTAAATTAAAATTTTTATTTTGATTAAATTTCCCTTGACTTAATCTTTGACTTAATATTACATAATCTCTTTGATCTAATATTATACAATTGATTGAAAACATATTAATTGCTATTTATTAATTGCTTTTAATTTCTATTTATGTACTATAAAAGATACACTTTATTAAAATTTTTATTGAAATTAAGTTATTATTTTTAATTAGTTCATATACCATAAAAGAATAAAACTTATTGGCAAATGTTAGTGAAATCATTAACAAGTCTATTTCTATTTTTTGTTTGCTTTAAAAATCTACTGAGAAAATTTGTCCTTATAAGTAAATAGATGTGAATAGAAGAACTCAATTCTTTAAACATTTTCTGAGGTACATATCAAAAATCACATTGTGAACTCAATAAGGTCTTTCTTCAATTTTGTAAGTAACAAATGAGTCAATAAATTTATGTTATTCAGTCATTAGAATCGTTTAGTTTCAGGAAAGGGTTTACAAACACATCAAAACCGTTAACTAGACCTATTCCTCTTTCATTTAGAGGCACCTGATTTGACTTGATTCATACGAAGTTAGAAAAAACTTTTAAATGCTTATGTCATCACATGCTTTAAATACAATTTCATCAAAAGCTTGGAGAGGCAGATTTAGTTCATTAAATTTGTGGAAAATGCCCATCTTGTGACCTTATTGGAATAATTAGAGCCATATTCATTTTCAAATCAATCAACCAAGTCAGATTTAATTTTTAGCACAACAATCTGACTTTATTTTTTAATCCAAATAAATATATTAACATTTATGCCCATGACAAGCAGCTAACTTCTGAATTTTCCAAGTAAGTAGGTTAGATGATAGATGATGGTGCATAGTTAAGTCATAGAACTTTGTCTTAGGTTTACTTCTGGAAAAAAGTAAGCCACTTTAGTATTTCTTTCTAATGCTTTCTTTTGTTTGCTTTCATGAGTCTCTCGCTGAAGATTGATACATTCTTTAAAGGAAGTCAGAAGATGATATAAAATAGATAGTTAAAAGGAAATTGCTATAATTCCCAGTGCTTCACACTAAAATAAATTTAAATTAAGACATCCAACCATATTCCAAAATATTTCAGTTTTAATTCTACATTTTTTCATTTATAGTAATATATAACAGAAACCAAATATTCTATTTCTATACATATAATTTCAGAGATATTTTAATAGCATCCACATCCATAAGGGAGATAATAGTGGGACAGCACCAAAAGGGCAGATTAACGAAATATATCACCTTTGGAATATATGACTTAATCATTAAAGTGACTATAGCATTAATACACTACATTTAATAATGCTTGTAATCTGTAAAGTATTTTGCCATCAGTATTAGTCCAGATCCAGCTAGAAAACAGAAACTTCTTTTAGTCTTTCACAATGAAAGGATTTAATACAGTGAAACTGGTGTATAGCTAACAGGACAACTGGAAAGCCATATAAGGATGATGAGGCAACTAAGAGAGAAGCTGCTACCCCTAGGGCTTGAGGGACAACAAGAGAAGGTGGTAATACCAGAACCCAGAAGAGGAACCATCTGGCAAAAATATAAACCCAGTGAGAACTGTTCTGCCATTTCGAACGACAGAAGAAATGGCTGGCTTTTACAGGTTGGAACCAAGGAGGAGCCTCAGCCACATATTTTACCTAAAGAAGAGTGGACAGAAGAGCAACACCCAGGCTTTCCCATAATTTACATCATTGACTTTTCTAAAACTTCTTATTGGCTGAAACTATGCAGAAGTCAGAAAGTAAGGGAACATGAAGCTTGCAGTTTGGCTCAATACAGGGAAACGAGGAAAGAACAGAGACTGGATTAGAAAGCAAACAGGTAATTCGCAGGTACAGTATCCATCATTTGATTCTTATAATCATTTCAGTAGATAGACAACATATTGCAAGGATTCATTTGTTCTTTTATCTTGATTCATTATTTGATAAAGATAAGGCCATTGGAATTTAGAAAGCTTCCAAGAAGAGTTGGATCTGACCCTCAAACTTAGTAATTTTAGTCCAGGAATCTTTCAATTGTAACACAGGTTACTATTGTATCATACTAAATGTATCATTTTAACCTTTCAGATTTAAGTTAATGGTGGAAAATAAGCCTTGTGGACATTTGGGTTTAAAATTAGGAAAGGACTGAATAAAATGAGCCTAGTGATCTTCAGTTTACTGTACTGAGATTATTTATGCTGTTTGCAAATCAAAAATCTAACAATAGAGTTAATAATTAAGTATATGATAAACATTTATGGTGTTAAAGAACCTCTGGCTAGAACTATTCTTTATCTTCTCAGTATCCAGATTCATTAATGACTTAATTCTGCCCCAGCCTTGTCACTAGCCTATAGCCACAAAAGCATATTCTCAGAAGTATTATCTGAAATGATATAGAGGTAGTTTACTATGGGAACAGTTTCTCTTACAGACTCTGCTGTAGCTCTTTGCAATATAATATGACAGTCTAGAAGAAAAGAAATAATACCAACTATAAGAATTCTTAAACAGGAGCTTCTGTGTCTCTGAAATTGAGTGTGCATATGCATGTGAGTATGTGTTGTGGCTGTGTTTTAATTGTTGATCGGCAATAACTATTGCATTATTAGCATGCACAGTAAGATACCATATTGGATAACTCTTTTTCTTTTATCACACATTTTATTCTGATCTGAACTTAGAAATTCTGAAACTCCTACAGAGAAGAAGAAGGAGAAAATAGAAAATGGAAGACATTCGTTAGCCATTCCTTCTAAATGCTGGTTCATTATGCTACAGACTCAGCAAATTTTACACTTAATGAAACAATTCTCTACTCTGGACTCCCATGAATTGTTAAAGGCAAATATCCATATGATTTATTATATTACCAAGCAGAACTCTCTAAACCAGGGCAAGCAGGAAAAATACTAAAGATGATCAGAACTTTTGTCTGAAACATATTCAATGCTGTTTGCTGTTAACACTCAGGAAGTGACACTAAGGGAATAGTGAGTTTGTGGAGCAGTTAACATAAACATTGCCACAATTAATTATTATACCATGTCCAGGGCTTTGAGAACAGAATCCATTGTCAGAAGAGCTTGAGCACCCACAGAAAGCAATTAATCCAACATTTTCCCAGTGCTATACAGGGCAATGCACAGTTTTTGCAATCTGGAGAAAGTTTAGCATCTCTTATGAGTCTGAAACCTGTGAGCGGTGCAGAGAATTCTGAGATAATTAATGCCTAGCCAATTTCTTGCAAAATCATCCAAGAATGATTGGTAGTGTCATTGCCAATGATAATAGCATCTATCTGAAGGACAGAAGGAAGCAAAATTATGAAACTCTTGTTTTTCTTTTTAATTAGCAATATTACTGGAGGCTCCATATTTTTTTCATTTGTCATGAATGATACCATGTTTTGTGGGCTATTGTAAGTCTGCAGCTAGATTTTATTAAATGAAAAGAGTGACTATTCTCAGTTAAATTTATTCTGCATGGATCAAACCAAATTCATTTTGGTATTAATTTTCTATGATGCTAACATAGCTACCATACATTATAACTTTACATAGATAAAGTTTGAGATTAAAAATAATCACAGCTGAATATATTTATACAAAAGCATAATTGATGAACACATATATATTCTGTATTAAATCAAACACATCAAGTCAAATGCAAAGTATTAACTATATATTTTCATTTTTTCCATGATCTGAGAAATCCTATATTGATAATTATCACTTTTAACAAATAAAATCTTAAACACGAGTATTAGCTCTATTACAATGAGTATATACGTAGTCACAACATGATATTATTTGGTTGTAAGCTTGTTTACTTAGGACAAATGGTAAATGAGTACATAGTTTTAAGTTCAAAAAGTAAGGACAAAACTAGAAGTTTGACTCAGAGGGTCCAGTACTTAATCAAGTGTGACTCTGATTTGGTTTGAATACATAAGCTTTTGTTGTCTCATATGCAAATGTTTGTAACTAGCAAAAGAGCTAAAATAATAAATTTTAGGTTACACCATGATTTTAAAGAAATGTTTTGATTTTAGTGTTTTTATGGTGTTTCGCAAACAGCACTTATCAAAATGAACAATATTCTTAACAAATAAGCATCATGAAATAAAATGGAATGATACCCATTCTGCAAATTAGAGACAATGTTGATCTAACTTGAGGTAGATTGTTAAACAGCAATGTATGAAGTATAAGCTTTAATCATTCAAGCATCTTCTTAGGGAAAGCAAGAAAAAAGTGATTATTACCTGTGTCTGTTCTTCAAAGAAAGAAAAAACAGCAAGTCTGATGTTTTCAAATAGGCAAATGAAATCAGTTAATGTTTTTCAAACAGCAAAATAGTGGTCTTGGAAAGGAATTCAGATATGTGAAAATAGTTGTGAACTGCCAAGTAATTTTTTTAGAAGTAGAGAATGGTGAGTGTTTCTGGGTGTATCTATACTTTACAGAATAATTTCAACTCTACTCACAGACACTAATGAAAGAAATGCTATGTAAAAGTTTGCTACTGTGTGCAAATGCTATGTGGTTGCTATAAATTAATGATATTCAAACAATTTCCTCAGTCATTTTACTTCATAACTGAAAGGAAAATACATTTTAAGAGCATACTGTTTTTATTTCTTTAAACTAAATGCTCCTTATAATACAAAACAGCACTCAGTGATCCGTGCAGGCTTCCATTTATAATATTAACAGAAGACATGTTCCATGCTAATCCATCTCATTAATATTAAAGAAAGGACTTCAAGACTGGTGAGCACTTAATCATTTGCAATTAGCACCTAACTGTTAATTCTATGGAGGGCTCTTAGGGAGAGAAGCAGAAGAAGTTTTTCCCGTTTGCTAAATGTTAGTTGATTTAACTTAGAGTATTTAATTCTGGGAAAACTCAGTAATTAGAACAATTCATGTAGCTAGACAACTTTAATTGATCAGTTAAAAATAAAAGAATCCCCAACTGAGAGACACGACAAGATATACATTTTGGAAATGGACATGACATAGCCATTTTGCTAATTTATTTTATTAGGTTCTATGTACATCCAGGCCAATGAATTTGGCATCTAAGCAGAGATGAGTAAATTTCCAGTTCAGACTACCTCAACACAGATCCCAAAATCCAATTAGCAGAATGGGCAGCTTGTCTGGTTTGGCTCCAACTAGAGCAGCTTGCTTCCTCAATGTCAACTCAACCTGAAAAAAAAGAATAACTGTGAGTTTCCTACTTTAAGACTCAAAAGAATGTCAAGACCCAGAATAAGAGCTCTATGCCAATGACTCTGAGCAAAATCAAGCTTCCAACTGTGATGCAGTCTTTTTGCTTTCCTTCTACATTTATCCTGCCATTTAATGGGCTCTCCCTCCCAGATCTGAAATCTGCCTTTTTTTCTAGGGGCAGATCCTATTATCAATTGTTTGTTGCAAACTTCTTGGAAGAATCAAAGGCATTGGGAGAATCTATTACAGAGCATCAAAGGGGACCCTGCCATTAAATAGGCATGCTTTAAGAAAAGGAATCTGTTTACACCATCATGTTGACTTAATTCTTCTTAAAGCTACTTCCAACACCACTTTTCTTTTTTTTCTAACTGAAGAAAAGCCAAAGTTGGCAAGATCCCTTAAAAGGCAGTAGGATTCCCTGAAATTAGCAGAGACAGGCTTGTTCATCTCTTCTGTTAATATCATTTACTTAACTGGTAGTGATAGAATGCCCCAGGACATCACACACTAAATGTTGTCTGTGGCAACCTTTAGCAACATTTCCACTACCAAATCTATCAAATTAACCAGATTTAACTAAGAACAATTCTGAAAGTTTCTAATTACTGTGACAGTCAAGGCATTTTTAAATTTATCTATTCATTTAACATTTTCATAAAGTCTTATCCTGCAACCTCACCATCTTTCCCATGCACTTTTCTCATTTTGTAATGTGTTGTTATATGTCAGTTGTTCTTTCTTTCTATGTATTTTGTTGTTTTTGTGACTCTCTTCATTCTAGTCTTAAACATGACTGCTTCTATCTACATTGATAAGAAGGCCACCTGCTAACTTTGCCAAATGGTAGGCTCTTTACAGCATCTCTCCAGATGTATATGAGCACTACAGCTGCATAGCCATTACAGATGGCATGGAAAAATCTGTTTTCAGCCTTCTGCCTTACAATATATCCTAATATTTACCTGCTGTATTGAAGTGCCTTAGACGTTAAGGATTTGGATGAAAAAACATGGGTAAAGCAAAAAAAGTCATCACCAGCAGACACGTAATAGCCATAAGGCTCCCCCATGACATAGGATAAACCAGAAGCACTCCAAATGAGTCCTATTGAACAACTAAGTGCATAGACAGAAGAGTAGTATGTAGATGATACCTAAAAATAGGTTCCATGTGTGGTAAATAGCACATATCAGGTTTTGAGGTTCTAGATTCATCTGGAGACACTCTGAGAAAGCCTTTCATTCTAAGGGCAGGGCTGGAGAATCTTTGTGAGATTTCATGATGAAGAATAATATATACTAGAGAGGTAAGAAGCACAGAGTAATGGATCATGGATTTCATTTTGTCTCTGTTACCTACTTGCAAGTTTTCTTGTGCAAGGTTGTGAACTTATTTAAGACCATTTCCTCACCTGTAAGATTAGAATAATAACAATGTTTGCATCACAGAGTTCTGTGAGGTATACTTAGTATAGTGCCTGGCACATGAAAATGCTCATAAGTGATAATTATCAAAATTACTATTATTTTAGGTACACATTTAGATAGGTGGCTTCTGGCATTCTTTTCCTTGATGTATAGAAAGTCCAAAAATCTTCTCTCAACTATTCTTTGAAAAACAGACAGGGAATAGTTAGATTTCAAAAGGCTCCACTGCCAGCTACATGCAATATGAAAGGAAAAAGATGTCAACCAGGCAGATAAGTAAGGAAAGGTGACATTTAGCTGGAAAGTAAGATTTGTCTTGGGTTAGCCACTATCATAAACTCTAGAAGTACATTTCAACATGTGTGTAATTGAACAGTTTTTGATTTTTGTGTGCCTACTGTATCTCAGAAAGTTCACTAATCTATTATTCAGTTACGATGTGTAGATAGCAAAATTAATAAAATTAAAATGTTTCTTTTCTTTCTAACAATTTATATTTAACAAAGTCAGGCAATGAGGAAAGGACATAGAAGTGGGGTATAAATTCCAATTTAACTGTTACTTGCTGTGAGATTTTAACCAAATTTTGTAATTTCTCAAGGACTTAGTTTCTACATCAATAAAATGGGGAACTAATGCCTATTTTGCAATAGTTATTGAAAAGATAAATAATTCCTTTAAAATGCCTTGCTAGTTTTCTGAAACATAATAGAATTCTCTAAATAATAATAGTTATTACCACACTTATACTTCTCTATCAGAATTCCATTGCTGTGTAACAAATATCCATAACTGTAACAACTTAGAACAACACCCATGTATTAAGTCCCAGTTCTGTATGTCAGAAGTCCAGACATGGAGTGACTTTCTTTTATCTGGATTTCAAGCTTCTCTTCCCAGGTCATGTGACTGTGGCAGAATTTACCGCTACAAGACTAAGGTCTCTGTTTCCTTGCTGGTTGTCAGCTTTCAGCCATTCTTAGCTCCTGTGGCACCCACGTTCCTTGACATATGATCCCTTTCATCTTCAAAGCTAGCAATGGAGAATCTCCTTTGCATTGAATCCTTCTCATACTTCAGATGACTCTCTTTTGCCAAGAAGAACTCCATCTTATTTACGGCTCACCTGATTAGCCCTAAAAAACATAATTTCCTTTACTTAGCCAACTGATTTGGGACCTTAATTACATCTTAAAAATTCCTTTACAGTAGCACATAGTTTAGCATTTGACTGAACATCTGGAAAAAATATGTATACACAGGGAACAGGAATCTTGAAGGGTATCTTAAAAAAAATCTGTCTACCACTATAATTTTGAGAAACAAATATTATTTCTTTTGAGAAAACTGAGATTCCAAAAGTTTAATTGACTTGCCCGAGGACATTCAGCTGAGAAATATTTCTTAATAGAATGTCCCTAGGGGATATTTGGCAATGTTTGGAGACATTTTTAGTTGTCACAATTGGGGAAATTATCAAACATTTTTAGCTGGCCTATGTTAAAATTCTATTAATATAGAAGAAGAGAACTGACACTGGGGACCAGTGGTAGTTTCTGCCAAAGATTATGCTCATTTATGCCAGGCCATTCTCTGAGAATGCAGCTAGAATACAGTGGAAACAGTTCTCAATTAGCTTCCACATCCTGAAAATAACATGTCAATAAGAAGCTTTCAGTTTGATGTAAGAGTTCTCCAAATTAGCAGTACTGGCGTACTAGGCCACATAATTCGCCAGATTGGGGGCCTGTCCTGTTTACGGCAAGATGTGTAGCTGCATCCCTGTCATCATCCACTAGATGTCAACAGTGGCCCCATCTCTCTCCCCTACCACCAAGTGTGACAAACAAAATTCTCCTAGGGGAGGAGCAAAGTCACCCTCAGTTGAGAACCACTGTTCTAAAGGGAAGAAGCAAGCCCTCTCTCAGCTCTCTTCCCTTTTTCATTGACTTCTTTTTTCCAAGGCAGATATGATGTCTGCAGCTAGAGCAGTCATCATGGACCACTCTGGGAATTAAATTCTGTGTTTAGAAGGACCTGTACTCTGACAACTAGTCAGCTTACATCTGAATTGTTACCTGGTCATTTACACCTGAACTGTTACAAGAGATAGAAATAAACTTTTTGCTTAAATCACCATATTCTAGGGTTTTCTGTACTTGTATCCTAACTAATACATACTTCTTGAGAAAGCCACTTTGACAGAGCTTGTGAGTGTTAAATATATTGCCTATTACCTTAAAATCGTATAGCTTCATTTCCTTTTTGTTTCCCAGCACATTATGCTTACAATAGAGCCTGTCCCCAAAGAGGCAATACCTACAATGAGGAGCTGTACTTGATTCTTTGGTAAATACATTCTTTGTTTGACCATATTCTAACAACCCAAATGGAGGTTTCCGTTGTAAACATTTGTTTCACAAGCAAACACATCCAAATTGAAATGTTTCTTTTCATTGTTGCAGTGAAATACCTATTTGCTTTCAGGCCATGAGGATGCTGAATGCTTTTGTAAATGTTTCCACAGACTACTGGCTACTCCAGGCCCATCTCTCTCCCACTGCTCAAGAATTTCCTAACCATCAGGAACCCCAGAGACTGCCCAGGAGCTCAGTGGTTGCCTGATAGAAGAGATCATCAAAATGATCTTGCATTAAGAAAGTGAAGAATGAATTCTTTTTTCTATCAGAACATTTAGTTGTCCCAGTGAACACATTACTCTCTTCGAATTTATTAAGTGTATATAAGAAGCTGTATTAACGCTTTAAAGCCATTCACCAATGGTTTTTTGTGACTTTAAGTAATTATCTCCATATCACAAAGTATCTCCATATGTTGGAGATAGTTTTTCTGCTGCAACAATCAAATGTTGTAACAATAAAAAAAAAACACTATTTTTAATAAAGTTTTTAAAGTAAAAATTAAAACATAAGAGATAAAAAGTTTGGATATATTTATATCTACTGACACAAGATGTTTCCTGTGTATGTGCCCCAAGAACTTATCTAAATGCCTTCTCCTCCCACATACATCTACTGAAATGTTTCCTGTACTCTGTGTACATGTGTGTCCTTTTTTAAGAAAATGTGTATTTATTATACCTTTTTTCTTATAAGTTAAACTTGTCTTAATGCCCTGGGAATATCTGATTGAACAAAAGATTGTTAGAATGGTCATAAACAACCATTTCCATGTATGCTGAACAATTATCGCCAATGCATATTAGCTGAAACTTCTGCCCACTAATGAGTGGTGGTAAACTAGCCAAAGAGAAGGCTCTTTTTGCAAAGAATAAGAGGAATAAAGCAAATCATTCAAGCTCAGGTTGTTATGCTATGAATAGACCTGGTGAGTATCCCTTTCTTGGTGGCACTGGGAAACTTCCAAGTAATGACATCACTGAAAGGTATGTATCCTCTGTTCAGTGTCACAATACACTCTTGAAATAAATTGCCATAAAACTCCAATTATCAAAGAAGTATCATTTTCTTTGAAATGTGTAAGATTAAGATATAGGTATGCAGTATAGCATTCATCTTAATTTGCCTTCCATCAGTTAGGAGAAAACAAGAAATTTAGAAAATTTGGAAATACTAGCTAACATTAGTTTAGCATTTACCATATGCCTGGTCTTACTTTCCTTTTATCATTTAATCTTCACAGCTCAATGAGAGGTATGGTTATAATACTCATTTAATTGCTAAAAAAAAGAACTACAAAGAATATGTGTGTGTGTGTGTATACACATGAATGTATAATCTGACCAAGATCACATGGCTAGAAAATGGTTGATCTGGGTTTCAAAACCTAGCTGTTGTAGAAAAATAAATACTAACACAAATTTTAAAATATATTATGTAATACAATGCTAAAAAAGGATGAGATTTTGAAGTCCAGTGGATGAAAAAGGGGGAAAATAAAGTAAGTAAACAAATGAGTTATAGACACAGTCTTCTTGATGAAGTGGCTCTATATTTTTGAGAACTTGCCCTTTAGGTGTTTAATGGAGAAGGTCAAAGACTAAGCATGAAGGACAAAGCACATGACAAGATTTTATATTGTTGTCACATTCAGAACTCTCAAGCATGTAGTACTGCACTTTAATCAAAGCCAGCATGACCAGGGTAAAACGGGCCTAGGTACCATAGATATCTGCCTCTCCTTGCTCATACAAAGTACAGCTAACTTACTCAGGTAACTTATTATCTTCCCAGTAAGCTCCATGGGCATGTGTGGCATTATCAACAGGCAGGAATATGTTTGGACCCTAGATCTTGGTTCTGCAACTTCCTGCTGTAGAAACTTGAACAAGTATTTTAAATCTCATGCACCTCAGATTATACAGATACAGTGCTGTTGCGAAGTTAAATAAAATGAGATTTAAGGCACCAGTCACATAATGGAGCCCAAAATGGTTAGGTGTGTGTCATCAGTACTAAAGGTACCAATGAAGTCATACTCGTATTTGACCACGACGGCCAACTCCTATATACCACTGAGTCCCTGGTAAATGTTTAATTAAAATCTATTTACAACAAAATTCAAGAATTTTTCCACTCTGTTTATTTACTGTCCCTGAATCAGAAGTTCTGAAAAACTGCTCCTGTTTATTGTCTTTCCAATCTTCTGATTAGATACAGGTTTTGGGATAATGATACTCATTGTAGTAGAGTTTGACATACATGTTTTTTTTTTTCTGTATTAATAAAATATGGGGGAAGAAAAAAATTAGACAAATGATGGATGATAAGCCTTATGATTTAAATTTCCTGCTTGCCCTCATGCTGTGATTTCTCAACTTTATATTTGTAAAATGGTTATTTTGTGATAGGGTTGAACTAATTTCTTTTTGCTATTTAGCAGAATAGGTGTAATTTTCTTTCACATTTTTGCAAAGAAGAAAAAATTAATACAATCATACCTGGTGAAGATTTTTAATTACTTTGATTGTGTTTCCTGAATGAACATATTATTGCTTAATGGGGCCGACATTCCAAACAGTCCAAAGAAGAGATGTAAATGCAGACAACCAACATGCAAGCAATTCTTCTACCTCTGAGGGCACTGAATGAAAAGTGATATAGTTTAAATTTGTTACTGTTTCATTCAGCTTTTAAAATTAAAAAAAAAATACACCTTTTTGTTCTGATGGTCACTTAAACTATCAATCTTTTATACAAGAAGAAGAGGTTTGACAGGGCAAAGACAAGGTTGGTAGGACTCTACAGAGATCTAGAATGTAAATTTAATATCTATAAAAGAAAGACAAAGAGGGAGTAGTCGAACACAAGCTTTGCCAATTTAAAGCTATTTCTTTTCTAAGAACAACCTGCCACCCCAAGATCAGTATCATACCAGTTTCACACAGGCTAGATGTAAGAACATACATTAACACAGTATTAAAAATAAATGCTTTGGGAAGGAAATCTGTGGATTTGGATCCCAGATTACCATTTAATGGCTATATAGCCTTTGGAAAATTACTTCTATTTTGTGTGCCTAAGTTTTTTTCAATTGTGAAATATTGATACTAATATGACCCACTCATAGAGTTCTTAGGAGAATTAAATAAGTTAATAGACACAAAGCAGACAGTTAGAGCAGTACCTGGCATGTTGTAAGCATTTTAGCATATATATATATTAGCTAATAAATATTAACTACTGTCTCTCTGAATATGATGACATTACATATATATTTAGACGTTATTTGCCAGTTTGAAATGCCTGTTGGTTTTAGAATCCAGATTGTTGGTTCTCTGAGGCACTGAAAGGAACATAAGAGTGAGGGAAGATCTAAATATACCTATAGACAAAATGTGAACATAGGTAGCTAAGTACTCTGGTTATATGCACATATAATCTTGAATAACAGGTCACTTGCCTTTTGCAAATAAATAAAATAATTAGAAGTATTTCTGTCTCTTTTGTATCAGTTCTAACAGTCTTGCAATTGGCAAAAAAAGAACTTAATTTAGTGACCCATTCATGCCTATCGGCAAGCTTTGTGTTTGATGGCTGTATTTTCTGCCTTTTTAAACTATTGTTTTCTAGAAATAATGTTAAGATGAACCAGTGAAATACAGGAGTGAAAGGAGCAGAAAGTAAGTAGCATAAAAATACGCAGTCACAGAAAATTAATGCAAAGTGCTGCTTCTTTGAACCAAGATTGCCACCGGAGCACTCTGAGTTTTCATTTATAATGTAAACTTTTTTACTTCTATTAAGAGTTGATGTGCTGCTATATTCATAATGTTACTGACATGTTTGCTTGATGAATCACTCATAGGATCTTTCTTATTACAAACAGATAAAGCTTTCTTACTTTAAGAAAGGACCTACAACCAAACTTAAAGGATCTACCTTTTCTTCACCTACTTTTTTCATAGTTTATATGGATTTAACTGTTCTCTTGAAATGATTCATCTTTTAGTTCCTAACTCTATGTTAACTAGTCTGTCTTCTACTCTTATTTTTCAGCACTTAATAAATGGAACAGATTGTCTCATTATAATCTGAACATTTCCTTCTGCTTTTTCTGTGTATGGTAACATCTAAAGTGGTAATAAAGTTTAAACAGAATGACTTGATCAATATCCTTGTAAAACTCATTATTTTCTGATTTAAGTCCTTTCTTTGCACTCTATTAGGTACATTCTAAGAGTGGGGACAAAGTCTTATTCATATTTGTTAATTCAGTTACAAAAAATCTGGTATATAGTATGCCCTTAAGATATTTTTGCTAGATTTTTTAATTGAAATGATCAGTTACCTTAAAGTTTACACATAACATATATTCTACCTCAAATATACTTGTGCTCTGAGCTGGGTGGGCAATTTGCTTAAACTATTATCTACTATTAGCTTTCATGACGTATGTGGGTCTAGACCTGGCTGGTCCTAGGTCTGGCTGTGTTCCAGGCTCGCGGCTAGGAATAGATACCAGTGTCGTAGGGTACCTGCAACCAGTTCATGTAAGCATGATCCAGTTTATGGTATCACACATATGTGGCAGAATTCCACTATTGTACTCTGTTATAGGTGGATTCCGTGGAGTTCCCTAGAGAGCAGAAGCGCGTTTCCCGCAATAGAAGCACGCTCCCCACAATGAAATTGGCGCTGCCGTTTTCATTCTCATGTCGGCCCCACGGCCCCTCCTGTGTTCTTCCAGCTGGGCATCTCACCGCAGAAACCTTCCCTTCTCCATCAGTTCCGCTAACCAATGTGCATTCGGCATAAGAAATGGGTTATTTGCAAGACAATGTTTATTTCTAAAGCTTTTCGAAGAGCTAATTTCTTCATGAAAGTAAAAAGATTCTGGTTCAACAGTTCCCTTAATCATGTCCATAATCAAAAGCAAATTTTATAAGAATATTTAGTAGTGTGGGAAATGTTTACGCTGTCGGTGTAAGAAGAAAACGAGCCTGCCAGCCCCCAACACGGAGACAGCAACAAGCACATTTTCTGAGAAGTTATCTCTAAAATCTAGCCCATTTTTAAAAGCTTTAGCTGAGTCTTCTGTAGTTTAAGTATTCTTAACAGGTACATACATGACTTAACAATGTCATGTTTCTCATTCCCAGAAGGCTGCCCCACCACATTTTGAAAGGCAATGTGTATGTAAACAGAACTATTTAATACTGCCCTAAAAAAAAATGTGAAATGGTTTCTCCAATATTTTTTAGGTGGCTTCGTACAATAGAGAAAACTAAGATTATATTCTACCTCCTCAATAGCAAAATTATTAACATTTATATAACACCCACTGTATGCAAGGTACTAAGTGTGTTACACATATCAATTTATTTAACTCCCAGAACATTCTGTGAGTAGGGTACTGACATAATCATGCATAATCATGGATAGCCAAGCACAGCACCAGTACTTTAAAGATCATCTCATTTAGAAAGATGCATTTTGTCCCTTAAAGACCAAGGACATTGGTGAAAAAAGCCTGCTCTGCCATTTGCCAACTTTTGACTGTAGCCCAGTTATTTCAACTCTTTTTGCCTCAGTTTTTTGGGGTATAATACTGGGATAATAGTAGTTTCTCATATACAGATTTCAAAAAAAATGAAATAAAATAATACATGTAAAGCACTTAGACCAGGACCCATCATACAATAAATATGAGCTAATTGTATATATACATACATATGTATATATAATGCTTACACTCACGCTAAAGATGATGATAAAGTAGAGTTGTTTTAGTCACTTGTCTATGGTCAAAAAGTCAGGAAAATGTTGGAATGAAGATTTGGATAGAGATGTGACACAAAAAATTCATTATTCTGTGTAATATTCTATTATTGTTATTGGTGAAACACTCAAAGACTCATGGTGTGTTTGAATGAGTGATTCTCTAATCATCTGATCAATCTATAAAATAGAGGTAATATCAATTTCTCTTTCCTTCCTTCCTTCCATCCTTCCTTTCTTACTTTGCAATTTTTCCTCTTTTCAATTTTCTAGCCCAAAGCATAGAAATATAAACACAGATGATGATATCATTGATGTTGCATTAGATTAAGACATTTAATTTTAAAAATACCCAAAGACAGTATTAAACAAGACAGAATTTTATTTCTCTTTTCTATAATAGTCCACAGGTAACCAATATAAGGTAGGAGAAACAATACTACCATCCTCAACAGGTGGCTTCCAAATTTGTTCTGTCATCAATATTCCCTGGCCAGAAGGATGAGAAGAAAAGAGAAAATACATGGCAAATATATTTAAAGAGATAATTATGAAGTTGCACATATCACTTCTGCACTCCTCATATTGGTCAGGTATGCCAAACCTAGCTGCAAGAGAAAAAAAAATGAGAAATACAGTCTGCAAGATCTAGTACTAAATAATAAAGGAGAGAACAAATGTAGAGGGAGCAGTTTCAGGCTTACCCAAAGGAGTGTAGTGAGCATAGGTACATGATTATTAAGATCTCAGAGATTCTTTTATAAAGTACATTTGTGTCTAATGGCTGACAATAGAAAGTTTGAGAGCCATTGTGAAAAGGACTCATCACAGATTTTGTTATTGATCATTGCCATATTGATGAAACCAGCATCTTTCTTCTATTATAAAAGTTGATGCCTTTGCTTCATACTTCAGTACTACCTTTGTGAATGGTGCTCTAGAACTATGCATGCAGCAACACTGGTAGAAGAATTTTGTATTAAATTGCACTTTAATAATCACAAGTTACACTGAGTGATATTACAGGAAATAGCTTGATGAAATATGCCAATGCCTTGATGCTTTTGAGGGGAGGATATTGAGATGTAATTGACTCAACCATTCAGAATTCTTTGAAGAGCCTCAGGAGAAATTTCTCCTAGGCCTCGTTGGTGATAAATTCTTTTTTTGACAGTTTTTTTCTCTTATAGAAAAGAATGTGAATCATTAAACTATTTTGTTTTTGTTACTTGGAAACTCAGTAGAATCCACAGCCTACTTTCATAAATTTATAGGGCTGATGTGTTAAATTTTTCTTTTTTGTCATTGTATTATTCTGCATTATTTTCCTTCACTCTAATTTATTTAATTTATATATATTTTTATACTCATGGAAATCATTTGTATATACAAAAAATGATAGAAATTTCATCATTATAGGGCAATCTCAAATTCCATTACGTTTATTTACTATATGATTGTTTACTTAATTAAACATATCTAAAGATCATAATTTTTATTTTTAACTTAAAGTAACTTTAACTTTTAAAATGACAGGAGATTTATTAATTTTAATTATTCTTTGTAAAAAGACATGAATGTAAAACTGTAAGTTGATAAATTGAGAACTCACTTTTAGTTAAGAACAAGTGCTATCAATTTTTAACATGCTTAATTAGGAAAAGGTAATGCTTGTATATGGTGCTATATCTTCAGATATGCAAACTAAAAAGGATTTTGCTTATGCTAGAAAACCGAAATGCCCATAGTGACTCTAACATTTTTTACCATGAGGATGAAAAGACTTTGTGGGGAAACTTGTGGCTCACAATGCAAATTTTAACACCTTTCCTGTGATTATCTACACCCCTGGCAGAAAAATCTTTTCTGACCTGATGGGTCTTTGCCACAGTTTAAGCCAGTTGGGACTTTTTAGAATGGTGGATAATCAATTTAGCCTGATTAAATGCAGTTCCCATCTTAAATTATGCAAAATATAGGGACCCGTGGGTAGAAACAGAGGTAGAACTGAAACCCGTAGGCATTCTAGCAGTTAAGCCATGGAGGGCTATGGAGACTGTGCTATGGGAATGTGATTCTTAGTTGAATTGCTTTGAATAATTCTCCTTGCTTAGAAGCAAAAGATGATGCATGCTGCTAAAGTCCAATGAAGAAAAATAGTTTAATGATTTAGATTATGAAAAAACTTTTTAAAACCTGAAATGTAAAGCCCCTTCAGTCAATAACAGGACAGTTTTGTAAACCACTTAAGGCTGTGATAAAATCCTACTTGACTGGCCCATGAGCAGATGTGACAAGTTAAATTTATTTCCTTTCTTACCAGGAAGCTTTGCAGGAAACTCTTAACATATGGTGCTTTTTCTCTTCCATCTAGAGCTATAAATGTTATTGGAAAAGGATGTTCCCAAGAGCAGTGAGTTTCTGACGTCTCTGCCAAATGGAGTCCAAATGATCCTTTTGTGGTTCTGAATTCCCTAAGTTCTTAGGAGCTGGCAACCAAGGGTCTCTGATCTAAACACAGCTCACTAATTTAATTATTTTATTATAGATTTGTGGAAGCTCTTTCAGACCAGTGACTTAGCATCTGTATTGTATCTAGCGATACAGGAAGCACAAGTTAGAAGGGTGTAAATATTTTGTTTCTTAACTGTTTTCATTTGAAAACTTGAAAATCATTCCACACAGAAACCACGCACTACAAACTGGATACAAAAGAATGTGAAATTGAATTAAGTCAAATTTGCAGAAAACTTCCTCATGTTTAGAGCTTTTTGTATTGCACATAGATACACAATCAAATACTACATGGCAATGTGGTAGTAAATGCTTTTAGTGATTAGTGATTATACAAAAATGAAGTATTACCAAGTAAAAATCATTGGCTATCATATATAGTTTATAAGACTCCCCAAAGTGCTGAATATAACAAGAGGGCACATCTTTATTTGATGTCTTTTTGGAGCATTTCATTTTAATGAATTAGAAGGAAGATATTGATGCTTTAACCATTAGAACTTTGATGCTATTGGTTTACCGCCATGAGTGCTAAATTGAAACTAATGGCACCAACTAATTTTTATTGTCAATGCAATGAACTACATTGAAATGTCATTCAGTTTGAGATAGCAAATGCATTCAAGTAAAATATCTGAAAATTGACATTATTAAAGTTGTACTATAAATGATCAATTATTATATAATTCTGAACTGATAACTGATATAGTTATGACATATATACCATGTTAATCTGTCTTTAACATTTTATAGTATTTTAATAATATTTTAACACTTATCAAAATTAATTATTCTATAGTCAAAAATATCAGATGTTCTCTAGTATATTTTATAGTTTCACAATACATGAATTAAGCCCTGAAAACTCAAGTTTAATATACACATGTGTATATGTTCTCTAAATATTATATATATATATATATGTATGTACATATATATGTATGTACATATATATTTATATATGTATCATTGTGTACAGATAAATACCTGTCATATGTATGTATAATAATTTTATATAAAAGTTGTTAGGAAAAGTACATATGTAGTAATAGTAATCTACAGCTCTTATGGTAAAAACATCTCAAAAATTTAATTGTAATTATAATTTAACAGCTGCCTTTGAAAACCTTAATGATCATTTGAATCTTTCAACCCAAAGTAAGTCTTAACACACTAAACGAGAACAAATTATAATGTACCAACAGCTATGCGTTTAAGAACACTCCATTACAAAATTAAATGAGTTAATCAATATAAACCAATCAGCAATGCCAGTTTTAAAATTTAGTTTTAAAAATTCTACTTTTGTTAAATTCTTAATATTTAAGAATCAATAAACATCTTTAAATTTTTGATAATGTTCATTTAGACAGAATATTCTTATTTAAAGAATGTTTTTAATTTCATCTTTTCTTCAGTGTAATAATGTAATCATCAATCTCATTTTATCATTGTGTTCTTATATAAATTTATAAATTAATATAGGATTTCCCAGAAATTCTGAGAAAATATTAGCCTTTTCTATTGGTATTTTGCCTTTTCAGAAGACTATGTTCCCAATTTTAGTTATTGTAACCATTAGAATTATTTTTAAAAGTCAAGTCCCCTAGAGCAGTGATCCCCAACCTTTTTGGCATAAGGGACCTATGCTCTTATGAGAACCTAATGCCTGATGATCTGAGGTGGAGCTAAGGTGGTGATGCTAGTGCTGGAGAGATGCTGCAAATTCAGATGAAGCTTTGCTTGCACACCAACCGTTCACCGCCTGCTGTTTGGCCCGATGCCTAACAGGCCACTGACTGGTATAGGTCCAAAGCTCGGAGATTGGGAACCCCTGTAGAACAATGACAAAGAAAGAGAATAAAATTCTAGATGCAATTTAACTGTTATCTTGTATATGTGATTAAGCAAATAGCTACCTAAATTAGTACAGAGATTACTTGTATATTAAAATTTTTTATTATTAATAGTACATAAACATGACCATGTCATATTTAAGATATTTATGTCCTCAAGGGTTTGCTTGTCAAAATTGTTTTCTTAAGTTTTAAATGATAAAGAAAATTTATTGGGCCTCTACCAGGACATATATTATAATTTACCTAATTTAACTTTTTTTCTTTCAGTTTTAGGTATTTTTTTTGGTTCTAAAACTAATAGTTTTCAAACTGTCTAAAAGAAAGTGAGATAAAAAATATTAAGTTGTTTGGCATTTACTATTCTATGATTAAATAATAAAAAACAATTTGATGGTTGGCTGATTATTATTATGTTGCAAAAACCTAAAATTGACTTATTCTCTTGTTCCAAAGAGGAAAAAAAAACTAAAAAACTGAGTGTAGTTACAAACAGCCTTTTTGTTTTTTTTTAAGTTATTTACTAGACTCACAGAAGTTTTAAAACTTGAAGGCAATTTGGATGTCATCTAACATAAATTCCAAATTTTCATGTCAGGCAAAAAATCCCAGAAATGATAAAACATATAGATTTTTGAGACATGTAAGGACCATTACAAGATCATGCAACACATTTAAATCCTGGAAATTCTTGTTGTTCTACCTAGACAGGTTTCCTGAATAGAGCAAAATGCTAATGTCAAAAGCCTCTGCATCTTTGTTCCTAAGAGGTTTCTTCATTCTCTTGTCACTTGGGTTGTGTAAGGGCAATGGAATCAAAACATAATTGAGCTTTTATGTTGGAAGGGCAAAGATTAACAAGTCCAATGCTCTCTGTCAATAAGTGAGGCCCAGAAAAGTAACACCAATTCCCAATTAAGTTCAAAAAAGTAACACCAATTCCCAATTAAGTTTAATGTATTTTTTGATTATGTGTTTCAATTCAATGGGGTAATTTGTTCACTCCTCCAGATTTTGTCAACCAGGTACACACAGAAAATTCAGGAACAGAAGAAGTTGAAACTTTACTGAAAAGCAAAATTACTATTTTTTACTTCCACAAATATAAATAAATAATGTCAAGCATCTTTAAGTATATAAGGTTTCTCAAACAACTGATGAAGAAACAATTCACTTGATTTTCCAAAAAAATGTATCATCAAATGTCTGACTAGTGATTACTTTAACTTAGTGGTTGATACACCAGTCACTCTTCACATATTATTGATTCTTCCCAATCTCATGCCTCACCTTAACATTTTACTTACTTTCTATGATTCCTCCAGTTTTCCATTACATTTTATTCCTGTTAACCTCTTTATGGCTTTTTTTCTTATTATAATAAATATTCTAGGTACTAGAAGGAGTCATCAGTGAGAGAATAAAGCCGAGAACTTAAAGGTTCTGAGATTAATTAAGCAGTTATTTGACTTGTTCTTGATGTACAGCAATAATATATCCACAAAACAAGGAAACAGCATTTTAAAATGAGATTAAATGAGGACATTTTCTCTATGCAGCAGAGAGGAAGAAATATTAATTATCTAGGAGAATGTGTAAGAGAGGGCAAAGGAAAGGGCAAACATTAATATTATTGTTACTAAGAATAATTTACCAGGTATCACCTAGACCTGAAAAAGACTACTTACCCCCAATTACCACCATTTTCTGCTTCTTACTCTCTGAATTTTTCTGTTTGCTGAGGTTATGATGACATTTGGAAAGTGTCTGTCTTGAGTCACTTTCTTTTGAAATGGTCACCTGTTAGTGTCACATACAATAGTTGAAACATCTAGCAATCACTTGGTTCCCAAACTAGGACAGCAAACTTCTATAGCTTTTAGTACTAACATACAACCCCAATTCAGTATAGATTAAATGCAACTCCCTTTTTTAAAAAAAGTGGCTGAGAGAAATCCTAAAATCCTCAAGATTTGAACCTCAGAATACAAAGACAGTACATCTCTCATGATCAGTTTATTGTGTTCATGACTATTGCTGAGTCTACCCTTCATTTTGTAGACAGAAGAGTTAAATTAACCAATAATAAAGTTTATATCCCAGCACAATATAGGTGGGAATTTATACCCTCCTCTTTAATCTGCCACAATCAGGACAGGTAAAAATAGTCAGACCTGATTTCTGCCATGCATTCTTGTCCCTGCCTCCAAATGAGAAAAGAGAAAAAAGAAAAAAAAGAAAAGCTGAGTGTTGTCAATATTGTCTACTATAGTAATGTCAGTGAAGTCAATTACATATATATAAAATCTTTTAATTTTTTTCTCTGCTTTCAAGAAAATGTTAAGATAGAAGTTTATGCACTCAAATATTCATGCCTGAAATTAATATTGTTTCTGTTTATCAAGTACAAATTGACAATTATATTTGTAAAATTTGAGAATATAAATTAAACATGTATTCATTTTTAACTAGGAATATGTCTACTGTTTAAATTAGCACATACCCATGGTCCAATACAGTCCCAAACATTAAAGAAACTACTGAAGCATTATAAACCAAAGGCAGATAACACAACTCTAAATATGACCTGGGACACCAAACTTTTAGGAACCCTGGCCTTAGAGTGCAATGGCTTACCAGGGTTCCCCTTCCACCATTTAGTCTCTTTGTAATTTCAGATAAATTAGTAAACTGCTGTGACCTACCATTTCAGTATCTTTAAAAAAGAAAAATAACTCTGGTTTGTTGTGAGGATTAAAGGGATTCTTTTTTAAAAGTGGGCTTGTTTCTTAAAGAGTAAACTGGTCTACAAATATAAAAGATTATTACAGACAATAATTATCAAAATAATCAGATATACAGTCCTTACCATGAAATTTGCAAAGTTGTCTTTAAAACAAACAAAAACAAACAAAAAAACAAAATAAACAACTATAACAATAACTAACTTTGGTTAAGACCTATCATACTCTAATCTTCAGATCCTAGTATTATCATACTTGTCTTTTTTGTTTTTCTTTTCACAGGATCTGAATGAAAACCACAATAATCTCTTACCACAAACTCGTATCATTAGAAGTCGCTCATCTTCCCACTTCTAATGGAATCTGTTTCTCAGTCTCATTAGTCTCCTTCCCTTCCCCATCCCTTGATAGCTCACTATTGTCTCAGTTCATCAGTCCCTCTTCTGGACTCATTTGCTTGCCTAACCAGCCTTGACACTAGGGTCAGCTATTTTATTAGAATTTCACACTCTCTTGCTCCAGAGCTGTCGTTCCAATCCCCAAGAATGGGTAAATACTATTATTTGCCTTTTCAGCTCCCAGTCCCGGGCTGCCAAACATTGCCTAAGAAAGTCACAAAGCCAGGTTGACTGGTTCCACTACAGTTCCGAGCGATCTGAAGTCAGCTGGTCCTCACTGCTGCTTGACAATACTTGTTTTCATCAATTATTTATGTATTTATGTATTTATTTATGTATGTATGTATGTATGTATTTATTTATTTATTTATTTATTTATTTATTTATTTATTTATTTTTATGCTTACGGCACCCAGTCTTCCCTGGTAGTCTCCCATCCAAGTAACCAGGCCCTACTCTGCTTAGCTTCCAAGATCAGACAAGATCAGGTATGTTCAGTGTGGCATGGCCATAGACTCTTTTACTTATTTACAGCCCTTTGTATTCCCCATGATGTCAATTCCAGGATTTCTTCTCACTCTTACTTTCTTATGTGATATGATCTCCCAATGCCTAGAAAAAGTCAAGGCCAGTTCTTGATTCTTCCTCTTTTTTCTCTCCATCTAAAAGCTCAACATTTCCTTCTGATCTCAAAGAAAGATGTTCTCAATTTCCATGCTAAACCTTGCATATACAACAAGCCTTTTCTCTTTCACTAAGAGTTTATCGCATCATTTGTCTACATATCTCCATAACAAGTTTTTTCTTTGTTTATTTGTTTGTTTGTTTGTTTATTTGTTTCCCCCCCTAGTTTAGGTGCTCCCTGGATTTGTATTGTTTTCTTTCTTGGAAAATTCTTTAAGTGAAGACAGTAGTTTACAATTATTCTTTTCACTTTCTTGCCACTTACTGACTCCTTCTAATCTACTTTCTACTCCTATAAGTAAATCCAATGATGGCTTTTAGTTCCTCCCCCTTTTGTTCTTTGTAAAGCAATTAATATTACTGATGCTGCACTGTCTTGAACTTCTCCACTATGTTCCTTCCAAAACCATCCTCTTCTCATTCACATTTCATTTCAGTGGTGCTCATAGTTTCCAAGATACCCAAGATTCCAATTCTAGAGCCATGTTTTACTCCTTACTCTCTGAATCTTCTGGTCAATAGTTGACATGTTCAATTGCTTTCATTCTGCAGTGTTCCTTAAATTTGTACTCTGTCTGAAATCACTTTTTCTAGGACTACTGAAACAGATTAATACAATTATCTCCTAACTTCTTCTCTTTTAATTATTTTCCCTGACAATATTTTTGCATCTTGGGATTGTCAAGTTTTTCAATGTGTCCAGTTTTTATTCTTAGCTTTTCCTATCTTCACCTGTCAAAAGGAACTCCTTCTTCTTCCCCTTATAAAACATGAAATTATCAGCCTCTTACCTCTACCCAGAGGTGAGCAGTAGGGGAGATGGCCAGGGTAAATCGTATTATGTAGCTTTGCCCCTTCAAACCAAATAGTAGTGATATATAGCACATCTGATTTAAAAAGGTACAAAGGGCTTGGATACTGAACTGTTTTAAGATTCTAAAAATTAATTAAGCTGTATATGTGGCAGATGTACTTTTCTATGTATATAATATACTACATTTTTGTATGTATAATACACTTTGGTAAAAATGTGTTTATAATATACTTTTCTGCTTGTATAGTGTACTTCAATAAAACCTTTTTAAAAATAGCAACAAAGACAAGGTTAAGTGAGCAAAAAGAGGAAAAGATAGTAATATATAGTCTGAGCAATAATTTTAGCAGTATAAAAGAATCTAACTAAAAATTTTTATCAGGATTCACTAATTTATTTTCTTAATGCCCTGCCTTCCTGAGTCCCTTCAAATATCTTATATCCAAAGAAGCAGTAGAATCTCCACTTATGACAGCATTTTAGATAAGACAGGAGAATCATTTGCAATTATAAGCATATCTAAATTTATATATATATATAAATTTATAAATATATATATAAATTTTGGAATATAAATTTCCAAAAATCATGAAATCACCCAAGAAAGAACCCATCAGATAGCAAAAGTCAAGTTGCTGATAAACTTTCATTTAGAGATGGAATATTAACATCACTTCTGAATTTAAAAAAATCAAAATTAAAAATAAAATTTTTAAAAAGCCATGGGATTATTTGTATAAATAGTATACTTAAATGCAGGTTAGAGGGTCAAATCAAACAGACCTGTGTATTGATTTTAGCTTAGTGATTTACTGGCTACGTGACTTGGGAATATAACCTGAACTCCATGAGTTTCAGTTTCTTCATTGCAAAATGTACATAACAATGACTACCTTGCAGAGAGAGATGTGATGAGAATAAAAAAGGATATATGTAATTTGAATAATACCACATTAAAGACTATTTAAATGTTTAATAAATAGCTCTTGTTACCTCTTATCTATACAGTAAGAAAGTTGAAGTAAATAAATTTTAAAGTCCCTTTCAGTTCTAACTTTTTATACTTTTCACATTACCATTACCAAGAGACCCTTTACCACAATAGCAGAGCCCTTACTTACAGGTTCTAAGGAAATATTAAAAGATTATAGAGCCAATCTGATTTGTGAAATCTTATGATGTCATAGTATTGGCAGATATTTTGGGAGCTAAAGTTTGGACATTAGCCTACATCAAAAATAAACAATTTCCTATTTTAGCATCCTCAAATCAGATTGTGGAGTTGGTTTTTGCTTTAATTTCAGATGTTTTTTCCCTAAGGAACTTTTTAAAAAAATTCTCTTATGTCTTCACTATTCTCTTATGATATTCATTTTCTCATTATTGCTAGATTAGACGACAAACAATATTACATTGAATAAAAAACATTCTAAGGAAATGCAAGTTCAGGTTTCCAGTATTAGCCCACTCAATCTATAAGAAAATACAAAATAAAAGAGAATGTAAAATGCTTGTTGTATTGGATGCTCTGATGTGTCACTCAGATCCTTTAGGATTGAGGCACTTATCTATCAGATAGCAGGAATGTTCTTAGCTGTTGACCTCTCATGTCTGAATCCCTTTCTAGCCTCACAAAAATTTACAGCCCCTTTTCCAGAGGCAGCCTACTGACAGATTCAGGCTTCAGAAACCTGGCTTTCTATTCTTAATTCACGGAAACTCTGAAGGGCCATCTCATTTTTTTATATTCTCATAGCCTGAGGCCTCACTTGTAATTTATCCCTCTGCACACTTTTGTCTCCTTCACCTAATAGGTATTGTTTCCTATAAATAAAGCATCTGCATGCAACTATCCATTTCAGAGTCTGTTTCCTTGGAAACATGGTCTGCCACATCTACTATTATCAAATATTGGAAAGTAATTGGGAAGACATTTTCACAAAATAGCTTTAAAATCAGATACTTTCTACGTAAACCTGAAGTCCAAAATGAGTCTCCCAATTGTTTTAAAGTCACCCTCTTCTATATGACCAGACTTATATTAACTCAGTCAATTTCTACAGATACAGGAAGAAAAAAAATATGTAGAATCCACAGCAGCTATGAAACAAGTATCCCAACTGGATTTTATACAGTGCCTTTTATAACATATGAGATCTGTGTATAACTAGGAAATTTAATCCTCTCCACTTGTAAAGTGGTTGACTTTGTTAAATTTGCCTGTGGATGGAATATGAATCGTACTGAGAATGTTATATAACCTCACAAACACCATGGTATGGTGTTGTGCTCTCAGGAATGTGACATAACTGGGAATTTCATAATGCCCAAAGAAAAGTGGCTGTAGTCAATTGGATATTGTGGGCAAACAAAGTATTTGATAAATGAGTTAGTGTTTATTCTACCTTCTGGTCATTCTGTACCTATACACTCTTAGTGAGATTACTACTTTTCTATTTGTCAGATACTTACTCAGCCAGGGGACATGCAAATAATTGGTGCCTATATAGGAAAGACAGTATCAGCTAAAGAATGATCTAACCAGTTAGCACAAGTCCTCTTACCTACCTATACATAAGTACTCAGGTGAGAACCTAACTCAACAAAAACTACTTGAGAATAATAGTTCAATAATATAATTTAGAGGAGCATGAGATCTGAAGTAAATGTCTAAATTAGCTTTTCTCAGTTTTTTTTGACTTAGATACCCTTTACACAAACAAATTACTAAAGTCTAAAGAACTGTTAAATTAAATAATATAAATTACATTTTTTTGTTAAAAATGTTTTACAAAACAAAAAATTCATTGAGAAGAATTGCTTCTCTACTGCTGCATTCAATCTTTTGCAATATGTTGAAGTAAAAAATTCTGACCTCATGCAGAGATATAGTTGAAAATGAAAGGGATATTTTAATAGAAAATTGTGGATATTCTTTGATGTTACATAACTTCACATATGTTAGTTTCTTAAGGTTAGTTGTAATGTGGAATCTGAAACCATGTTCTAAACTATTTATGATCTATTAATTAAAATTATTTCATTAACTTGCAATTTGAATGAATCTTTTACCAGTGCATGATTTTTTAACATTACACATTGATTCATAGAGTAATGTAGATTTTCCAAATGTTGACACTTTTCTTTATATAATAAAAATCTCATTTATGAATACCATCAACCATTTCATGAGAATAATGTTTAAGTATTAGAAGCTATTTAAATTAAAATTGTTCTCTAATTCTAATTTTTGAAATCAGAATTCTAAATTTCTTTTGGATTTGAAAGCTCAGATATTATCATTGGCAACAAATATTGTATATTTTTCATGAAGTGACAAGTTTACTTAGTTTCTTTTTGATAAAATATCTGGCCAATATCCAAGCATGAATAACCAAGTTTGCCTGCCAATTGTTCTTCTAAGTAAAAATGATGTTCATGGAAAATGCTAGTTCAGCTCACAATTCAAACAATTATACAAGGAATTTGCCCTGAGACAACCATCAGACTTCCATTTTGTCACACAAAATATGAAAAGGAGGCACAGTGAGGGTAAAGCTTAAAAAATTAACATCTTATAAATGATGCATTAACAACATTTTTTTAGTAAAATTGACACTTTTTTAATGTCTAGTACCTATTAGTGAAGAATATGATGACTACCATTATATTTTGGTATTACTGCCTTAATTCCTGCCAGGGCATCAGCAGTTTTATCCACCATTGTGTTACATCACCCGTGCAAAAGTTATTATAGTGGAAACTACAAATACCATCTTAGTATTTATATAAAAATTGTTTTGACCTTGCAGACTCCTAAAAATGTCTGTTACACCCAGGGGTTCTGTGGATCACATTTTGAAATTACCCTCCTCTGTTCTTGTTTCCACCCAAATCACACATACAAAACTGGAGTTGACAGTGGAAATTAGTTTAATGGATATAAACAATTTTCCCCCCTGTAGAGTATCCTTATAAAAGATATCCATTAAGACTTCTTTATTTATTTCTTCTGAAGGTAAAGAGGACCTACATCCATAGCTGGCTCCATCCTGTCAACTCCCTGCCTCTAACATCAAGTAAGTTTTCATTCTATTGTGGTCTTAGATATCCTAAAGAAAAAATATTTGCACCCAATTCCTTCAAAGTGCTTCTGTGTAGAACAATTTTTTTATTTCTCCCCCAAACTGTTTCTTTATATCTAACTCAAAACTAAGCCTACAGTGTAAATATCCTTCTTACTCATTAGATCTATGTGGAACAGCTCGTCAGCATCCTCATAAAAGCAAGGCAGATATTTAAATAGATATTAAGTCATCTTTTAGCCTTCTTAGTCCTTCAGCCTATACAACCCTAGTTATTAACCTTTCCTCTCAGACTCTGTTTTCCCACCCTTTTGTTATTTTTGTTACTCTTTCTTGGACTTTCTCTAGTTTTGCTACATTCTTTTTAAAGCGCAGAAACCAAAAACTAGGCACCATTCTTTAATGAGGTCTTCACCAGGATCAATACAGAGAAAACATTACTTCCTAGACTGGATAAGTTAGAGGTGAGGGTTTGGACCACATGTTCTTCCATGCTGTTGCTATACCATCCCCTATTGTCCTCATCTGTGTGGTTCAAGCTGTTATGCTCAGCTTGTCAGAAGAGAAAAAGAGCATGAAGGTGTGCACACCATTGACCTAAGGCCTAGACCTGTGTATTCCTTCTACTCCCATTCCATCTGCAAGAGGCTAGCTAGTTACCTGCGAGGGAAGCTACAAAGTGTATTAAGAGTATTAGAAAATAAAAGGACAAATTTTGGTGGACCACTGCAGTGTTTGCCTCCACCAAACATCTAAATTAATTTAAATGTTATAGTCTATTATATCCAGCATGAACCTTGCTGGTGGTCATGAAAAATAACCCTTCACCCCATAAATGTTTACCAGCCTTATTCATAGGCTGATAATAAGCATCATTTAAAACTACTTTTCAATGAAGGCCAAATCTCTATCTACACATGTTATCAGCCATGAACTCCCATACTATTTCTACAGCATCGTAAGTAAACCACTCTACTCTCTTCTCAAGCTGATTATTTCATAATTCATGCTTGAAAATCCCTTAAGGTGAGGTAGACCTCAGAAAACCTCAGAAATGAACTCAGTGAAGTATGTCTGTCATTGAAGAAGAAACCTCAAGAATTTGGGCTGTATATTAAGCTCCACTTTTGGCCTGAAGGGAGAAATTTGATTTTTGCTCTTTCAATTTCATCACTTATAAAGTAAGAATCATTTCACTTTTTCTAATGCCTTTGAGGTAACTAAATGTAGATAAACTGTTAAAAACTCAAGGCAATGTGTTCATACTACTCAAAAATGACCCATTCTAATAAGATAAAAATTTCACAAAGCAAAACAACAACAACAAAAAACACTTGAGTTAGTCCACCTCCATTCTTTTGCAATGCCCAGAACCCTTCTCTGGAACTAACAAAAGAATGATGATGTTTTGGATCGGATGCCAGTAAAGTAATGGCTGGTTTCAATTACATAAAATAAGTACATTATTAATAGTCATAGGAACAGAAGGATCACATATTCACAAAAGAAACATCAGCCCCACAAGGGACCAGGCTGCTGACCACCTGGGGAACTGTGGACCACACTCAGTGAACCACAGCTTCAGAGTTACTAAAAATGGATTTTTAAAAATCTCATAGATGTATGTCTAGCCTATAGTTTGGGCCATTTCCAAAAAAAAAAAAAAAATGACTGTGCAGGATTACTTTTTGCATGCTAATTCAGCTGTTTTATTTTTCCCTTTCTGCCTTTGGTCTTGTTTCTTAAAAGTGTTACTCATAATGCCCTGGGTTATAGCAACTCAGTTACACTGGGAAATGGTGCTTTGGGCAAACTCTGTTTTTTTTCTCTATCTTCTTCCCATCTGACTAGCTCACCTAATTACACGGTAAGTCACCAATTCTATGACACGGGGAGAAAAGTCTTCTCGAGCTAGTCAATTGATGCTTTTATTTCACTCAGGGAAAACTTATCAAAGGAGACAAGGAGGCCTAAATGCAGCAGATATTTGATGCTAGTGGTAAGCTTATATTGTTGCCATAGCAACCTTGTCATTAAGGATGTTTCAGCATTTCCTATTAACCTCTATATTCAGAGGTTTATAACTCCTTGGTAAAAATTCCTTACAGGCTAAAATTTGGTATACATGATCTCAGACGTGCATGGTGTCGCTGAATATATACATATATAATATTCATTTTCTCGAAGAAAGTCTGATGAATTTCTGAATGAATTAGCTCATTTTTCATACGGTATAGTGTCATAAAGGTTAGTATTAACTTGATGATTTTTAAAAGATTCTTATGGCAACATGAATAAACCCTCGTAAGATTTAGTGTTTGCTGCTGTTTTTTTTTTTCCCTTTTACCTCACCAGTTGGCATGGTCACAATGATTAATCTCAAATATCACTAAGAGGAACTTGAATGGCTCATGATCAGTTTTAAATTAACCTAAACAGAAGCAGTTAGAAGTGGGCACTATATGAATCTGGAGTTCATATTTCACTTTTATGGAAGTACAGAGAATTAAAAAAAGAAACTCGTGGGTTGAGCGGGTAGAAGTCAGAGCTAATGAAAAAGGGAGGGGCTGATATCTGAACTCACCATCTTCCTTTTCTCCTCTCATGCATAATGAGGCACATTTTCCATGATACCAAGGAAGGAACCAGCAGTCTCCCAAGGATTAGAAACCAGTTTTGCCCTCCTTCCGCATAGTTTTAGAACTGGATAACACCTAAGTCAAGGTTTTGTTTGTTTTGTTTTGTTCACGGAATTATGTTTTGTTTAAGGTAATGTCTTAATAACTTTTCCAGTTCTATATTTTTTCTTAACTTTTTATTTAAAAAAATTTTAAACTAATAGAAAAGTTGCAAGAATAATAAACATCCATCTACCCTTTAGCTAATCAATTGCTATCATTTAATGAACAATTTGAGTGTTTTTAAATTATTATACTTTAGGCTTAAGTATTTCATTCATCTTTTAAGAATAAGGACAACCTTCTGTGTTACTACAAAACAATGACCATACCAGGATATTTAGCATTACAATAATTATCTAAAGCAATTATTGTGCAAATCCCTCAGTTGTCTCATTTATATCCTTCTTAGTTTTATTTTCCATATAAGATCCAATCAAGAATCATGAATTATATTTAGTTGTCATATCTCTATACTCTTGAATTTTGAGTATTTCTCTAATGAATATTGTCTTTCATAACATTGAAGTTTTTAAAGAATTTATAAAATTGTGCTAGAAGGCAGAATATTCCTCCCTTGTTCATAAATAGATTAAGTGCCTTGTATTGTATATTTTTTCCCCATTTCATACAATCCTCCTGATACCTAGGTACATAAATCTCTACATGTTTTTGTTTTCTTTCAGAGGGACAGATTCCCAGGAGTGAGATTACTGTGTCAAAGAGTATATGTACTTTGATTTTAACAAATGTTGCTTGATTGTTTTAAAAGCTCAAATCAGAAATTTTTCACATATATACCATTAACATATTGTTTTTTAAATATTTTTTTCTGATAGGTAAAGTGATGATTTCTTATCAATACTTACTGCCTCATGTGTTTGTGTAGCTTTATATGTTTATCAGCCATATGGATTTGCTCATTTATGAATTACCTCTTCACATTGCAGGCTTATTTTTTAAAAGAATTTGTATTTCTTTCTAGTGAATTTGTAAGAGATCTTTGTATATTACAGATACTAACCTCTTGTCTTTTATTTATATTATAATTTTTTAAATTTATGTTTTTGTCTATTGATTTTATTCATGGTATCACTTGTCATTCAAAGATTTTAAAAATACTTTTATACAGATAAATATGTCTAACTTTTATTTTCAGCTTCTACATTTTAGTTTTAGGATGCATATTGCCTCCACCTCTTGATTTCATATGTTATTTCCTAGATTGATTTTCAGAATACTTATTTTACACTTTTAAGACTTTGATTTACTATAATTTAATTTATAATGTACAACATAGGGCTTAATTTTATTACCTTCCACATGACTGGTCTTTGAATAATTGTTTTCAAATAACACAATTTATTAAATAATTTTTTCTCACTAAATAGAAATGCTATGTTAATCATGTGAACTTTCCATACGTACTGAAATCTACTTTTCCATTTTTTTTATTTCTACTGACTTATTTGTCTCTTAATATGCCTTCATCATGTAAATTCTAATATATCCTCTTCCATTTTAAAGTATTTATTTCAATTTATTGCTTGTTTAGTTGGCACCGGTTCTCAATTATTTTTGTAGGTGGGGCACTTGGCTAAATTTTAAAAATTACTACATATGCACAAAAATAATTTTTACCTTAATAGGTGAATAATAATTGATCTGTTTATAAGATTATTGTATTTCTGGCTCTTAGAAATTTGTAAAATATCTATTAATAATGTTCTTTCTTATAACTTGCAATGTTGCACATGAGAAGACTGATGCCAGTCTGATTCTTTTGCCTTTATCAGAAGCATGTTCTTTCTATACAGAAGTATGTACTATGTTTTCATTTATTTTAGAATTCAAAAAATATTTATTTGTATATTTCTATTTGTGCGTTTTCTGGTTATTCCTTCCTGGAACACATTGAGCCTTTTCAATCTACAAGTTCAGTTCTTTTCCTATCTTAGAAAATTTCTTCAATGTTTTGTTTAATTATTGCCCATTATCCATTTGACCCTTTTTAATTCATCATTTTGGAAATTTGATTAATGCCATGCTGTTTTCCTAGATCTATCCTGCAACTCTCATATCCTGCCCCATCTCATTTCTTTTATTTCTCTTTTTAATTCTTCGTTTCTTTGCTTTGACATTTAAAATTAAAATTAATTCTATTTGCTTTCCCAAGTCACAAATTCATACATCCATACTCTTCTTGTACAGATTACTCAGATTGAAAATCATAATTTTATGTTCAGTAATTCCATGTATGAGTGTATTTGTGTATCTGTGTGCAAATTTACACCTGCATGCTACTTTTGTATCTAAAACAGTAAAATGCTTTTACAGATTTTATTTTTCAGTTCATACCTATCTCCACTGCAACAGTTCTGAATCAATTGGCACTGTGGTTTAACTGTTCTAAGATTAACTCATATAGCTAAGCATCTAGAGATATGTATATAATTATTTTTCTTTTTTAACCAATTAGTAATTGGTCTGGTTGTTATTGGATTCTAATTAACAATACTTCCAAAAGTGAGAGAAAATTAGTCCAAGATACTCCAGCCATGTAACATCAAACAAGCCTCAGGTACAAAAAGATGCCGTCCACCCATTCAGCTGTTTCTTGGCCTAGTTTTGAGCTCATTCTCAGACCACTATACTCCTCCATGGGCTAAGTTATTCCAAATACTCAGTGCCTTATAACTTTTTTTGTAGGGCTCTCTGATTTTGGTCTCCAGTTTCTTACCAACCCCAAAAGAATAAAGCTCTAATATAAATCCTGTCTATTGGAATTACATTGAAGTCTAAGAAAAGCAAATAGATTAGAATCAACAGAGGGGGTAAAGCAAGGCAGCCATATGTAGGTCATAAACTGCTGAATTCTTTCTATCAGCTTTTTTTACAATGATTTTTACTTTTAATACTACTAATAGTTACCCAAATTATATAGGTGTCAAATGTAAAATTCTAAAATATATGATTTTTATATTGTATTATTTGTTCACCATCCAAAGTCAAATCTCCATACATCACCATATATTTGACCCCCTTTAGCCTTTTTTACTTGCCTCACCTCCTTTCCTTTTGTTATTTGTCTATGAGTTTTTGTTTGTTTGTTTTGCTTGTTTGCTGCTTTAAGTTTTATATTTCACATATGAGTAAAATCATGGTTCTTGACTTTTTCTGTCTGACTTATTTTGTTTAGTATGCTATTCTCATGGTCCATCCAGGTTGTCACAAATGGCAATATTTCATCTTTTCTTATAGCTGAATAGTATTCCATTGTTTATACGTACCACATCTTCTTTGTCAATCATCTGTTGAAGGACACTTCAGTTGTTTCCATGTCTTGGCCACCATGAATAGTGCTGCAATATACACAAGGGTACATGTATGTTTACAAATAAATGTTTTCAGCTTTTTGGAGTAGATAACCAAGAGAGGGATTGCTGGTCATATAGTAATTCTATTCCTATTTTTTGAGAAATGTCCATATTGTTTTCTATAGTGGCTGTACCAATTTACATTTCCACCAGCAGTATATGAAGGTTCCTTTTGTTCCATCACCTCTCTAATGCTCCTTTCATGCCTATAACTCAGGAAATTCTAAGGGTTTTAGAACCTCTGTCAGGAGGCAGGGACAGAGACCAAATATATATGTTTCTTATTATGTCATTTAAATGCTTTCCCATATGTACTGTATCTTGCAGAAATTCCTCAAATCTATAGTCTTCTATGCTTAGCCAATATCAATTTAACCAGCTATAAATGTTTCTAGTAATGATGCTGACTTCTTTCCTACTTGTGAATTTTATTTCAATAATATTTACAAAATGAAAAGGTAGATGCCAGTGTTCATATTGCCCAGAAGTTTAGGACAAGACCTCTTGTTAGCAGTTTATGAGGGCTGGTACCACACATCTATCCCCTTTTGTGTTTCAGATTCTCTCAGATTCTTTGATCACTACTGAATTCTAGTTTCTGTTTAACTGTCAATTTACCTCTTCTTTGTCCTCAGTCTTGATTACATTCATTAAGTAAGAGCTCATATAATTTTTCAGAGAAGGAAAGAGAGGCAAGGAAACAAGAGATGGATGGTTAGTAATTCTTGATTGTATATCTTGGGCACAAACTTAGTTTAAGCTATCTTGAGCTTCCTGAAGCCCTGCTCTGGACTTGGTAGATGGCATTGTAGTAATTATTTTAACCTGAGGAGAAACACACAAATTTTTTATTTTCTCATTGCTAATAATGTAATGAATTTTTCATTTTGTTTCTAGTCATTCTATATCATATAGAATTTATTTACATTCTAATAAAATAAGGTTCTCTCCACAGAAATGCTGGTTAAATAAATTGAAGTCTATAAGCAGGGCCTTAGAACCCAGCCTCACAGGGTCTCATAAAAAAATTATCTTATCATAAACATAAACATTTATTATCTATTTTATATTTTTATATTATACTGAAGTATCCTAATCATGACTCATAATTACATCCTCTGAATCCTGGCACATTACTTCCTGTAATTTTTTTCTCAAATTTCTGGAAAAGAGCAAACTATATCCAAAATCAACATTACCTAATCTTTAGTTTTATAGTCTAAACTATATCTTACAAGAAACCGGCAAGAGCTTTTAACCATTTAAAGTAGTTTAGCTACCAAGCAGCATGGTTATTTACCCTACCTATAGGCTTTCTAAAAATAATCCTTAAGAAACTGGATGTCTATGGATATTGAGATAAAATATAATACAATTTGCAACTTGAGAGCGAGATGGATGATTGGAAGATTTCCTTAATCAATCAAATCACATATAATTAGATGAGTTTAATTCTCATCTGGTACATCAATCCTAGAAAAACTTTCTCTCTTAATTATGCAACTCTGATTTCAGAGTTTTGGAGTTCAGTTTTTTTTTTCTTTTCTGGCTTTATTCTAACAATCATTATATTTGGAACTGGTCAGTCTCTGCTCATTTGTACCATTGATCCAACAGTTGAACAGTCATGATAAAAATAATTCTTGGCTCAGACATAGAATAATAATTTAATCTGGGGCACAGCTGAATGATGAAGTTTTAAGTAAAAAACTTCAGAGTACAACACTCACTATTGTATTAAAGGATTGACCTACATCTGTTAGTCCTAGAATGATATCGCAATAAAAGACTCATCACCAAACTAGCAAACATGGGTTTGATTGTTAAATCTTATAACTCTAATGATTTTAAGTGGCTCCAGATCATAACCTTCTGTAGCACTTCCCCTTCTGTCTTTTCTCCATTTCTCTTGTACTAAATAATTTATTTTGCCAAATCCCCCAGCTAACTCTGTTCTATGGATATTAACCTAACCAGCTTTGCTAATTCTTTTATTTTCTCTTACTCAAATTACTTCTTCCTTAGATACTTCTCTAATTTTGTATCACAAAATCTGGAAACTGCCTGGTCAGATTTTTAAAAATATGTTTCATCGGCATGGAAGAGGAGAGAAGGGTAGAAACTGGACTAATGAATACAATTCTCATTGTAGGCAACATATCGCAAGACCCTCTGTACAGTTGTGTATGTTCTACACTGTGTATCTTATCTGTGGGTTCTTTTCACAGACCTCAATCTGAGTTTAATAAGTTTGTTCCTCACAATCAGAAAAAAATTATGAGATTAGCAATAACAAGTGTTATTTACTGAGACCTGGTCTAATTCTGAAATATATGCTTTCTATATCATATTAGGATACTTAGCTTTAAATTTCCTTGTTTATACATAAGTGTTCAGTATCTAATATTTAATAAGTACTCAAGAAAAGGCTTTATTACATGGCTGGATTAAATACTAGGTGTGATCTGTAGTAAGTCACTCAAGTTTGGGAGAAAGAGAACTGACATTTGTCCAACAAAAATATTTCCAGGAGCTATATTAGGTATTTGAAATAAAGTACTTTATTTAATTTTTACAATAAGCCAGAGAAAAAGGCCATTTTGCAAATTTTACAAGTGAGATTAATCAAAGAGGTAGTTAGCAAACAAATGGTTGTTGTATCAGCATTGAAACCTGGGCCATAACCCAAAATCTGTATACTTTTCAGATGATCTAAGAGGAAATATAACCAAGTTTATGATTGTGAAGGCAATTTCATACTTCAACTTGACTGGCCACAGGGCACTTATATTAAATGTTATTTCTGGGTATGTCTGTGAGGATACCCCGGATGAAATTAACATTTTAAGCAGTGGATTCAGTAAAGCAGTTTGTCTTTCCCACAGTGTGTGGGTATCATCCAATTCATTGAGGGCCTGAATAAAACAAATAGATATAAAAAGAAAAATATGGCCCTTCCTGCCCGATTCTAGTGTTGGGACATTGATCTTTTCCTGTCCTTGACACTCCTGGGTTTCAGACCTTGGCACTCAGACTGATTTATACCACTGGCTCTCCTAGGTCTCCAGCTTGCAGATGGCAGATTATGGGACTTCACAGCCTCTATAATTGCATAAACCAATACCTTATAATAAATTTCTTCATACATTTAGAGTTTATTAACTTTGTTTTTGTGGAGAACCCTTAATAATATACCTTTCTTAAAATTTTTACAAAAAAAAGAAAATACTTTTTAATAGCTAGAGTGATTTCTGTACCGTCACATCTGTTGGTTTCCAAAATATCCTAGCTAAATTTCTGGTTTTATGCTTTGGTATATAAGGCAATAACTATGCAACTCTTGAGCTCTAAATGCCACTTCAAAATTTTCTGTAGATCTGATTTCTAACCTTTATTACTAACAACATATAGATCAAAGCTAGAAACAAAGCATAGATGTTTAGACCTTTAAGTTTAGAAATTTTAAAGATGACCTGAGCTAATACACATTATCTACTAATTAATAAACGATTAAGTTAATAAACAAATTTGGTAACAACATATTCAAATATTAGGTGTGAACAGCAATGTGATATTCTTAAATGGGCCCTACATTTCTGATTTCCTGGACTCAAATCTCAGTTCTGCCAATTTAATTATCAACTAATCTTGAGAAGTCATTTAATCTCTCATAGTCTCAGTTTACTCATTTGTAAAAGGAGGATAATATTGCCTTAATATGCTATATACAACAAAACTTTGAATGTAATCTTAGTTTCTTTAATTCTTGCTGCATTTTGAATCAATTCCTGTGATGTTTCTACCTCTAGTCCTCCCCTCTACAAAGAATAATTTGTTTACTTCTAAAAGATAGCAACTTCCTCCCTTCAAGCTGTAGAATCAAACATTTTATTCAGCACAATATGAGAAAGAGCCTTTTAGAAATGAGATAGCTTATGGGTTTCTCTGATTTTTTTTTTTTTTTGCTACCCAACATGAAAATAATCTTTTAATTTTTTTGCTATTTAGTGATCTATTTTAAATATCATTAAAATAAACTTAGATGTCTCTATTTTATCCCCATGGCAAGAGGTATTACAAGAACTATAAAAAAACCTCATTTTGTTTTCTTGTATGACCCAATCAATTGATATACACTCCTAGTATTGTATCTGAATATTTTAATTTATTTCCAGGTACTTTTTTTCCTCTAATTTTAAAAATTTTTATAAAAGTTTAAAACTGGCTTTTTGTTATACTTACAAATCAGTTCTCCCTGCGACCTACCTCAGACTACATCAGCAAATTTCTCATGAAAGATAAATTGGAAAAAAAGGATTCTATATGTATAAACCATGTGTAATTAACTTTTTAAAGAACGATTTTTATCTGTCTCAAAGCCTAATTGTTTTTGTGAGGTTTGGGCTGTTAGGGGTGAGAAGTCACTCTTGCTCTCTCATTCTCCACAAATCATCTAAACCTATTTCTAGCACCTCTTCAATAGGTCCGTAAATCTACCCTACTGGAACAATTTTAATTCTGCACACTATTGACACTTATTTTATTAAAACAGTAGACTCTTAATTGCGCTTGATAACCAGTTATGCCTCTCTTCAATTAGGGCAATATTCTAAAGCACAAATAGGACAATTTCACTATTCCATTTCAGCATCTCCTTCCATCCTCAGGATCAAATATATCTAATCATGAGATCTAAACTTCTTTATATTCTCTGATTTTCTCTCTGTCTTCCATTATAACCTCTACCTCTCTCCTTCCTTTCATAATCTATGTCATGTCCAATGATATTAAATACTGCTCAGCTCTTGTACCATAATGTGATCCTTATTCTTCTGGAAAATATCTCATGCCTCTCTCTCCTCTCAAGTTGCATAACACCCACATCTTGAAGATGATTTTCTTTAGATTTTATCTCATCTGGAAAGATTTCCTGAGTCTTGTAGACTGGTTAACTGCTCATTTTCTTGCACCATATGCATACCCACTTGTTTATTCCTCTGTCCACCTACAAAATTATAAGCTCTATGTCATATTCCATATTGTATCTCCAGCTCTTATAATAATTCTCAGTAGTGCTAGGCATTTGCCTTCCAGATTACCTCTATACCCTAAAATCCTGCCCCATATCCTAGGAACTCATCCATATGGATGAGCTTTCTTGTCATGGCTTTTACTTGGCTTCTCCTGGAGGAAGACCCTGGAATGAGATTGGAAAGAGAATGAGGATAAGTTTTGGGCTTGCCTTCCTCTGCTAAGTTACCTTGGGTATATTGCATCCTTCCACTAAAGGACAGAGCTCATATCAGCTCTTTCTAGGATCTGGTAACCATTCTTTCTCATTTTTTCTTCAGATCTAAAGATGGTAAGCAATAAATATTTGTTTAATTACATTCTGTGAAATACGTTCCTCCACCCCATGTTCGATACATTTGCTAGAGCAAAGACAACAAATGGGTTTCTCATATCAGACTCCATTAATTAATCAATAAATAAAACAAATTTTTCCATTCTATTTTTGGAACTTAGATGGCATATAAATTAACATTTTACATTTTATTAATTACTTATTTCAATATATAGCAGAAAAACTTAACTAATATATCAAGCCAATTGTTTTATGAATATTATAGAGCAATATATACTTTTCTTATAAAAGACAGTTAAGTGAAAACTTTGTCAATTGAAAAAATACAAAGTAAATAACTTTTACTTAGTACTGAGAGCAATATATATGACAAAATTATAGGTGTATTTTGTGACTATCTGGTATTTGGAAAATACTAACTGGCATAAAGAATTTTGAGGCTGCAAGATACTCATGCAGAAAAGGTTATGTGCTGGGAGGGCAAAAAATGCCCCAGGTATGCATCATGCCTGGAGTCTTGCTCTTTCTTTTTACCTTGGTAATCTGAGGAAGAGAATTTCTAGTTCTAATACATAGGCTCAGCTGTTCTACTGGAACTGGATATTGCTGCCAGGCACAAAGATGGAAGACCATACGTTGCTGCTTTTGACAGAAATCTGTCTGTTCCTATTATTCCAGAAGTTGAGTTGAAGCTCATTCAACTGCCTCAACTTACTGGCAAAATAATTCTCTTTTAGATTTTTTAGCAGAATAATGAAGATCTCCAATGAATTATCAGTGTTATCATTGTAACTGTGTGAATAAAAAAAGTATTATTTCCACCTTTGGGATTGACAACAACTGAAGACGTTGTATGTTCATAATTTTGACTCTAGTTAAAAATTTATGCAGATTGTTAGAATCATGATTATAGAATTATGGAATGGAAGATACTTTGGAACAACTAAATTTTTTATAGGAACTGAATAATTAAAACCTATTTCCATGGTTATTCTCCTGGGTGGTGACTGGGTTTATGACTGTAGGCATACCATTCTGAGATTGAAACATTCAGTATGTCCAATTCTGCAGAGACAGTGTTTTATTTACTTATTTATGTATAATTTATAATCCACCTGCCTCCAAAACATATGTTACACCAAAGAAAAATAATAATAATGTACATTTGATTGGTTTTGGTTGCAAAGTAACAAGCTGTATTAATTAATTATACTTAGTGTTTTCATCCCATTTAGTTTGTCTATGATCACTCAAAGACTACCATAGATTAATGGATCCTGGAATACCTCGAGACAAATAAAATGGCAGAATAAAATTGGTAAAGTTAAATTAAAAAAAAAAATCTTGACCCAGGTGGTTCAGTTAACATTTCTATACTGATTAGATTCACTTGATAATTCCAAGTTTCCTATTTGTACATAGTAAAAAGCTTTTGTAGACACATATCTTAAGAACTCAAAGGATTAAAATAAAGTTTTTAGGGGGAAGAAAGAGTGAATATGTATCTGAAACACCAGAAGTAGCCCCCTTAAATGATTGTCTAGTTTCTTACTGTGGTCTGACCTGCTTAGGAGAATAAAATCAGCCACAGTTATTCCCATTTTAAAAGACATAAGCTTAATTTCTTAATTCTCATTACTCTATGTAGAAATCCATTTCTCTCTTCGCTGTCTCTTTAGAAAATTTTTGTTTAATAATGCTCAGTAAATTAGGCCTCCATAGGCTTGGCTTTATCCTAGGCGGCCAGTTTCTTTTCCTTTTTGTACTTCTGTAAAATATCTGCTTAGCGTCTCTGATTTGAAATGTTAATGAAGGTGGGCCTGGCCTCAGGTTACAGTGTGCATCCCTTTTTACATGCAAAGGGGATATGCTAAATAGGTTACTTGGAATCTGGGGGCTAAGAAGGAGGCTTCCAGAAGACAACAAAAGTCAAAGAAGAATGAGGCTCTTCTCAGCAACTCAGGAAGCAATCGGTAAGAGTGTGTTGGTTGAAATAAGTTATCTAGCACACAGAAGGGTCTGGTGTGAATTTTGGCCACTGTTTTTTTTTTTTTTGTAATCTCTTAATGTTAAGTTTATATCCAGTTAACATAGGTATAATATGATTTAATTAGATATTCAGAAAAAGCCAGCCAGATTTGTAAATAATTTAATCTACTGATCTCAAACAAGTAGATCACATTTAGTGTTCTTGAATTCAAGAAAATAATCTCAAGATTTTTAAGGTTTCTGAATGGGATATTCATTTCTAATCTGAGCCTTCCTAAAAACCTAGAGATGCTGTATATATTACACTGAAAAGAGAGAGTTTGTATGTATATGTGCGATATAATTGTGAGTGTGTGGGCATGGGTGAATATGTGTGAAAATAGTGTGTACTGGAGTGTGAATGCATTTCCTGCATTTCTCTTCTAGCAAGCAAGAGTTAGAAAGGCAAAATCTACATTTGAAAGCAAGGACACCATAGATGTTAACTTTAAATCATGTGAGATGTAACACAAAGAAATAAATTAATATTGTTGTGTAAAAAGTACCCTAAATTAGCCTCCAGAGACATGAATTGCAAAATAAATATAAAAGTTACAACTTTAATTACTGTGGTGGAACCTTTGAGATTTTGAGACATTTATTTGTATAAATCACTTTTATAGTTATAAAAAATATTTCAAAATCTTTTGATTTCAGTGTTATAGATGAGAAATGTTAGTTTCATTATTCTCATACTTGAGATGTTTAAAGTCCTCCCGTCTGTTAGCACAAGCACATTTCATGTGCTGGGCTGTGGAGGACAGTCAGTCATTCTAGCACACACAAAAAGAAAGTATTTAGTAAGGAACATTTTCTCTTAGAGGTCATTCTTAACTCTTTTTCTTTTCTTCCCAATAAAACAGTCTTTCTTTCTTGCTTTATAGCAGGAGTTCATTGTGTGTGAACTATACGCCCTCCAATAGCCATAGATGCCATGGTTTTGAATATAGCAGTCAATCACGTATTTTAGGCTTTCTCCTTAATTCTTGAAAGTTCACTAGCTATCCCCTTCATGCTAAAGTCATGAGGGATAAAGCATTTGAATGAGTTGAACAGTTAGTGTTTGGGCAAATGTCTTTACAAAAAGAAAACAAAAACACCCAATGATGGAGGAGAGTTTATGTTTTTTACTGCTGCCCCTCCCTCTGTATTAAGGATAACTTTGGCAAAATAAATAAGGGAGAGAGGATTTTCTTAAAGAAAGATGAAGGAGATTGGCCATTGACATATTATACTTACCTCCTCAAAATGCTGTTCTAAAAAATCCATTTAGTTTATTTACAAAATTTTAGTCCCCAACCCAGAGAAAGAGGCCCATTTTGGAATTTATTAAATGTTTTTTTTTTTTAAAGAAAGACAAATATGAGTGACCAGAAAAAGTGTAAGTTATGTTTTTAGCACTTGAAGAAATACAAATTGGTTTCTAGTTGAGATTTAGAATTATTTTCAAAGACTTTTCTTTGAAAGCCTTACAAAAAGATTTTTCTTACTGTGTTATTTAATTAATAGTATGCTTGATGCTGCTAGAATGTTTTTGTTTTTGTTTTTTGTTTTTTTTTTGGCTATACTTCCTGGCTACTACTGTTGCTGATGCAACATAATATTTTTGACCAAATCAGGGGCAATAAAATTTAGCAGAGTCTAAATAGTTTGTGACTATCTGGAGCTTTCTCTTACTGTTCTCTAAAACCAAAGTATAATAAATTTAAATAAATAGATAAAAAATTCAAAAATTATCCTTCACTTATTTATTTACAAATATCATGTCAGCATTACTTTGTGAAATACTGTTATTCAAAGTCAATAATTTTCCATTCGACATATTAAAAAATAAAGTCACTCATGACAATTGTTATAAATTCTGTGCACCAGCATTACTATCACTTTCTTTTTGAAAGTTACAGAAAAATTTCATTCTAAAGTAGGCCACATTACCAGGATGTATAAGCTTACTCTCTCCTTCATAGCTTACATTGACTTGATAGCCTATTACTTTCCCAGTTGCTGGTAATAATGATATAGTCAGACTATTCTACTTCACAAAAAATATTTAAATAACATTTCTTCAAACACAAATGAGATGCAGCATATTTACATTTTTATTTGATGAAGCCTGTTCCTGCTATCTTTGTTCTTAATTTGGTCTCAAAAGAATTAGCAGTTAAGAGGAAAAATAGTCTGTAAATATGTATGAAATCAAATATAGAGGGTAAGCTAAAAGGTATTGACTGCCAACAGAGTTTAGCTGCAGGAGGCAAAATTTTCTCCATAGTTTTCTTCTTGGCTGGAAACACATTGCCTTCTATCTAGATTATTTAATCCTCAAAATGCACATCAAAGCTTCTCATCAGGTGGTGCATGTCTTTATAGGCAGTTGAATGCCAAAGATCTAGCTTAAAGATTTTTGAAAAATGTAAAAACATAATAGATCCCAGATAATAACACAGCAGTATAGCTTCTGTCCCATTCCTTCCAGCAAAGTACCAGCATCACAGGCTGTGGCTAATCTCTGTGGCAAAGAGAAGAGCACATTCTGCTGCTGGAGAATGTGTGACATCTCTCCAAAGCTAGAAATGAAATGCTTAAACTGGGTTCCAGACCTAAATTAGCTTGTTAACAATTCCAATCTCACTCTACACCTGTGGCTGAGGAGAACTCTGAGCCATAAATTCTGTCCTGCTCTCATGCCCAAATAGGCAGTGGAATAACTTATGCAAAAATATGTAAGGCATTTTCTGTCCTATGTGAAGCAAGATGCACGCTTCAGAGTTAGCTTTCCCCTTTTAGGACTCATTTTTCAATCTTTGGCAAGGACAAATTGCTTGTAATGATTACAACAATTCCTTTAAATGATTATATCATTGTGAGTTTAGTTTAAAAGCCCTTTAACACATTTATTTTGCACTTCAAAAGTTTGCTTTTATCTTCGAAAGACAGCGAAGCATATGGAAAGAGACAAAAGCCCGCATATTAGTTGGAATATGCCATACACAAGGGCTTGGGAGGTTTAGATGGTCACAGGCTAGGTGTAATAGAAACTGCCTGGAATAGTTCCATATTGAACTCAGAGTTGGATTTTTTATATTGACAGTGTTTAGACAAATAAGAGCTAAGCCTTTGTCTTTTTATTGAAAAGTGTAACAAGGGACCAACTCAGAGGCAACATTTTATCTATAGCATCATCATCATCACTGCACTTCTTAAAAAAAAGTCTGATTACTTGTTTGCATTTGAAAATTTTCTGTGGTTTGTAGTTTGCCCACGAAATATTACAAATTTTTTAAATAGAGAAAAAAATTAAAATTTCTGAAGAATGCCAACTAGCACCTCTCCTAATTATGCTACTCCAAACCTCTTGTCATAATCTGCCCAGCAACTAGACACTTCCAGCTACCTCTGGGGAGAGATCATTAGAATGTATTAATTCAAGACTCCTAGTGATACCATAACCACATGTGACAGTTGTATTAAATGCCTTATTTTTGTCTGTAATGTATTTGGGGATGCATTTTGGCATAAAGATACTAGGTAAAATAAAGTTTTATTTTATTAACAGAATCATATGGGCAAAATGGGCCATAATGTTTCAGGTGCAATTTTAAGCGCAGCTCCACATTTTGGACAACCGCCACTTTTTTCTCAGCCATTTTTCTTACTTGCTGACTAATTGCATGCTAATACCAGGAAAGGAAAACAGGTTGAATAATGTTGAGGGTCCTTGATGTTTGGGTGCAGTGATGATTTATTGCAAGACTCTTTTCACAATGCTGTATTCTTGCTCTCCGCAAAATTATTATACAAAAGACAGAGGGAGGAAGAATGGTTAGGAAGCCCTACATTCTCACACTGGTGGCTATTTGCATCTCCTCCCAGCTTGAAAATGTTGTCTGTTGTGCCAACACAGCTTCCTTACTTGTAAAAAATGCTTCTCTCTGTTGGAGGGCTCAGAAAGATATTCTTCAGACAAAATCCCCTTACAGAACCTCCAATCCCTGTGGGGCATATTCTGCTGGTTTATGGTAGCGATGAACTGTCATCGGTTCCTCCTTGGTCTGTGAGATTGGGACCCGTAGAAATGGCTGTGACTGTTACTTTTCTCTTTGGGGATTTGCCCTTTTTTCATTTGGTTGGAGGTTGAGACTGAGCTTTGTTACAGAGAATTATTCTGTGGCAGTGGGTTGGGGAGATAAGTCTTCGTTGAGACATAAAACACATACAGACAAAAGTGTGAAAAATTGAAATGACAAGGTTGCTGGGGTGTTGTTTCTTAAGTTCGGTCAAATGTTCAGACATAGGAAGTAAGGTATTCTCGGGCTTGTTGCTGTGTACTCACGTGAACCTGTGTTTTGTGTTCCCAGAGTGGAGGTACTATATGATCATATCATCATAAGTACACATACTAACCTCTAATACAGTATCCAGGCCTTACTTTATTTTAATGTCTGTAAATAACCACAGTCTGTTTTGATTTTGGTGTGATAGAAAAATAAGATGGATGCCAACTTTAAGAATCTGGGCAGAAGAATCAAACAAAGGCCAAGTTTCTTGCTATCTATTGTATAACAATTATTTGATTCTATTCTTTACAGTTAACACACATCAGCAGCCATAGGGGCTCTATATGAAGAACAAAGATAATATTTTTACTGACTTTTTTTGTATTTTCTCTCATTTAATTGAAATAAGACTGCTACATTTTTAGGCCTCAGGTTTAAGATTTCTGAAGTCCACTTGAAAGGAATTTAGTTGCTGCGTAGAATGTGTTAAATACTAAAATACAATAAAAACAACAAACATAATTTTTAAAAAAGCACTCAACATCTCCACCTTAGAAAGAAAGCAGTACTTAATATCTGCTTTACCTACTGGTGTACGTAGTGGTTTATAGAAAGAGAACCTGTTAAGCTATGTAAATCACCTTCTAGACATGTTTCATAAATTTGTGGTTTTATTATTTCTTCCTTATCTGTGAACAACTTTGTTTTCCTTCACAAATGTAATTTGAATTCTGTTTATTGTTATTTCAAGATTCTTATAATTCTAAAAGCAATGTTAATAAGTGCTATGGATGTCATATTTTTAGAGTATATTTTATGAAAGCAGTGTTTCAAAAAATCATGGTTAACATATAGCAACTATATCCTAAAAAGGCAGAATTTAATTAAACATAGAAATTCAGATAAGAAGCTGATGAGTATTAAGTTAAAAATTCAGTAGTAAACCATAAAATGATACAAAACAATGAAACTTTTTATGTTGTAATGATAAAAATAATAAAATTATATTGAAATATTAATAAACACAAGAACACTCTAATAGAAATGTAAGACTAGCAAACAAAAATAACTATTGGAATTAAAGTCAGTTTAAGGCCTGTTATTATATTAGCATTTTCTGATAAATTTTAATATTTTTAAATAATCTTTCTTCTCTTAAATTTATTCAAATTTTAATGTTTTTTTTAATTGACAGAAATTACATTTAAAACTTTTTTTTTTCTTTTTCTGAAACTGATGGTCTAATATTTAATATCTAGGTTCTCATTCTGGTTTTATTTCTAATTTGCTAAGTGCTAAGGTTAACTATTATCCTCATTGAATCTAGGTTTTACCTTCAACATTAGATTAAAATTAGATTTTCTAAGGTCTTTTCCATTCTTATAGTCTATGACTCTATTCAATAAATTTTTTTTTGTCAATTTCAGGCAATCTTTTTGACAAAGGGTTTGTCACCTTAAATCCTAGTATAAGAGGTTCTGCAATCTATTAGCCGTACTTTTAGTATCTTACTTACATAATAAAATGACATTAAGATGTTGCCAAATTCATCTCAAAATGGTCAAAAAAGAAAAGTTTTATATAAATACATTCAGAGTCAGAAAATAGAGACATTTATATCTTTTGTATGTGTTTTAGGGATTACCAGTAGTTTGATTTTATATCATCATATCCATTTCAAAATATGCTAAATCATTAATAAAGTTATTCTTTGTGACATTTAAGTTATATGTTTTAATTAAAAGTTATGGTAAATTTTTTTCTCAAGACTCCAAAATTTCCCTAGTAAGACTTTTGTTATATATTTAAAATTATTATTCATTATTTAGTTTTATATTGTATATTTTACATTGTATTTATATGTAGCTGGTTGAACATGAAAAATAAGTGAAATAATTAAGTCAAAACAAACCAGAAAAATAAAAATCATTCACTCTCCATTGAACAATATTTATTATTTAAAAATTACTTTTGGGGTCTTTGTTAGAAAGTAGTGGTATAAAATGTTTATGTTTATTTATTATATCTCAAACCTTTTACATACATTATTTTATTTAATTTATAAAGCAACTTCATGAAGTACTACTAATATTCTGTTATGCAGGTGAGTTGGCTAAAATGCAAAGAAGTTTAATTACCCACCCAGAGTCATGAGACTGTTGTGAGTGATTCATCGCCTATGCTCTGAATCTCTTACCTCTATCATGACTTCATACAATTTTAAAGGGCTGCATTTATTAAAGTAGATAGGATACTACCAACTACCTAAAATAAAATAGTTCAGTTCTCTAGTGAAGGCTGGGGGGCCTGGGTAAATTTTAAGAAGTTAAAGGACGAATACATTTTCATGGTTTTTGTTTGGTTTGTTTTTTTTAGCAGTAGGAGAGGAAGGTATTATAAATATCCACTTCCTTGAGAATATCCCGTTGTTAGTGGAAAGCTGTCCCCACAATATAACTTGTTCCATTTCCAAGTGTGCTGACAAGACTAGGCAATGCGATTAGTTGTAGACTAGAATGGACTCCAGTGAACTTGCTCACTGCCTAATTATGCTAGCAACAGGCGTTTTAGCTGTTTGTCTCTTACTACTTGGCAGCATTTACTAGTTCCTGGCTAGGATGGACAACTTAAGTTTTGCTCACAATTTGTATCATGAGGGATAATCCAGACATGTCTTACAGTGGGGTTTGATGACATTAAAATGTTCTTCCTTTATTTCCCCAGTTGCATTTTTATGAATCTTGTGGAGAACCACATAATTTTGTTTCATAAACCAAAAAGGTTTAATAAATTGTTTTTTTTCTTTATGTTTCTAGTTGGCACAATTCTTGTGGAACTTTCTCGTTCTTTTTGGACAATTACCCAAAATCACTTTTGAAACCATAATTGCTTATGAGAACCTTCTTTTCTATTATTTTGAGGCAACACATGATTCTTCAATTTTGTTGCTTTATGATAGTCAAATAAAGCAAGAAAATAAACATTGAATTGCATATATTTTTGGTTTGGTTATACTCTATTTTTAGTACTCTCTATAGATGGCTAAAAATGTTTTTAGCCTCTGAAAGTTAATTTTCTGTTTTCCTCCCATTCAGTTATTTTGTAAAGTCATATAGATGCTCAGCTCCTAATCATATCATAACTTATCATCACAAAGGGCAAATTCTAGTCTTGTGTTGTGACCAAGTGAAGTTGGTGGGAATGTGAAAAGAGACAGACTGTCCAGAAAGTCAGCACTCTAAGTTCAGTCCTTTAACCTGAGAGTTACATCGAGTTGTTGTTCAGACACTTATACTGCCATGAATGTGGGCCAGTGGAGTACAGTCTTGTGGTGTTCAGAATTAATCATTAGGACAGTAGTGTCTTTTCCTTTTTTCTCACACTTCAAGTATGATGAAACAAAAAATGTTCAAATAAAAATATGTGATATAAATATTAGATCTCATGCAAAATAGTCACATTTGAAATATGGCCGAATCTCTTTTATGGTAGTGGTATATGTTTCTTGCTTCAAATAATATCTTGCTTCAAACAGAATTAAATGGATATAACCCCTTTACATCTAAAAATGAAACACCATGTCTCCTCTCTGATGCATTTATTTTAATAAGACTGAATTGGTCTACCTATGCAAATTTTTTTCTGCCTCTCTACCACTATGCTAAAGTTTACCAGAAATACAAAATATACCAATACTAAGGATGGCAGAGGTGGATTTATAGGAAAGACGATTTTGTTATTGTGAAGAGCAGAGCTGATCAGAAACAATATAGCCTTAACTATGTGCACCAGATGAAATAGTTAAAAAAAAATGCTAACTAATCAGCTTGGATTCTATGAAAAATTTTTTTACAAAAAGGAAATTGTAACTAGAAAGAGTATAGAACTTCTGTGAAACTTCAAAAGGTACAGATGGCTGGAGAATGTACCAGTCCCCCGAGACTAAAGATAAAAACCTATAAATGCACCCTCTAAAGTCTTTTCTCCTGACCTCATGCCAAGGTTAAGATCGAAGATTTTTTTTATGACTCTGAAACAGTTAAGGTGAAACAATTTGATGAAAACAGACGAGAAGCAAGGACCTTTTCCATTATTCAAGGGACGAATCTGAGTAAAGAGGCCAACTGCTGCCACCTCAGTGTTCTCCCATCTGCATCTTGAGTTTGTGTTGTGATTATTGTACTTGCACCTTTAACTCCTGCAATTATGTATGCAGATTGGCGAATTCTGACTGTGATGTCAAGGGGAAGAAGCGAGAGCAGGTACTATGTGGAGCTTCTTGTGTTTCTCGTGTTTCGTTATAGTTATCTTTTCTTCAAAGCAATTGTTTCTTCTGCCCTTGTCCATAATAAGTGCCAGAAAAATGTAGCAAAGATTTGTGAAAAGCAAAAATATTGCTGCTAATTTCCAGTAAAGGTTAGAGACGATTCGGTAACGTTCTCTGTGGGGCTGCTGTGCGCTGTTTACCACACGCATGGACACAGTTCATTTCATTCAGGATGCTGTGTTCAACAATAAAATACTAGTAAAAGAAGGACACTTGTTAATAGCATTTTGAGCTGTGTCACCTTTTTTCTTCCCCATCTCAGTTTAGTCCTTTTTTTTTTTTTTCTGAAACAGTAAAAATATAACTAACAGTTATTTTTAATGTTCATTAAAAGGAAGTTTTAATGATCTAAATCAGTGAGAAGATTTATACATTACTTAAGATTCTAAAGATCTCTCTTTTAAAAAAAAGCAAAACAAAACAAAAATCCCAAACTTAAGCTTTTAAAAATTTTGCCTCTGGAAATTATGTTAAGTCCCTCATACGAACTTGCCAGAAGGCCACTGATATGTGCTCCGAGGATTCTGTCTGCCTGCTTTCATTCCCCCACCACACCCCCAAGAAATGCTCTACACAGTCTTTGAGCTAATTGATTAAATCAATCTTTATATTAGCAACATGTTGCCCATGTTATTAGTCCCGAAACAAATGACATGCATTTTTAAATCTAATTTTAAAAGTACAAACTGAACTATTATGATGTGGGTTCAGTACAGAAAGCAAGCAGATGTCTAACATGGAAATAAAAGAAAAAAGCAATCTCTATTAGAAAGGAAAAAGGTAAGCTTTTTCTTTCTGGTCTGTGTTTAATAAGGAGGATAGAAGCAACCCCGTGAGAAAATTCACTAAAGCGACCCAGGGTGTATGCAAGTGGGTGTGTGTTGTTACTTTCTCTGTCTGGGAACTCATTTGTACTGATACCCTACAAATACTAAAAGAGATCTCCTTAAACTTGCCAATGATATATTTTGTTTTAAAGATTTTGAAGCTTAACCAGTTAACAAACCACACACTGTCCTAGGATTTGATTTTTATTGTGTGACTTATGCCAAGAAGGAAACATCCCTAACACTTTCTAAGGGTGAGCACAAGGTATAACAGGAAGAAAAAGAAAACAAGGAAAGAGAGATGACTAAACTGGTGAAGCAGAGAGGCCAACTTAAAAAAAAAAAAAAGAAAGAAAGAAAGAAAGGATCTGGGTTTAAACCAGTCTCCTTTCAAATGAGATTGGTGATCGTAGCACTTGAGTGAGCGTCAAGCCCCATGAGAGAAATATGCTGCCTGCCTTTAATTGTTAACCCTACATTACAGGAGTTTTTGTCATAAAACTAAAAGCTGTTTGACTCAAAGCACAATCTTTACACATGAGATTTCTTAGGTTGTGATGAGCCTGGAGACTTAATTACTTTCTTGCATCAATTGAAGGGGATCCTCCAGGTCAGGCTTACAGCATATTGATGGGAAGTGAAAGAAACCTTACACAAAATTAGCCTCCAGTGTGCGGGTTTCCCAGATACCCAGGAAAGCTTGATCTCTGTTCCTACCTTTCATAATTTCTTACTATTCAGGAGCAATATATTTACCATACATTTTGATGCTGAGTTGAGCAAGAGAGAAGGAAAAAATGAGTAATGCAAAAGACTGGCTCACTATTACTATGGTAAAATAATGTGTTTTGAGTGTGTGTGTGTGTGTGTGTGTGTGTGTGTGTGTGTGTGTGTGTGTGTGTTTCCCACAACTACAAAAACAAAAACCTGATTTGAATCTGTGGCCATACTTTCTAAAGTTAGAATGTTACTTAATTAAATTTGTTTGATTGTCGAGGGCTGTATTTTCAATGGCCTGCAGTTTTGGATAAAAATGTTGCTCTGTTTAGTTTTTGTGTTCCTAGGGGTGAGTGTGTATGATCACTAGTTAAAAAAGTGATTTGTTTAGCAAAGGATCATTTTATACTTAGTGTGGTTTTATTTTACTAAATATAGAATAAATTTGGAACTTGATAAATGCTTTTTATCCAAAATTAATTACAAAGTTCTAAGTGCAAAGCTTTCAGATACTGTTCAAAAATATACTGATGAGACAATGAATGGATGTTGATTTCACTAAGAGAACACAGCCCAGAGTCTGTGTCTGCGACACTGTTCTGTCTCCATCATTCTCCCTTTCTCTGTGGCTGCATAAGGTCTGATCAGCTTTTGAAGCAGTTCTATATATTCTAAGGCAGAGATAGTGTGTCAAGGCCTTGTCATCTCTGGTCAGTAGAGTAGTTTGTCAGGAGAGTTTTTCACTATAAAAAACATCAGTAACTCATCAGAATATTTGTTGTTTCTTTTTGACAAAAGAAACAAATGTCTGTCAACAAAAATCTGGTGTTTCCCTGAGGAATTTAGAGTCCGCCTTGAATAGCCATAGACTCTGGAAACGTTGTGTGCAAAATAAATGTATTAATTCCTGTAGAGTCTTGTTATTTGTGACATGCAGCAGTATAAGTCAACATGACTTTGCCTGTTTGTTGCCATGTGTGAAACAGAATGCGCAGCTTTCATTAGTGAGGGTCATGTTATGCACTGAGGCTTTAATGGAGGTCTCATTAGAAACCCACAGATGCGCAATTTACACATAATAATTCGGTGAGAAACACAAAATGCTTAAAGGGTAGCTCTCTAAATGGTTAAATATTGATGTATTGGTTGAATATCTAAAAAAAATTTTCAAGAGCTAAAAATGCATACTCATGCTTATAAACAAACAAATCAGTTGCTTAAGGGTTATAAGAAATTTAAATGCAAATAGCACTTTGTAATGATACCCCAGAGACTGACATTGTAGTCAATTTCTTGAAAATGCATCATTGTAAACTTATTTTTTTTACTACTGGTTTCCTTAGTAACAGGAACAACATATCGTTCAGGACATAAAATAATATCCTATTTCAGCCACTGAGAATCTTGAACTAAAATGTAATTGATTTCGCATGAGGTATAGGATTATCATGTCCTCCCCATTTCGGTGAGGTATTACAGCATAAAATGAACGTACTCAGAAATTTTTTTTAAACCAGCCATTTTGTTTCTAATCACCTCATTGTGAGAATACTAAAATTGCTAACAGTGTAGAATATTATTTACACCTTTAAGAGGAATAGATTATTAAATAGAATTATATTGTTGATATATATTTTCCAAGCATACTGGGATAATGTTTATTTCTCTTATCTCACATGCAGAAAGCAGCATAATATGGAAGTATCTACATTATTATTAAATAATAGCGATACTTATTTTGTAATACCCTTATATAATTCAGTACATACCCATTTAGATATCATAAAGTATGCATATAGACAAAAGCCTGATAAAATTGTACTGGTACAGCTGAAAATCAGGACAAAGAGTCAGTAAATTTTATTCTATTTTTATTTCTACAGCTAATCCACTGTACCATGTAGGCAAATTATTACATCTCTAGTGTCTTAATATCCTTATCTATAAAATAGGAATAATAACACCTGCATCACAAGGGTGTTATGTGGATAATTACTTGATGTGCTTAAAGAGCTTTGAAGATAGACTATGCTAAATCTTAGGATTGTTTTAAACCACATATACAGTAGTGTGTTACAAGAATAAAATTAGAGTAGTTTAATGAGCTTAGACAATTGGAGGCCCTTCATTTAGCAGAGGAGTACCTGGAGACTTTGCAAAGCTCTATTTCACTGTTTCTGAACATAGCATTTTCTAGAATAATATGGAAATAGCAGAACTCTTGAGTGATTGATTTTTGATATCCTTCCTAGAAATACTGAATTCCCAAGGAAGTGATAACATTATGCTCTGGGCACCTCTGCTCTAGTAAATTGTGTAGATTATTTTCCCCAGCCCATTGGGAAATTGACCTTTCTAACTGCTCTGTGGGAGATACGGGGCCCTGCATGATGGAGAGTTGCCATATGGAATTGCTGGCTGTCGAAATACCTTGCTAACTTCTTTGCCAGCAGTGGGTTAGTCTCCCATCACATCAGCCATTGACTGCTTCTTTATAGTGGCAGCTTGCATGAATTTTCTAGTCCATGCCAAAGGAAACACCATGAACCTTAAAAGTGTTTTATTCATTCATTCATTCATTCATTCATTAAACAAATACTGGAAGTCTACTACAAACTAGCTAACATTTTAGGCATGTCAGTATTACAAAGTATTAAATTATGGTACCTGCTTCTCAGCTCTTTCCCAATACACCAGGGACTGTTATCATGTATACACATAAATATGGTACAGTTTGGTAAGTGTAAGTGTTAAAAACATTGTACAGAGAGCTCTAATTGTTTTGAGAATGGCTAAGACAATCAAAGATGGATTCCAGGAATGATGGCATTTAAGCTGGAACCTCATGGAATAGGAAGAATTTCAAAAGATAGTAGGAAGAAAGTAGAAAAAAAAAAGGTCATGTAATAACCATACAACAACTATATTTTGAGAGGGAAAGGACAAAAGTTTGATAAATCTCTAGCAATCCAACTTGGTGATGACATTATATGAAGGAGCATAGCAGAAGATAATGGTACTTATATACTTTCTCTGGTATCATGTTTCATAAATCCTGTAATTGTTTAGTATTTTAAGGTTTGTAATATATCAATTTTTTAATTGATTGATGTACTTTATACCCCTCCCTTTGCCCACTCCAAATAGACACCATTTACTACATTATTCTTAATTCACGGAATATTTGGTGAATAAAAGCAGGCAAGGGCCAGATTGTGTAGAGTCTTGATGCCAAACTAAAGGATTTGTCCAGTGAGCAATAAAATTATGGGTGGTCCCTCCTCCTGGAAAGAAAGAATAGAAACAGGATGTAGTGAGAAGTAGAGCCTCAAGGTAGGGAAACCTGTCAGGAAGTTTTTGACAAATAGTGGGTCATAGGGTTCTAAACCAGAGTGGTGGAGACGTGATGGAAAAGAAGTATCATAATTTAGTTATGATGCCAAGGGTGAAGTAATGGCGCTATACTCCTTAGAAGAAATTAGGTGGTCATGGGCAGAAACTGACTTGATTGGCTATGTGAAATTATGTTATAAATATGTTGAGTATAAGATATCAGTAGAACATTCAGGTGGAAGTGTCTGGCACATGTTTGAAAATGAGAGACTAAATTAAGAGAAAATTTAGAAATGGGGATGTACTTTTCAATGCTATCTGTATAATACTAAGGTTTGAAAATCATGGATTAATTGAGAGAGAGAATAAGAGGAGAGAACAGGACAAAGGAAATTTTCCAAAAGAAAATTGACATTAAAGAGTTGAAAGGGAAAACAGAACCAAGTTGATAGATAGATAGATAGATGATAGATAGATAGATAGATAGATAGATAGATAGATAGATAGATAGATGATAATAGATAGAGGCTAGATAAAAAGAAAGATTTATCAGAGAGATTTGGGAACAGAACTGAGCATAGAATTGTAAAGGCATAAACTTTCAAAAATAACAAGCTGATACCTAAAGCTCAAATATGAAGAGTATTGGGATAGTTATTGAATTTGATGAAAGTCCATTTGTTGGTATTTGAGGGTTTCCTTTGAGCTATTGATACTGATATCTGACATTAAGTGATTAAGGAGTGAAAGAACAAGTATTGAAGTGAATGCAATGTAAAACACTCCTTTCAAGGGTTAGCAGTGACAACCGTAGGAAAAAAAAATCATCTAAGAAAGCTGTTGACAGAGTCTACTACAAGTATATCATGGTCTGAGTTGCTACCTGCAATGTTCCAAAACTGTGTATCTATCTCCAACATAAAAATACGTGGCTACTCTCTATGATACATAGAATCCTGTAACATAACCTCATGTTCACAATTTCTATGTTTTTTGTTATGTAAAAATTTGCACAAAATGTTTGTTGTTCTTGTTCAGAATAGAATAGTGTTCAAAGGAACCACAGTTCTGACTCTGTAGGCACTCTTTATGTTCTCACAAAATGATTTAAAAAATATATATATTAATCTAGATATCCAGGAATCTTCACATTGAATCTATCATTAAACTCTCTGAAAAATGTAAGGTAACTTTATGTAATTTTTTGATATTTGTTTTGTAATCAAAAATCACATTCCGATCCCATTTCAATGTACTGTATGTTTTTATACTGTTGGGTAACAATTCTTTTTGGGTCTTTCACCTTTCTGCAGATCTTGTGAGTGAGGCTCCGATTGCTTGTAGAACAGCCTTAGATAACAAAGATAATGTCCCTCTACAAAGCAAAGAGAAGCTTTGGTTTCAGTCTTAGGAGGTAGAGATAGTGCCTCTTGCTGGAGCAAAGGGCAATCATGTTTACTAATTATTCTCTTTTAATATCATCTCTAGGTTATACAGGTATTATTTGGCTCTCTTCATGTTGTCCCTCCAAGGGAAGTGGGCCTCAGGCAGTAATGGTGATAATAGGACTATGGCTGTTGCTATTATTAATAAACTGAACTTTGTCTCTGATGCAAGAATCTCATGTCTTCCACTCAAACCCATGAAACATGAGTGACTAACTCGTTAGCTTCCAAATGGGGTATATCTCCGACCCTTCCCAGTTTTTGTGTATACATTACCAATGCTAATAACATTAATAATGAAGTTTCAAAAATTGAGGGCATGTATTGGGTACCCAACTTCCTAGATACTATTTTAGAACTCTATTCTCATTCAGTCAATAAATATTTATTTAGTTATATAGTAAGCCAAGGATTATATTAGGTTGGATGTTAGAAAGTGATGAACAAAACAAATATGAGTGTTTTCCTCACAGAGTTGATGGTCCATTTAATCCCCATAACATTTCTGCAATGAAGAAATATTATTATATTTGAACTTAGAAAATTGGAGGTCAGCAAGATTAAATGACCTATCTAAGGTCATGGCAGTCTCTGGATGGAGCAAGATTTAAAACTACATCTCAACTGTGTAGGTCAGTGTTCTTTTTACCATGCCACATAATACATTATTTGACATTTGAGTAAATATATTCTTTTTAAATTATATTTTGTAGATACTTTTTACATATATTTGACACTCAAATAGTATCTAACATAATTGTTTTTAAATGGACTCTTTAGCAGTTAAGTAAGCTTTTTAGTCAAACTATGCATTTATTTGGAACAGCGTCGTTAAAATATTACCTATACCATCTCTTCCCGAAGAAGGGAAATAACCATGTTGCAATAAATTAGAAGTTAAAACCAAATTTTTTTACGTCTCTTTTTATTTCTTCCAATCAACATTGGAAACTCTAGACTAGTACATTTTTTAAATTGCTGTTATGTTCTTATATTTACTCTTAGATATAATATTTTTAAGCATCTTGATGGGCAGACCCACATTAAGATAGAAATTTATTTTACTTGAGCAGTAAACAGTTTTTTTACTATTTATTTCTTGATGTGACTCAAAGATGCAAAAAGAGAGGCAGTATTGCTTAGCATTACAGATAATACGCTCTGAAGACAGAAGGTATGCAACACGTGCTCTTGGCCCCAATCTCTTACTAAACTTATGATTTGGGTAAATTACTTTTGTACTTCTCAGGGTTTTTTTGTTTTTTTCTAGAAATTTGAATAAAATTAGTAGTTGTGGATAAGGCTATTATAGTGGCTTAATTAATTTAATGAACTTAACGCACTTAGCACAGTACCTGTCACACTGTGTGCAATAAATGTTAGCAAGATTTGTGACATTATACTGGGGACTCACTGAATAAATGTCTCAGTTAACTCCATAAATTTTTAAGTTATAATTGTTTAAAGTAACTTTGCTATGAACTTTGAGCTCCAAAGCAATAGCCCTTGACTTTTGTGAGTATTTCTAAGCATAGAGTAAGCATGTCAGTTCAATAATGATGATGCCTGACTTACAACAGTAAATGTCACCAGTGTCCACTGTGAGCATTTAAGCAAGGTGAGTGGTCTAAAAGAGAATAAAGAATTAAAAATTTTGTCTCCTATTCCCAGCTTTATTACTGACTTGCTAGGGCAGAATAAATAAATCACAAATAAATAAATAAACAAATCACTTAACCTTTCTGTAGTTTAGTTGCAGCGAAATGAGAGAGATAAGCTTCTGCCTCTTAAGGACATCAAAATCATTGGCTGACAGGTGCTATAAGAGTGACAAGTATTATTAACTTTCCAGTATTTTGGCCTTTCTTATGCATACTCTGAATGTTTGCTTTTCATCAGGGGAATTAAATATTTTTTTAACATTGATATGGGGTAACTGCAAGAATTAGTGAAACTTGCCAGCCCTCAGATAAAATCAGAGGACAAATAAGTCAGACATTTAATTATGTGAAAGAATAGATTAGAGAAAAGAAGAACAGCTTCAACAGAAATCTCCTGATTGTCCCAAGTTCGGGGTTACAACTTTGGAGGGTGAAAGAGGAAGGGTGGAGGTTATAGAGATAAATGAAGAATGGTTCCTCTGTGTTTTGCAGTCATGCTTTCCCTCTGTTCTGCCTATACTTATCTGAGACTCTTGCATCCTTTGCCTGCACAGTGTGTAATCACTTCAATCAGATTCAAGCTGCTCTGTTTTGTATTTTTTAAGTAATTGCTGTTGCTTGATATGTCTCAAAAATCTTTTTTATTTCAAAAGCCATATTCTTTGCCTATTAATTTCCTCCTTTATTATTTGTAAACTCATTTTTGAAAGTGCAAACAGACATCCCGTCATGTATGTACACAGGTATGTACATAGATACATATATACATATATTTGTGTTGTTTGTAAAGGTGTTAGGGAGTTAAATAAATCCTAATTACTTTGTTATTAATCACTCATTATTATTCTTATTCTCTTAATTATTTTTAAATGACCATTTGTAAATTTTTTATAAATTATTGAAATACGTAGAGCATTACCATTTTTGTTCCTGTCCATAAAGCAGACACAAAAGAGTTACGGTTTGTTGGCCAAATGAGATTCGCTACACTCCTCATAAATCTTTTATTTAATGTGTTTTTGTAGGAAATCAATATTACATTGGTGTAAAATATAGATAAAATATAGTTCACATTGCATTTTATAAAATAGGCTTTACTAGAAGTACTTTTCGTATACATTTTAATATGTCACATTTTTTTGTAGGATTATATTTTCATCTATATGTGTCTTTTCCTTTGAATGTGCAAACTCCGTCACATTTGTTTGTTTTATGTACATCTATTTGTGTATATATGGATATAAACAAAACTACACATAATTTTTTTTCAATAGTTTTTTTGTCTGCAATACTTGCTGCTCTTGAATTTTTGTTAAATAACAATAATCTAAGGAAATAATAAATACATCAATAAACTACAGACATGACAATATAGAGTCAGGTATTGTTCATGTATTAATATTTTTTGAAATAAATCTTATTCTACTCATGAATTTAAATATTTTTATATAAACTCTATAAATGTAATGATTAACAATCTGCATTATTCACTATTCAGTACATCAGATGTAGTATTTTTTTAATTACATAGACCAGCGTGGGAGGATATGACTGTAAAAGAAGATTAAGCCATTTGTATTTATTCAATGCTGCTTTATAGCATTAACTAGAAAACTTGAGCCTGCTATATTGAATACTGAGGAATTTGATTACGAGAGTAGTAGACTCTGCCAATGTTGGCTTGAGATAGCAGATTCAACTAATTGTCTATCAGCAGTGATTTAGCAATATCATCCGTCTACAATTTTGCTATTGATGGGAGAATTTAAAATCTGATGAAAATTACTGTTTAATTATCGAGATTTGGAAAATCCACCTGGCAGATGCTTTCTTTCTTTTTTTCCCCCCTACTTATTTAAGGAAGAGGGAAATAAAACAGTCAAGTTTCTCAAACTTGAAATAAGACTTTCTTTTAAAAGAATATTTTAAAATCAGATTTTATAAATATACTATCAAGGACAGGTTTAAATTGATTCTGTTGTTCTTTTGCTTTGTTTTGTCTTATGGGTTCCACGAACACCATTAATCCTATATTATGTACGATACGCTTAGTATGGAAGACGGTTGCTCAGTGGTTAGGGCGATGTGTAAGGCTTCCTCCAAGCTATCTTTTGATTGTTGCTCCACTTCTCTGTGTGTCTAGGTTTAGCTGCATAATGCTTACTAGAGACAGTGCTTTAAAATATTAGCTAAATTTGAATATATCTAATATAGTACATAAATTTAAGTCAGATCGTTTAGAGATGTTTTAAAAAAGATGATTCGTGCAGCAGAAATTCTATTACTTATGACAAATCTAATACGTGTCCAAAAATAGTGTTATTTTATTATCTGCTCAAGAAAAAGATTATTTTACTTACAGAGGAGAGGATTAAGACTGTCCGAAATAGTATATAATAAATAAGAGTGTGTAGCTGAGCTGAGAGCAAAGTCAATCACATTCTCGTCACCAGGTTTGATGAAATAAATATTTAATAATTTGGGACATTTACATTCATTCACCACTCAAGTGAGCTTTGTGGAGTGTTTCTCTAAGATTAATATTGCATTTCTGTAAGTTGACAGTTCAATGCACAGAACGAGTGACTTAAATGGTCCTCCATTTTTCCCTGAAGCAAAATTTGCAGTGAGCATATGTAACAGTCTGTACTTCTGTGTGAATACCAATTGGTGTCATTAGGTGCCTAGAGAGAGTCTCAAGTTACATTGTGGAAACATGATTTTCAGCTGGAGCAGACTCATGCATACTAGAGTCTGATCTTCACTTTTGGCTTCATAATTGATATTGTCTAGCTGATTGGTTCTGTTCTGGGAGCTTCCCTAGTATTCTTGTATACATGGAGAAAAAGATGATACTAAAGGTTTTTATTGTGTGTTTTATTTCCCCTTAGACTGGACTTCTGAGAACCCCTTATAGAAGGAAGTGAAGAACCGGTAGAAACAGCAATGCAGCAAGGAGGCTAGAACAAAAAACCATGAAGTAGATTCTAAGATTTTTAGTGGACTAATCAGAATAAATTATTTCCAATAGCTGAGAACATAATGTACTATGAGCATTTGAGTTTCTGTTTTTCTACCACTTATCATTGGGCAATAGTTTTGTACATTCTGCATTCTCTAACGTACCATGACAACATAGGTTTCCAGTGAGATCTGTATTTTAGTCCCCTATTTACAATTTTGAGCTGTGAAATATTAAATGTCATTTTTCTTATCTTAATTCGATTTGTCTTATTTCTGTACAATATTGCCTGTATTTCTATGAGATAATACATCCAAAAAATATTATTTAAATAATCAGAATTAAAATGTTATTTCATGGTCCCAGGGAAGGCCAAGAGTTTTTTTTTTTAATTTTCTAATACATTTTAATTGCTTCTATAATTTTCTACATACTTTTATAGGAAACATCAACTATAAAAAGCACATAAAATTAATTTTTGATCAAACAACTTCTTTGTATGTGAACAATATAATTGAGAGATTTTAGAATTGGGGAAATTAAATAAATTTATTGGCTAATGAAAATACATTAGCTTAATTATATATCTTAAAACATGTAGGAGAATAAACCATCCTAAGTCTTTCCTAGAAAATAGCCATTTTAGCTTCTGTGTGACCCCAATAGATATTTAAAAAATATATTTAGGATGCTGTTTCCTCAAATGACAATGTCTTTTTAAATAGGTTAATTGCAATTTTCAGTTATCTTTAGATCAAATAAAGTTATCAGTATGTAATGAAAAATTCTTTCAAGTTGTCAGCTCATAAGTCTTTGTCAAATTTACTGTCAATCATCCATCTGATTCAGCACAGAAGGGTCATTATCTTTTTTAACATCTTGCTTTAAAATATTATTGTCTTAGTAGATCAATGAGATAATTACATAATAATATTAGCTTTATTTTAATATAATATATATATACATATTTTTTCTTCCATAGGTGCTAGAATCTTATACAAATTCTGTTTTTCTCAAGTGTTGTGTTTAATTATTTCTTTCCATTCCATCTTAGCTGCGAGTAAGTAGGTATCTTAAAAATATTACAATCTTATTTATATTTGGTTTATTTACCCTTGTCATGCATTTCATGCTGATCAAACATCAATCTGAGATTCTTCAAAATCAAAAGTGAAAACTAAGAGATTATGATGTAGAATTTTCAATTTTCCACTAGAAAATATGAGCTAATATGAAAATTTTCAAGAATTTTTTGACTTTTTAAATTTAAGGCAAATTAAGTTATTTTGAGAAAATCCACTTTTTATTCTATCATAATCTAGACTAAATAATCATCACAAAGAGTTAAAGTTCATGGTCATTTGAATTTTAAACTGGGATTAAATCTTACTGTTGGTTATAAAATACAAGAACTTTTGAAAGGCAGTGAGATCATTATATCTTAAAAGTGTCCATGGGAAAAAAAATTTTGACAAGTAAAATGTTAATTATGAAACTTGGTTGTAATAGTGTAAGTTAATTATTATAACATGAACTGGGTATCAGCAGGAGCGGGGATAATTGATGTCAGATGAATGTGGAAACTCCCTGGAATGAGCTCGGTCCCAGACGAAGTGACGATTAGAAAAATATAAAAGCTGTTGTGATGCATGTACTCGCCCCCTGATGAAAGCAGATTAATTCGAAAAGTTGACATTAAGTCAGTGAAGGAAACATCTATAAAGATCCTTTTACAAAAGTTTGAATGGAAGCAGACTATTTTCTGTCATTAAGATATGAAGAATGTCATTTGTTTGGGTGTATATTTTGCTACTATTCATTAAAGGGTCCAGTGAGCCTTACATTCTCCACCTACCTCCTCCTATAATTATTTCATATCCCAGGATACAAAGTGTAATTTGTTCTTTCATTTTTTTATTGTCTTCTCATGGTTTGAAAGTAGAAGCATATACGTTTTAGATTCTTTTGTTTCATTACACGTCAAATTAGCAGCACTTCCACTAACCTGGTTTTGATATTTCATTAATTCTAGGAATAGCAGTGGGTAAGAATGGGGAACCAAAATGTATAAGGCAAAGCCAAATTTGTCTTTTGCTTTTTTCTCAACGTTAGAGCTAAGGAAAAATCTCTGTTGAATGAAACAGATTTTTATCTCTATTTATCTAATCTCATTTACAAAGTCTTTATTGATTCACAGTGGCAGATTTGCTCCTATGCTTATAGTTCCAATAGACAAATGGACAGAGGTTAGATCTATCACAGACTCTCCAACAATTATTTTTATGCTAAGAATTAAGGGATCTAAGTGGACTGAAGCATTGATGTTCTGCCTTTCTGATCTTTCGATTTAACATGGATAACACACTAACTTTAGTGCTATTTCATATATACTTTAGCCTCTTCAATCTGACTGGCTTGACAATGCTTCACAAAGAATGCCAAAAGTAGCTCAAATAGTGATCAGAACTGAAGAAAATGTGTATTCATTAGACCATTTAAAAAAAAAAAAAAGGAAAATCAACAACCAAGAATATATTCATCATGATCTCAGCTCATTTAAAACCACTTCTGTAATTATCTTCACTGGTTTTATGTCTCAGTTTCAAATACTCAAACTTCTGAGTATGTCTTTGATTTCTACACTATTCCACCTTTGAAGAGAACTCAGGGTCACTCTTTAGATCAGTGTCTGAGTCTGTTATTGTCTGGAAATTCGGCTTATTAAATTTGGTTGACTGTTCACTCTCTTTCATGGTTTTCTCTTTTACTCAGGTCTCAAACCCTTTTACAACTTGCAGAGACTGTCTACTATTGTTTTCAGTTTCTTTTGTTTTAATGGTATTTGGTTTTAACAGATAATAATAAAAAGCATTTCACTGTTAGCGCTTGGCAACATTTTCTTATATACGGATATTACCACAATGGTTTGTTCTAAAATAAATTGGTCTTGAGTTTCTGCAAATTGTTTCATTATGACCCTAGTCTTTTCTAAACAATAAAACTTACATGTTTATTCATACAACTATACATAATTGAATCATCTCATAATTTTGTTCCTGTCCCTTACACTCCAAAAAAGATTTCATGATATTCTTTTATCCTTAACTCCTGACCATGTACTTTATGACCTTTCTTGCTTCACATCTTTACCTCCTTCTTATGAAAAAAAAAAAAAAAGTCTTTTGTTGAAAGCTGCTGCTCTTCTAAGAGTTAGCTCCCTCCACCTGGGAACTCCCCATTTAAAAAAGCCTTTACGTTTCCTACAGGCTGCCAATTAGTCATTCTCCTTCTATAACTGTGGCTGCTTTTTTTTGGAAAAACTTTTTTTTTTTTTTGGTTATCTATTGTGTTACCTTTCCTGTTAAAGTTATAGGGTATTGACTCCCAAATTTTTAAAACTTCACTAAACAAAAAGAAATATAATATTCTGAAATAAATCTACTTAAATGGAATATAGTTTATTGCAACTTATAGTAACATCTCACTTATCCAGTTTATTTGGTGAAATGTAGTATCTCCTATAAGTTAATGTTCTGGGTAACAAAGTCACTATTTATGTACCCATTTTTAGTATATAAATTTGATAAAAGAGCTATAAATATACTTTTATAAATATAAATATGTTTTTGCATCCTAGTGGCCAAAGAATGACCAACATGGTTTAACATTTTCCTAATTTCCTTGTTCTTTTCTCTATTATCCTTGAGGCTCCTGCCCTGTTTCCTCTTGTATTAAATGTCTACAGACAATTGAGTTTTTATTGTTGGTTTGTTTGGGTTTTGTATTGTTCTATGTTAGCTATCTGTTCTCACTTTGTAAACATCATGTGAATTAACAGAAGACTAAAGATGTCTGGAAAAATTAGTACCAAAACTCATGCTGGGTATTACAATTGGAGAAAACTTTGAGTACATTTCTTATTATTTCTGGTTCATCAACACTTTTACTTATTTTATTCAGATTATTCTATTTTTGTTTCATGGGGGAAAAAAAGTTGTGATTGCACATAAATCATTCTAAACAATGACAAATAAACAGCTTTTCTGTTTAGGGTCAAAGAATAAATAGCCAACAAGGTATGGTTGCTGACTTGTCCGATGCGACTAGAAAAGGTGAGAGTGTGACTCCACTATCTACATGGCAATGATTTCTCTCCTTGGAATATAAGGCCATTGAGGACAGAAGCTGTCTTTTCACAAGGTATTAGATATATGTGGGCTGACTGGCTGACTGGCAGACTGACTGACAAGATGGCAGAAGTAAAGAAGTAAAGTATTAGTAAGAAGAAAAGGCAGGCTGGAAAACATCCCTTTGGCAAAAAATGACCTTAGCTCCTCCTTCACTACACAAGCTACGAAAATGGTTGACCACAAACACCCCTTCTGTATTTCAGTTGAGAAGTAAGAACATCAAGATTACTTCCTCCATTTGTAGGGGGGGAACTCTAAAATATAAATAGAATGTCAGAAAACTTTTTTTTTTTTTTTTGGTAAATGCTGTGGTAATATGAGCCATATTCTCCATTGCTTTTTTATTTTTAAACAATCCTGGATCTAGTATTTTGGCAGCATTTTTTTCTTCTTCTTTTTCTACCTTCTCCCCCCCCCCCACCCCCGCCCCTTTAACAAAGACAGAGCCTTCAAACTCTTTTCATAGCAAAGCTGGAAATCCTGCCAGGTGGAAAAAAAATATTATTGAAAACCTTTCTCCCCTTATAGGCCCATTTTGACAGGAAATCTTTGAGAGGCAGCAGCAATGAAGTGCCCAGAGATTTCATCTGTCTTCTTTTGCTTCAGGAAATGCTGAGCACAAGGCTCTCTATTAGGCAAATAGAAAGAGTACCAAATCCCCTTAACAATCATCCCAGGCCTGCTCCTGGGTTGACAGCTCACTGTGTCCTAAACTGTCAGACAGGCCCAGGATGATATTACCAGGTCCATGGTAAAAGTTTCTGACAGTAATTTACAAAAAATATTATACTATTTCTGTTTCTCAGTTATCTGGCAGCATAAATTTTGCATGGGCTAATCAGAATAAAATCTATTACCAAGAAGGCATTAATTTGCAGTGCTTTTTTTCTTTTTCCTCAATAGTTTTTACATAAAATTTCTGAGTGTTGTCCCCCTGTCATTCTATGTGATTGGTTAAATTTCAGCAGTTATTAGTTGCTGTATTTTAATATCCAATAGGATGACAGTGTTTTGTTTTGTTTTTTTGACAGATGCCAAATTTAAATTTTAAATAATCCTTCTTGACATCAAAATGCCAGCTTTTAGCAATACTATAGAAGTCTAAGCAAATGTACTTTGAAAAATAATTAGAATTAGGTAAAATAGGTGAAGGTCACAGTGGAAGTTTAAAAAATTAGAATTTTAGTCAGACATACTTATTTTTCTTTAGATGTTTTAATAAATTTTCTGTTAATTCAGAACTATATTTAACTATACATTGCTTAGAAACTTTGCACAAATAACAAAAAAAACCTAAATTTAAAAATGTAAATACATTTTTTAATGAATTTGATAAAAATTTAATAAAAAGTGGACTGTATGTATATCTAATGCTGTGAGAGAATTAATTATATTGTACACATAAAAGTCATTTAAATAACAGCTATGTCCAAGGAAATAGATGCAGGTAGAAATGGGCTATAATTTTTAAAACATTCCCTGAAGTAAATTAGATGAAATAATTTTTGGTCTAAAAAAAGTGAAGTTGTAACAAGGATGATTATTGTTGTTAAACAGTAGTTTCATATAATTCACATCACCTAAGATTATATTTAGCAATTAACATTCAAATAAAACGTTAGATGCAAGGGATTTATATGTACAAGACTCTGAAGGCCGGAAATAAAAAGAGCATCCTAAATGGTCTCTGAGACTCTAGCCCTGTTCTCCATAGGTTCAGCTACCACTTACCCCTGAGTAATATTCCTAAAAAGCAGGATGTACTAAGTCACTCCTCTACCTAAACCACTTTAACAATTTCTGATCTATAAAACTAACATACACATTTTTCACAATGGCATGTAATACTCTCTGTTATCTTGCTCACTCCTGCTTCTCTATGCTCAACATAAATATCTCTGTTATATAGTTTATTTACTAAAGTTTATCATCTCTCTATGGTACAGTGAATTAAATATATTGTTATTATCTGATTGTTTGATGCAAATAGATTGTTGTTATAATGGATGTTTTTGTTGCCTTTTTATTTATGATTCCATTTCTCCTTAAAGACTTTTAGATTTGTTCAGGTACTCTCTCTTCCTCATGTAGCCTTAATGATACAGTGGAACTCCATCTCTGGTTACAAAGGTAGGCTTTCAATTGTCTAATGCAAATTAGAACAGTGCCACTCCTCTTGGTTTAGGAGCTGGGCCTGTGATGTGACAAGAGGTTTGTTGAGCCAGTGAAATATGAGGAGAGATCTGTTGGATAAATTTTTTTTTGTATATCTTATAAAGTACTCCTAAGACTAATTTACTGCTGTTCTAAGTGCTTCTAACTCTGATTATCATCTTTACTTATAAAATGGCTCATAAGTCTGTTAGAGTGGAACATTCCATCATGCTGAATAATAAACATTAGATGTTATTTTTAATAGTTTGAAGTGCATGCTTAAAAATTATAAGTTTTATATAGTTTTTGAACAATAAGCTACTAAAGAATTTTCAAAATTACATATAGGGAATCTGAAATTTAAACTATAATTAACATTAATAGATGCCTTTTCACTTTCAGAACCGAAGAAAATTAAACTTCTTCAGTCTAATTATAAAGTACTAGAACCTAGCTTTCAGTTCAGGAAGGTGAATGTAGCTTGAGCATAGTTTCTTCTCTTTTACCTTAGTGTCTTTTATAATGCTAGTAAAAGAATTTTTAAAAAATATGATCCAACCTTAACAAAAAGAACACAAAGGCAGCCAGTAGCTGAGAGGAATTTTTCACATATTTCAGGAAAATGGAAGGCTGATCGAAGCTAATGACTGACAAAGCAGAGAGGGAAAGAGTAAGTACACTCTGATAAGCCCTGGTGGAGTGCACACCTGTTGCCCCACAGAACACTGAACCTCAGGCAGGCTTCCGACATAAGATCCCTGCTATAAAGGAGAAGAGAGCAGGAATAGGGATTGGTGCTCAGATGAGGTTTAATTAAAGATCAGTTTATAGAACAAATGAGTCCTTTACTTTTTTCCCTCACTGTTGATATGTCTCTCCGGCTCTTTGTGTCATATACACACATACAATTACACAATATGTCTGGGGAAAATGAATCACTTACCATAGCTGATTCTAAAAAGGAAAGCACTCCACATACTGCAGTCTCATGGTCCCAACTCTGCCTTCTCTTTTGTGGTACAACGGGTCGGTGGACAAATCCCATTGATGTGCAGTATTTCCAAAGAGTCTCATACTTGGTTTATACTTAATTTTGCACTTATTTAACCAGAACTACTGGTCATTTGAAGAAAACCTGTGGCGCAAAGAGAAAGACCAAGATAAAAATGGGAAAATACACCCCAAAGAAAACAGAATTTTCTTCTGCTAAAAATCTATTCCTCAAAAAGAAACCATAAAAAATAAATCTCTAGCATACTCTGAAAAAGTCAAGGTATTATATCAATGAAAGAAAAATAAGACTATCAAAAAGAACATGCAAAACAAAACAAACAAAAAAACTCTTAGAAATGTAACTGTGACTAAGCCCCCAAATCATAAAATTGTAAAAAGTCAAAGTCAAAACAATTAATTAAAATTTAAAAGAAAATGACAAGACAATGAGAAATGTAGAGGTACAAATATTTTATCCAGTAGGCTCTGTATGCGAGTATTAAGAGGTACAGAATTTGGGGAGAAAAAAAATTTAATTATGATATGAATATTGAATAAAACTATCCCAAAACAGAAGAAACACATGGGTTCAGAGAATTTTGGTTGTAAGAAATATTATAATAATAAATAATAAAAATAATTTAAATCAACAAATATATCATTGTAAAATTACAAGACACCAAAAATAGAGACCTCAAATTTTCCAGAAAAAGAAAGAAGGAAATAAAATGTTTTGTTAAAATAAAAGGGGCAAAAATCAGACTAGTGTCAGACATCACAAGCAACACCAGATAGTGAAAGATAATGGAGAAATGTCTTTAAAATATGAGAAAAAATACTTTTAAACCTAGAAATTCTATAGTGAATTGAATCATCAAATCATATATAAGGACAAAAGACCTTTTTAGACACTATTGTGTTCTGTGAATACTTTCTTAGAAAGTCAATGAAAAATATGCTATAAAACAGTAAGGATTAAATAAAGAATGAAGTCACTGGTTCAATAAGAGGTAGATCTAAATCATCAGCTTTATGAGGGGATAGCCCAGGATGATAGATAACTAACAGTATTAGATTGCTACAAGAAGATGGAGGGCTTCAGGGAAAAAGTCTCCATGGGCAAGCAAATTGGAGTAGGAGGAAAATGAGGAGTTAATAATCTGGTAGTAGTATATGCACAGAATTAAAGGAAGAAAACATATGTATGTGTTGATGTGGGTGGGTAGAAGGATCAGAAACTTCAGAAAAATAAAAATACTAGATAAGAGACCTAATGCATATATATCACTTATCGATGTGATGAACAGTATTTACCACTGGTACCTCATACTTACAAGAGTGTTTGGCACAAAGAAAAAATACTGTTTAAGAACTTGAAAAAAGGAGAAAGGAAGGAAAAAGAGAAATGGGGAAAAGGAGAGGAATGGAAGAAAGTAAGGGTCATAATAATGAAAATATATTGATTTTCAACATTTAAATTCAATTTATGGGCAAAATCAGTAACCATAAAGTTACTGAATTAAATGTAAAAATTATCAATCTTAAAAATGTAAAAGTATACAAACATCATCATGCTAGTCAGCATGGCAGGCGATTTAGAACTTCTTGTTTATCTCTGGAATTTTGCATGTAATATTTTCAGACCATGGTTGATCTCGGGTAACTGAAATCTGAAAAAGCCAAACCGCAGATAAGGAGATACTGTTGTACCTGTCTGTATTTGATGTTTTCTTTTTTATTAACTGTCTCCTACAAGCTGAAAACTGGAAGATGCCCAACACTTTCTCTGGCTTCTGACCATTGATTCCTCAGCACCTATAACTGAGCCTACCGTTTACTAGATGAACGAAAAACAAATGAAACAAATACAAATACACTTACTGAACAATAAATGAACGTGCACATTCAGTTAAAAAGTAAAAGAGTTTGCCCTCCAATTTCAAAACCATATTTATTAATAACAAAAAGCAATCTCGTGTTAACTGAATTAACCTGTTTTGCTTTGTATGTCAGATTTTTGGCATTATCCACTTTTTATACTTAGCAGAGGACATCTGGGAACTACATTTCCCAAAAGCCCTTGTCAGAAGTATTCCAGGTTAGTTCCTCTAAAGAGAATCTCTCATGAGAGATTTGGAAGAAAGAGCAAAGTCTGAAGCCGTTTTATTGTTTCTCTGGCAGTGTATAATAGATGTGTGAATTTTCACATGTAGAATTTTGCAGTAGCTTCTGTGTGTTTTGTTTTAAATCTGCCTCATTTCTGGAAGCAACTGTGATCACCACTGGCAATTTCATGAAGGTCCTGCAGCTTTTCAACTCTGAAGGCTTAGTTGCAAGTTGAGAATTATTAGCATCTTTACTTGGCATGGACTCTTCAGTAATTCTAGTGACTTTCGTTTAAAATTTGTATTTTGAAACAGTTTCAAACTTCCAGATAGTTGTAAAAATAGTATAGCAAACTCTGATATACTCCTCACCCCTAGATTTTATTCAAGCTTCAACAATATCCCAAATAATGTATTTTATTGCATAAGGATTATGAACTGCATCTTATTGTCTTTCTAGTCTCTTTCTTTCTGGAGCAGGGTCATAGTCTTTCATTTTCTTGACCTTGATGTTTTTTAAAAATTATATGGCAGGAATTTTGTAGAATGTTCCTCAATTAGATTTGTCTGATGTCTCTTCAAGATTAGACGCAGGTTATGCATTTTTGGCAGGAACAACACAGAGGTGATGCAGTGTTCTTCTCATCACATTCTATCTGGTAGCTGATTTGTTCTGTTGTGGGTAGTTTCTATTTTAATCATTAAATTAAGATTGTGAATACCAGCCTTCTCCACTGTAAAGCTTTTTTTTTCTTTTTACTTTGTAAATAACTAATGTGTAAATAGTTGTAATTAGATAAATATTTCTTTCCTCCTTTGACTTTCAACCAATAATTTTAGAATTTACTGCTATTATCTAAATTAGTATTATGATGTTCACAAAATGATGATTTTTTAAACTTAGTCATTTCTTCTGGATTTATTGGTTGACGTTACTGTACAGAACAATTTTTTCTCCTTCTCAATTTATCCATATGGATTCCAGGACTTCTGTTTTATTCCATGAACTAAAATCCATTACTATCATTATTTATTTTGATGCTTATACTTAGATTTGGCCAGTGGGAGGCCTTCATGTTATTTTCTTTGTCCTTTTGATTTGCCTTTAATACTCTTTTATTCTTTGAGCATTTTGTTACTTTTTTACGTATTTCATTATTTCCAGGCACATTTTTTAGTTTTCCAAATTTAGCCCTAGAATCTGCCACTCCTCCAGGAACCCTAATTTATTTTAGTAAAGAGTTGTATTTAGAAACCAAGATCCTGGGTGCTCCTAGTGTTTATCCACATATACGCATAACACATATACCTACACATACCACATGGTCTTTATTTTCACATTTATTATCTACTTACCGATCATTCATTTATTATCTATTTACTAATGTATGTATCTATCATCTTGCTATATATCATCTATCAATCTTTCTGTCTGTCTGTCTGTCTATCTATTCTATCACTTCTCATCTATCTATTATCTATCTTAAAAACCATTAGTTTATACCAAGAGCTCCAATCTGAATCTATCACCACAGAGTTTATTTCAACTTTCCTCATTTCTGTATTTGTACTTTCCTCTCCTTCACTGAGAAATCTGCTTCCATTATTCTCAGTATATTTATTTAGTTGCTCAGTTCCCTGAATGTAGCTAAGCACTTGGCCTGTTAGACTGAATTTACTTTTACACTCTAACACATCTGCTTCTTATAGGCTGCCCTCACTGCCTGCCTCTAGGAAATTCCTGCCATCCTACTCCAATATACTATCTTAATGAGAACCTTGGGCAAACTGTCATTAATGGCTACCTCCTGAATATCCTACCTCCTTGTGCCAAGATACTATCCTCCTACAGGTAACCTTGCCTGATATATTTTAGAAGAGGGTAAAAGAAGGCTGTGGCTCTAATGCATGTTTTTAACCCTAATCCCCTATATTAAATTTGTTTCTGCTTGATATACTTAAAATGGTTTTTATTTCCTTAACCAAAAGCTAATAATTATAATATATAAACATACGTGTAAAAAAAGTTCTATAATGCACTGTGATTTTGCTTACCAAATAGGTAAAACTGTTTATAAAAGTCAAAATAAAAAAATGTGTTTAAATTTTAAAAAAAGGTTGACTAAATTTTTAATCTGAAGATAGAAAATTTTAGAAATTTTAGAATGTTAAACAAAGTATTTGAATAACTGATTATAAGTGTTACTATTACTAACCTGGCAGATGCTCTAAACACTTTGTTATGTATTTATCACTTATAGTACTTAGTTAAAGCATAGAATTTTGTCCTGTTAAGCAGATTTAATGTCAGAATTGTGTAGAAAATGTCCAACTATTTTAACTGATTATGATATATTAAAAATATCAAGAGCTAAGAAATATAAGGTGACAAAGTTTAGATTATTATTTTACCCCAATTTTTTTCTTTTAGCATTGAATGAATGCTGAGTTTTACATTAAAGAACATATTCATTATCTGCATGTCAGAACAGAATTTAACTAGCTTGAGGCACAGGCTACACCATGTGTGAACGGAAAGCCTTTTCCCAATCCAGCACTTATAACCTTCTTTCTGTTTATCTTGTGCCACATGGCAGGTAAAAAATGTAACCTGAGAAAAAAACAAACTTCTGCTTTAAAATATTTCTGCTAAGTTTGTTTATCTGAAATATTTGCTCCCAAGGAATATGGACCCAGAAATGTCTTTATGTCTTTCTCTTATGATTATAAATAAAAAATTTTTTAAAAGTACTGTTAGCTTTCCCAATCTTATGTATGAATAAAAAAAGGTTATGTAATAAATCTGATAATCTCGGGGGGCCACATGGCAGGCCTGACAAGTCAGTGACTGAAATTAACCACATGGAAGGATTGGATTACAAATTCCTACCTGGACAGCTCATAGCAGATAGTCATGTCTCAGGCCTACAGCTTTCTTGATCAAGGTCAGTCTTAAGTGACTGACCTTAAATGAACACTGTCTATCATTCTTACTCATCTAGAAAAACTTTGCAATTCAGAGTAATTTTCTTTTCTAGATCTCTCGAAGGCAAAACTACAGGTACCAGAACACAAGACCACTGATGCACAAGACCACAGAACTTCTCGTTATCTTGTTCCTTGTATGCCATCTCTATGTGCTGTAAATGTTTACTACTAACTATCCTGTACCTACCCATGTGTTTCTCCATGTTGTTTTTCATTCAGTCCTAGAGATTGCTTTGCTTTCTCCCACCACCTAAATCAACCACAAATGGATTTTACATACCTTTATTACTTTTTCTCCTTTGATTCTAAATGCATATAAGAAACTGTGAAACTGCCATTTTTGGGGTTATTTTCTCAATTTATTGAGATCTTGCTTCTGGGCACATCCTCAAAAATTTGGCTTGAATAAACTCTTATAAAACTTTACTATAGGTTTGCATGTTCTTTCATCAACCTATGTCTATAAGTCAAATGAAGAATTTTAAAAATGCTTGACTTATGCGTACCACCTATCTCATTTGTATACTTGAATTCGCAGATAGTTCACCTGTTGCTAAATCTCATTATGAGCACAAAGTAAAAAAAAAGGAAAAGAAAGAAAAAAATCAGGGCCAACTTTCAGATCATATAATTTCAAGGGTTTGGGAGCTACAGAATGAAAATAAATAGGATGAGGAATCTGAGTTTTTTAATTTAATTCAGTAAATATTCATTGGCAGATTCCTCTATTCTAGGTGCATTGCTAGATATTGAGATAGCTGCAAAATGAATTTTTAAAATGTGTGATCTGGTGCCTCAAAATGTTTTCAGTCAGTAATTGGAGCTGTGGGAGCAGAGAATTTACGCAAGTCAGTATAACACAAACCAGCAGCTTTTGTAAGTGAACTTACTCTCAGCGGCATGGAAAGTTGTATTTCCTCTTTCTCCTTGTATCTCTGTCTTGCAACCTGGACTGACACCTTAAAACATAGAATATATGGCTGCTTCGTGAAGTAATTTCAGGAGATAAAACACTCTTAAAACATTGAAGACTTAATAGTGATATGCTAAAATGCCTTGGAATAGTATGTTACAGCAGCTCTTCCCAAATGATGCTCAAAGGGGAATGTAGTTGATGCTGGGAAGAAGTTAAAAAAAAAAGGATTTCATGGTCAGTGAGTTTGGAAAATGCTGGGTTAATTAATGTTAAACTAATTTCTTTCCTGCAGAATTTCTCTCTATGTAAGAAATTTTCAAGAGTGCCTGTAAAATACTGGGACACACTTTGGGGAATTCTATGCTACTGAAAATAGTCAGAAATAGCAGGAAAAAAAAAACCCTAAAATAAAAATCCATTTAACTGCTTTGATTTCCCATGCTCTTTTTAAACATCTAACTCAAATGTTGCTTGTAGCTTAGCCAATATCAATCCTTGTTTTCTGTTGCCTCATTTAAACACTGGAAACAAATGCATCAAAATGCTTGGTATCTTTTTATCTCTTACAGATGTCCTTGCTCCCTGGTAAAGAAACCATTGGAAAGTTGCCATTTTAATTAGGCTTAGCTACCAACGAGCCTTAATCTGCTATTGAGATGTATATTTGCCTCTTTTATTAAAGCTTGGGGGGAGGTGGAAGGGAGTTTTAAGTTTATAGAAATTATGTAATAATACAAACTTATTCCAAGACAATTTTATGACTTAGAGTGAATATACAATATAATTAATGATTTTGAGGCTGTTGCCAGAATGAAAATTAGTTTTATTTTATGTTATTTTTAATTACCAAGATTTTTTTTATCATTATTAAAGTAATTATTTCTTAGAACAGTGTCAGGTCACATAATTTTTCATGTTAAAAAGAATCTCCTAGTCATATGCTAGATACTTCTATTAGCATAAATATCACAAGCCCTTAATTAAAGAGAAATCAAATAGGGAAAACAGCTTTTATAAGAATGATATTAGCCTGCTATAATATAATGTTTCTCTGATTTTTATTTTAAGTAAATAATTATAAAGACTGCTAAAATTATTTACACTCCTTTCCCTCTATGATTTCTTAAGATTTAATTTTGAATATATTCAGTCAAAATTATTCTATGTTTACACATTTTTTGGTGCTGTAATTTAATACAATAAATATTTATTTAAACATAAAAACATAAAAGGGGAAATGTGTCACAAACATGGATATATCAAATATTTAAAACCAATAAGCCTAGTGCCTATTTTGGAGCATGTACAATCACATTAATATTTAGCTCCTGCTTTTTAAAAACACTGTGCTTGTAATTTAATCAGTGTGTTAAAAGCTTAGTTAAGATAAAGCATGCCCTATTGGTAGAGTATGGACCACAGTGCTAGATTGCTTAGAGTTAAACTCAGGCTTCACTGCAGGATGTGTGTCATTGGAAAATCTTTTAACATCTTTTTGCCTCATTTTCTTCATCTGAAAGATTAGAGTGATAATAGCATCTACATCAAAGTATTGTTTTGAAGTTTAAATGAGTTAATATATCAGTTAATACTCAGGACTCTAGGCATGAAGTTCCTACAACAATGTGTGGCACATGGTTATCATTAAATACACTTGGTTTGCCTCCATAAACCTAAATTTTATTTTAAGAATAGTTAGACTCATCTTAAAATTTCAATTCAATCTCTCCTTTAACTGCTATAGTTGCCTTTAGCTATTATTAATGAAAACTCTGCAAAGAATCAGTAAGACATTGGAGACAGAGACTAAGATTTTAAATTGTAACTTCTCATGAGTGCTACTCTAAAAGTACCAAAAATCTTCATTAAAGTTTAATGAAATAAAAATACCATGTTCTACTTCTAAACAAACTAATGAGGTAATAGCTAGGTTTTTTTCTAAAAAATACTACTAAAGGAAACTTTAGATCAATGTTGTATTGAACAAACAAAACCTTCCCAACCGATACTGTCAGAAACAAATACTGAATCTTAAAGTACAAATCTATACACTATAAAGCCCCCTTAAATAAAAAAGAAAAAAACTTCAGAAAACTGAGCGTAATGTCTTTCTCATATTAATTTTTTACTACATAGTTAGGAAATTTTTGCATAATTATAAAACAAGTTATTTAAATTAAAATTTCAGTTTGTCATTAAAATAAAACACTTGAAAACAGGTATTTAAATATTACCTTTGCCAACAGTTGTGATATTAGATATTCAGTATCTCTAATATTTCTCATGTAAAACCAAGTATTCCTTGATTTTGTCTCCACCTTATACATATCCTTAATCCTGGATGCTTAATAAGCTCCATCAACTTACCCAAATCTGATCTCATTCTATGCCATAAAATTTCTCTTGAATCTCTCTTTACTTATAAACTTCTCCTCCTTAGTCTTGTAATGAATGGGTACTTATTGGGGTATTTTTGCAACCCACACATTAATGTCTGGTCTTGTCTACAGGTGCTTCTTACTCTTTATCCAAAAGTGAGCCACTATCAGGCTTTGTAGTAGATGACATTGCCCCTGACCATAGCTTATTAGCACAGAGATGTTCATCTCTTACGTGTTGAAACAGCGATGTTTTTTATTCTTAGGGAATTGGAACTGAAATGAAATCATTGATTGTGAATGCACATATTCAGTGAAAGTCAGAATTTTGGTATGCCACAGTTTATCATGTATATTAAAGAACCGAAAAGAGTCTATAAGGAAAAGACTAAAGCCAACAGTCTTGAAAAAGTAAAGATGTGAACCACAGAGGCAGGAATAGGCTTCTAATTCCCAGTTTCAGCTAATTTCTGAGGTGTGTGTCTACTCGGGCCACTGGGATCTGGGGTACGTTCCTTTTTAAAAAAAAAAAAATTTCATTTTGCTAGTGATAGAGGAGCCGAGGGCAAATTTTAAGAAAGCTAGACTCCTTTGTAATTATAAAACATTTTCTGTAACCGTAGCTATGTCTGGCCTAGTACTTTCACAGTGCAAATTTGAGTTTCAACATAAGGGCCAACAAACATAGATACAGGATCAAAATAACAATCCTTAATACCAAAGTATTTAAGCCTTACAAAACAAAGACCCATACCTAGGTAGTTATTAAGATAGCTACCAATAGTTAAAAAACAATTTGTATAATTAATATCTCAAGTGTAACAGCTTATTCAAATTATAGATAAAAACTTCACAAAAACCTTGTACTACCTAAAATACTGCTCACATTTTAGGTCTCTCAAACTCTTTTATTTCATTTTTGAGCACAGTAAAGGTTGCCAGATTTAGTGAAGAAAAATATAGGACGCTCTGTTAAATTTGAATTTCAGATCATAAATATCAAATTGTACCATAAGTATGTCCCATGCAATATTGAAACATACATATACTAAAAAGTAATTTGTTCTTTATCTAAAATTCAAATTTAACTGGACATCCTGTATTTAATCTGGCAACTCTGAGTGCAGTAAACTATATGCAATCACATATAGGCATAGGAAGAAGAATTTTATTTTCCCAATATGTATTTTTAGTAAGAATTGTCACTAGGCAATTAAAACAGTCAAGATGCAAAATGGCAACTTCTCTCAAAATGTTTTTTCAATGAATTTGTATATATGTGTTAAATGCAGATGTGTGATAGGTTTTTCATAAGGTTCACTCAATTTCTTTTGTAGTGAGCCTTGGGGAAATGGGAAGACATCATACTTGTTAAATATTTATATGTATAATTATGTATACATACACTATATATATATATATATATATTAATTTCCAATATTAACAGCAATATAAAAGCCAATATTTTAAAAGTAGATTAATTTTTTTGAGAAGGGTAGTAGGATGGTAAAAAAAAAACTGAGATAAGAAGGGAAGAAACTAAAAAGTGAAAAATAAAACAAGATAATCTTGAAAAAAGTTTAGATTTTATCTGTTATGTAAATTTTTAAGTCATCTTTTTTTGTATCTTTTAAGCCATTAGCTTGCTATGGCAAGTCCAAATTGAATTAACTCCAAAATAAATTTAATCAATTGGTCAGAAATTGATAATAATGGCTGAAAACATAGAATTTAACCAATAAATAGTTACAGAAATTGACACTGCTTTTGATTAGGAAGGAAAAAAAATATCTTGCTTATACTGAGAGTCACATCATAGTCCAAAAAGACCGATTTTGTTTTTTTTCCTTCTGAAAATGTCTTCGCTCTCCCACTTTTGCCTTCCACAAAAGAAAATAATATACAAACATAAAGTGTGAAAAATACTATATTTGGAAAGACTTGGCTAGAAAATGGCAGCCAGGAAAAGAAAAAAGTAAGGAAGTCAATTCTACAGTCCGGGATTTTGGCCTCTTAGAGGAGCAGGTAGTGTGTAGGAGTGATGGGTGGGAATGTCCATTGTAAAAGTTCCCCTTAGTAAGATCCAAAACTACAGCAGTTCATCAAGCATCATAGTATGCTGTGTTTAAGGAAATGTAATTTATCTGCCTGAATCCACATAATAATCAACTACGATAGTAAGTATTTAAATAGAGATAAATCAAGATAAGTAAGATCATTACACATTGAACTAAAAAAAATATTCAATAATAGGATTGTATAAATTTGAGCATAACATCCATTTAAAATATTTTACTAATAAAATGAGGCATTGCATTCTTAGAAATAATTGAGACCCTTTTCTAAGCAGAGGCAGAAGCTCCATAAAGAACAATTCTAGCAATATGATTTGTTTTCACACAGTGCCTATCAAAATTCTTATGGTAGCTCTTGAAAACATCATCTTTTTTTTTTATGATTAGAACAGGGAATACAGGTGTCTTGCTGACTACATTGCTCTTTCTGATGTCTGATGTACCCACCCACTATGTCAGACTCTCCAGTACTAATATGTAGGTCCCTTTAAACCAGTAGGTTACACATCAAACTTCAGGTTTGAAGCTCTGGAAGATTCTCTAGGATCACAGGTTAAAGTCTCACTGGGTCCAACGCAACCTTTCATTCTTCCAGAAGGGATAAATCAACCAGCGCGTACTTCACTGTGTTAGGGTGTTTCAGATGAAAACTTATAAACTTAGACTCCTTTGCTTTGTAATGACATTAAAGATCTCATGGGGTGTTTGTTCTAACGTTTGGAGACCTTCCTAAAACCTTGAGTAATTTTGGCTCATACTTGACGTCTGCACTGTGAGAGGCTTAAACATTCTTACACATTATTAAAGATCTGTGTACATTAAGTTATGGAAATTAAATTCACCTTCAGAAAGTACTTGTAGAATTAACATTATCTGGAACTACGGACTGTAATGTACGCGGTATGATTTGAACATGACTGTAGTCCTGTTTTCATCTACTGTGTGTCATATAAGAGTTTTTTACATCCTTCAGCAAAATAGCATAACAGTTGGGCCAGTGTCTGTGTTTTTAATAAGCCACAGCCTATTGGTGTGAGACTCAATTCTAGAGTCATGACATGTAACACATTTAGGCCTCTGGTGACTTCTTTGAGTCCAAGGCCCTAAAGACTTTTTGAAGACTTTAATAAAGTCGCTCTCATTGGCCTGTGTCTGATCGAGTCTGCCTGGATTACCCCCTGCCCTGCACTATATTATAAACATTCATCTTTTGATTTCAATTCCTCTTTTTATAATTTTTTTCTTTATTGCTTTTAAACTGCCATTCCCTCCATTGTTTATGATTAGTTGATCTTCCTGGCAAACAAATAAACAAGAAGAGCGAAGGAGCAGCCAGTAAATATGTGAATATAGATAAAGAAAACAAATTCTCATAATCAGCATTCATATATTGCCCTTGATTTGAGTTTAGAGTACGTTTTAGAAATCTGAGTGCTATCTATAATACTTTGTGCCATACTATTCTGCTTCATTTTTTCTTGTTTGATTGAAAGCCACTTAGAGGGCTCATTTTCATTTGATTGTGAAGCATGATCCTTTGAGATCATTCCATCAGAAAAATTTCCAGACCCCGCTCACAGATCCCCATAGAAAGGGTGTCTTGTTGGAAATACACAAATAATTGTGGGAGTGTATAGAAAAAAAAATGCAGTTATTTAAAAAATTTACATGAAATTACCTGAGGAAATTTACATTATATGTGAAAACAAAGCTCACCTCATGTCTAAAATATCTATCTGAATAATTCCTCCTGGAAAGCCTCTTACAAACCCCAAATGGAGATGTTTGTTCCATTCTATTCATTTCCTCATACATTTGCAACCCTAAGAAAACACTTCTTTTCTCTTCACATATAATCAAAACTAATTCTATACGCTTCTTCCAGCTTGAGAATTTAACTTTTATTTTAGAAGTTAATAGCTTTGTAATAGAGCAAATGCAGGATGTAGTTCCTGTGAATGGAGATACCACATTTTTATGTACTGAAATGAATCTCCCTTTTTTGTGTTTAGTAAGACCTATGTTCTCTGTCAGAAATTTTAATATCATCTCACTTATCACTCAGCTCACTTAGTCTCCTTTGTCCATTTAGTTTATTTTTGCCCCCAAATCACTCACTGATAAGCATCATTATTATGACAGTGTTTTACCGTTTTAGGTTTATGATTTTCTTTGAATAATGGTATAATTGAGATGGGTAAATATACATCTTTGTGATTTTATTTGAATACTGATTTCTAAGTAAATACAGTGCTGTATAACATTTTAGATCTCTGATCTGGATAAACCTCAAGCAGATGCACACATATGCACACATACATACAAACACATTTCATAAGAGACCTTTTGGTATCTTATTTACTGTTTTATATCTTGGGCATAAGTCAGTGTCAAGCACATAGCACACAGCCAACAAATATTATTGAAAAAGTAAATTATATATTAATCAATTCATAAGTATTTTTACATATATATTAAAATACTTGATTTTTTATAGTTCATAAAATAAATGTTTGTCAGTTTGATGAGTTAAAACAAGACATGTTAAAATCATGATAAAAATTTCAATGAGTAGAGCATTTTGTGCCTTTCAGTTCATTCATTATCAAAGTTCACAGTAGCCTCAAGGTAAACTCTCCAATTAGAAACTAACATTTACACGTGCATTTAACAAACACATGTTGAAAGTCTCATAAAACTTTGCAACACATGAAAAGTTTATGTTTTCTTATCAATCTTATAACAAGGTAATAGTCTTTTATTTTAAAGGAGAGATTCTTGACTGAAAAATAAAGTTAATTATTTAAGCTAAAATAGAATAATTAGTAAAAAGTAATAATTTTAGGAGACAAGTCTGGTCCTTCCACATCTGATCTCTTTGCTTTATCAAGTGCATTACAATTGCATGTGTGGAGTACTGTTAGGTTTACCAAGCATGATGTGTTTACTATAAATGTGATTTTTTTTTTCTGTGTGCCACCATGTGGCCCTGTAGGTACACCCACTTGCACATAACAAGACATTTTTCACATTGGAGGGTCTCCATAGCTGCTTCTTGCTGGGTTCTAAATTTGGAGAGTACAGAGTTAGGGATATGCTTTGTGTTTAGATAACAGAGAAGACTTAAACATATGCCAGGAGAAGAAAGTAAGTTGACTACAGGTGATTGAGACAGTATGGATAAAGAACCAGACGTAGAGAAATACTAGGCAAGAAGAGAACTCTGGATATAGAATTAAGATAATACAGAGATCAGGCTTGAAAGACTTTGAATAAATATAAAGTATTAAGGCTTTACATTATAGGTGGAAGTAGAAAGTCTCAATGTTCTTCCTGTGTACTCCTGGAATCTACCATTTCTTTGTCTGCTGGGCCTCATTTTCAACTGTGTGAACTTAATGCTTTTTGCCTCAAGCTTTCTTTGACCATCAGTGCTGTGTGTGTGTGTGTGTGTGTGTGTGTGTGTGTGTGTGTGTGTGTGTGTGGTGTGTGGGGTGGAGGGGTGGTGGTGGTGCAGAAACGAAACAGAACAAAAGTGCCAGGGAGTTCATGCACCATCCTGGGTACCACACTCAACCAATGACCGATACTTATGGAGGGAGTAGATGAATATCCCTGTTTGCTTAACTTTCAGGTGCCATAACTGAGACATGTCCCACACTGTCTCTTGTAGTTGCCCAGTAAGATTAAGCTTGCCAGGAATAACACTTTTGATTAACTTCTTTCCCTTCTTTATATCACTTCTTTATTCCCTTATCATGTTTCCTGGTGTTACTCTTATAAACAAACCACTTGAAATAGAATCATAGTCTCATAATTTGTTTCTGAAGAATAAAATGAAAACAGTTGATAATGAAAGTAATTCTAGGAAGCACATTCTTAGGATGAGATTCTGGAATTGGATATTTTGTTGGTAGTATAGAATAAAGTCTTCTACTGTTGATGAGTGAAGTGATAATGCTTGGCATGTTATAGCACAGAAATATTAAGTTACTATAGTGAGACAAGGTACAGAGAGAACAAAATGCCTTGTTTTATGTATTTCAGAAATGTGGTGAAAATGATGATAACAAAAACTTTGTAGGGGTTGATTTTTGTTAACTACCATCGAAGCTCTCTGAAGGAAAAAAATGCAGACTCAGGTAAGCCAGCTTTCAGACTAAAGCAGGATATGAAGCCCAAAAAAGCATGATTACATTAAAGAAGTCCAAATTCCTGTTGTTGGAGGAGAGAGTTTTGTAAAAAATATGACCAGGATTTGATTAGGAGAATAAAAGAAATATAAAAACAACAACAACAACAAAACACATTTCCAGCAAACTTCTTATACTTGCTTAGGGAGCTGATAGAACTCCTAAAACCTTAGATGAAGATGTCTGGATCTATACACTTGAATACTTGAACATCCAAAAATTTTAGAAATCCTTTGTGTTGACACATGTATTCCACTTACTAGGAGAGAGCAGCTTCCCCTCACCTGGAGGCCACACATAGGTTGTACTTGAAGTGCCTGGATCACAGTGATGCTTGACTTCCTTGAGATCTATGTCCTGCTTGTCTTCATTGTCTTTAGACCCATAATTAGGGAGGAGATACTATCTGTGTTATGGAAAGAAGAGTTTATTCACTAAAAGAGCTATAAGATTGGGCCAATATGTTATAGATAGCATTGAAATATTCTTAGAAATGAATCTTGAGGATTATGGACTAGAGATGGAGGCTGGATAGGAGATACTTTTTAATATGGAGACAATGTCTTGTGACAGGATTTAATGTCCTGGGAAGGATACCTACAGGCAGTCTTAACATGAAGCTCGGGTAAAAATGATGACCTGAGTAACAAGAGGTGGATATGCCTGGGCTGCCTTGGCAGACTTTTGAGGATTTAAAAGGATCTGAGAAATGCAGCTTGAAAGCATGACTTTACTATATTAGACCTGAGAACCCACCAGATAAGTATGTTACTTGAGGAGGCTCAGGGAACATTCTCTTCACTAAAATCATTAAAAATATACACATTAGGAGCATTCACATGGTTGAAAAGCTCAGTGGTAGCTGTCTTACATAGGTCAGAGTAGGCTGTAAGAGATAACTGCTACAGACTCCCTAAAACAGAGGTCCCCAATCTCCAGGTACTAGTCCATGTCCTTTTAGAAATGGGGCGGCATAACAGCAGGTGAACGAAGGAAGATTCAACTATATTAGCAGCCCTTCCCCAGAGCTAACATCACTGCCTCAGCTCTACCTCAGATCATCAGGCATTAGATTCTCATAGGAGCACCAGTCCCTGTTGCCGAAAAGGTTGTGGACTGCTGCCATGGAGGATCATAGGATGCTGGAACAGCAGAGACCAGATAAATCACATAACCATCAGAAGCAAGTTAAAGGGAAAAATATCCACAGTAGCATCCTACAGGCTTTGAAACATAGAACGAAATTGGTTGCATAATTTGCAGGGTCCAGTGCAAAATAAAAATTCAGGCCTCTTGTTTAAATTTATTAAAAATTCAAGATGGAAATAGTAGAACACTGAACTTATGTGTGAGCTTTCTGAGTATGTGGCTCTCTTTCTTTGCACACCCATGAAGCCAGTTCTAATACAGGGATCTGGGTCAATAAAAATAGGCCATGGTGTTCTTAGGGCTAAGACAGATGGGCAGCCAACAAAGATGTTGTTTGAATGATTTGAATCACATAATCAGAAATATAACAAGAATAGGTAAGAAGATGATTTGTGTTAATTATCGGAGTGAAAAAAATCATAATTCCTTACCTAAATTTCAGACTTGAGCCAGTTCTCAGACAAAGGAACATTCCGTCAAAAGAGAGGCTGAGTCTTCTAGAACAAAGACTTTGCAAAGCCTCAATTGAAGCTGAAACTGATCATTTTGCAGACCTAGTATTTTGGATTTAGAACCTTGGAAGAGTGTGGGGTGATAAAATGCTAGGACAAAGCTGTATGGAATGGGGAGAGGATATACTAGTGATGGTCTAAGGAGTCTGCTGTCTGTATTTATAGATGGTGGCTCTGACACATCTCAAGATTAATTTACACCTTATTTTAAAAAGACTAGGGAAGCCACATTTGAATCACCATCAGTTTGAAAACTACAACCATACCATCTGGAATGCGCCAGATCTCATCTGTAATTGACACCTCATATTACTTAAATATTAAGAGAAGAATGAATTTTGCATTCTTTTGAATTTCTTATTTAGTTTCACAAGTTAATAGAAAGAGAAGCAGTCACTTTCTCTCTCTCTTCGAAGCAAATGAGCCCTGTCTATGATTGCAGATTGCTTATTGCTCTGGCTCCCAGCAATCTTTTCAGTCTTGCTTTGGTTTGTATCTCTCTCTTCACCTATCTATTCACACTAGGCACACAAATAATGCTGTCTTCCATCATTGTGTTACTCTTTAGCTCTTCTCTTGATCTTTAGATAGGCCATTTCATCCTTTTGGAATAATCTTTCTCTCTGTCTGTTCTACTCCTCCCTTCTATCTACTGGTTAGCCCGTACTCATCTTTAGTTCCCAAATTTAAAGACCATGTCCACAGACTAACTTAGATTAATTTGGGTCTTAACTACTACTTTTTTTCAGGCTCATGTGTTCTGTTCATGATTATTTTTGGATAAAAACAATCAACTTATTTTCCATTTTAATTTTTCTCTCACTTAAATAAATTCAAACTAAATTTTATTCTGAATTCATTTTATTTAATCTTTTATAGGAGCTATTTTGAAATCCAATAAATCAGGAGATTTCAGAAGTTAAAGACATTTTAAGGTGATACAAACCTTGATTTCCTGTAGATGTTTGTCTTCCAACTATTATAGTTCCTTGTTCATTCTTTCTGCCTAAATTAAAAATAAGCCTTACTTTTGAAAAAGACAAAGCATGATGAGAAAGCTTAACTTCTTATTTCTTTAAAAGATTGTATTGACTACTAATACTTATCTTTCTTATGGAATTGTTACTTATTAGCCACCTCTGACTCCATGAACTCATGTTATGTTTTTTCTGAAGGAAAAATAAAGGAGTTGAGAAAAAATCTAGAGGATGAATTTTTTTTTGCAGTGTATTTATTGGAAATATTACAAACTGCTAGCATTAGGAATTTAAGTCTCTAGTTTTGTGTTAGGAATTAATATCAGAATCTTCCCATTAGCCTTTAACTCGTAACTAGAATCAAGACAGCAGTGGTCTAGGATGAAGAAAATGTGTGTGCATGAATGTTTGTGTGTGTGTGTGTGTGTGTGATATTTTCACATGCACATGCATGAATGTTTTCTGTGTGAACTTTTCTTGTGATAGTGGGTTAGAGCTCTTTATGTATTTTTTGTAATGCAGAGAGATAAAAAGATTACTAGTGAGGGGGTGTCTTGGCATTCTGCAATGCTTATACTCTCCAGCAGTAATTTCTAAAATGTTCTTTGTTCTGAATATGCTGGCTGGGAATGCACCTGTTCTGGAGATCACAGTACAAGCCTCTGAAAGACCCTTACTCAAATGGAAAATAGATAAGAACTATTGTCCAAAAAAAAAAATCACTCAAAGTAAAAGTTTAAGTTAAATTGGCCACCCAGTCCCAGGGTTCATCACAGTCAAGGAATCATCTGCAAAGAGTGTTTACCCTCCTGCTCTGGTTCCCGGCTTAAGTGAATTTGGGCAATTCACTTAACCTCTCCATGCCCCCATTTTCTTCTTCTGGCATCTGACACTGGTAGTGAATTTCCTTGCAGTAATGTGACAATTACCCGATTAATGTCTATTAAACTCTCCGAAGATAGAATGCAAGGAATTGCTTAATAAAATGGCAAATAAGGAAAAAATGAACAGTAAAGGGCCTGTAGTCACAACTGCAAAAATTATTAAGGTTACTTGGAGAGGAACAGTGAGAGACAGCTCCTAACACTGTCTAATTGCTGACCGCCTGATCTTATAACTCAGAGCTTGGCCTAAGCTTTTATGGTGCGTGACAATAAGGTCTTCCACACCTGCTTCATGGCGAGGCTGCTATCATAGCCAACTTCCCAATCGCAGTGGCATCTGAACTTTCCCCCTGAGAGTTACTTTCATTTCATAGACGCCTCTGTCAAAAAAACTAGGCTTTCTTTCTTTCTTTTTTTTTTTTTTTGCAAAGATAGAACACTAAGTCATTTTTCTCCCCTCCAGAGCAAACCTCCCCTCCCTTCTCTCTAGAATGGTTTTATCTCTGTAGTTTCCTATATTTCAAAGGCAGAAATAGAACATAATGGGATTTGGCTGAAGGGTTATAATTCTAAGAATTCCAAAACTTTTTATCGAAGGACCATTTATAAAAAGAGCTTTTATCCATTGGCAGTTTCAGCTGAGAGCTATTCAGCCTGGCTCATGAGGCACCACATAAAGGCTTTAAAATGTCCTGGTCTGCCACTGTCCCTTTGCAAGGGCAAAGACAGAGCTTCTGTGTGGTGTTTTTTGGCCCATTTGTGATAGCATCCATCTGAAAGAGGGATAGCCTAGAGCTAACCTGGGAGGAATCGGAAGGCTGTTTCTTTGGCAAATCTACTATTAGATCTGGGACTCACCCTTAACTACTCGCTACAAGAGGCCTTAAAATTTAGTACTAGTCAGGCTTAGCTGGGAAGGTATATGATATTGAATTCAGGGTTTTATTTACATCCAGAATGTCAGCATGTTCATAAGGAAGAGGAGAAGGTGCTCTGTGACCCAAATGTCAGCAGGGAAGTGATCATGCAATACTCACACACACACACACACACACACACACACACACACACACACACTACTTCATCTTCTCTCATTTAAAAAAAAAATAAGAAGAATCTCATTTCTAAAAAAGAAGCTGAATGTGTCTACAGAGGACCAGTGTGTGCTTCTGGACCTAGTCCATACTTTTGCTTTCCTGGATAGAACCCAAATTCTCTGTCAACCATTATTTAGAAAGAATAGGGAAGTTTCTGAGAAAAAATTTTCCATTAGAGTAGGAAAGTGTTAATATAGAACAGTAACTTTTAGAAATACCTCTGTAGTATCTAGTGAGTTGTACACGCTTTCATTTCCTTAGGAGAGAGTAAAAGTAAGGTTGAATAATGATGGCTCCCCAAGAACTTTGAGAAAAAGGAAATTAGGTTGCCCTGTGAGAGTTATATGACTTGAAAACAACACTTAGCAAAATGTTCTTTAGTTCCACGAGAACATACTAGAATATCATTTAATTAGTGAAATTATGACATCTGCAGTCAGTATACATCATCTCAAGGGAACAGCCAGCCATGTAGCAAATTGGCTTCAGAAGGTCCAACTACCTGCATGATTCAGAAGACAAGATGACAGAACAGGTCATGAGTACCCTAGTTGTCAGGCCTCATAAAGTCTGGATGAACCGTCTTCAAGAGTTGACCACTTTCTTTTTGATTCTGCAATATTTGAGCAGTCCTTTGATTTAATAATTCATCTTCCCCAGTACCTATACATGGAAGAAACAGTGGCCCTGAACAAGAGATATAATAAGCACCTTAGTCACCAAAAATAATATTTCTTGTTTCAAGTTGTTTTTAAAAAGGTAATTAGTTTTACATTTATTTATAAAATCCTGTTATTATATCTTTAAGACCAATTGTCGTGGTAAATTCATTAAAGTAATGCCACCAGGGAGGAAACTTGAGAATCAGCTACTGGTATCCTGGAGATTGTTCCTAGCTATTCCACCCATGTGAAGATTTATTATCAATTCAACTTTCATAATTTCTAATTTCTATGAGTATGGTAAAAAATCTCTAGAAATTAAAATAATCCTTATGTTTCCCTAACATATCAAGCTGACATTATGGAGTTGATTCTTTTCCTATAGAATGTTCATGTTTCCTTTTAGGAATCTGGTTCCTAATGATGCCAGGAATGATGACACTTGAACAGACCCATATTTAAATGGCATAAGAAGCAACCAACTCCACTTAAACCAAGTAGGAATGATTAGCACATATGGCAAAAACTGATTTATTATAAATTTTTTAATCAAAATACAGTCCCTTTTGTTACCCATTTAATATATTGTTTTTCAAATGTCATTATGTGTCAACATTCTTTGGTTGAAGATACTTTGGTCAACAAGACAAACTTTCCCAGAATTTGTGGTTTAGTAGAAAAGATAAGCAATGAGACAAACATTTATAAGATAATTTATTGGTAGAAATTGCAAAAGTATTAAGTTTCATGAAGAACACAAACAAGATGTATATTGAACGTGATGGAGGTCATCAGGAAAGGATTCTCTGACAAAGTAGCATTTAGGCTTAGCTCTAAAGGATAAGTAGGGACCAATCAGGAGAAGAATGTGAGGAAGAACATCCAGGCATAGAGAAAAATATGAACAGAAATCTTGAGGCCAAAAGGAGAATGGTATCTGGCAAGAATCTGAAGAAGGCCACAATAGCTAAAACTGAGAACTGTGATATGAGAATGGAGTTTACATAACACAGTAGTTCCTATTGCGGATTTTATTTATTCTTTTAGCAAATACTCATTGAGGGCATACTATGAACCAGGAAATAAGTGTTCTAGGTATTGACCAAACACCAAGAATTTCCTTGCAAGGGAAGCGAAGTATAAATAAAAACATTTCTAGTATGTCATAAGTGGTTAATATTTTGAATAATAAAACAGACAAGAAAATAAAGAAGCATGAAGGTTGAAGTTGGGTTGCTATTTATATAAGGTGTTATGGTATAGCCTTGCTGATAAGTTAATGTTTGAGCAGAGACCCAAATTAAACTTGAGAGAGCAAGCCAAGGGGATATCTATGGGAAGAGCAAGCAGAGAGAAAAGGAAATTCAAAGGCCCTGAGGTAAGAGCACAATTGAAATGTGCAAAGAACAGAAAGGTGGCCAGTATGACCCAAGAAATTAAGAAGAGAGTGGCAGGAGATGAGATTAGAGAGACGGAGGGTGTGCAGGGTCAATTGTAGAGCCTTCTAGGCCACTGTAAGATTTCTGCTCTGAGAGAAATAAGAAGCTGTTATCAGGTTTTGAGCAGAAGAGTGTCATGATTTCATTCTCATTTAAACATCTCACTTTGGCTTTTGTGTTGAGCAAGGTAGTGGTGCTGAGGTACTGGGGTAGCGGGGTGGGGAGGGAGAAGGAAATAATGAGGAGACTACTTAGAAAGCTATTATCTTTATCCTAAAAGGAATGGAAAATTATTAGTTTTAAGTCAGATAGTTTTACTTTATTAAAACACCACAGTATATATAATTATAAATCTCAGTTTAACAATTAAAAATACAAACACCTTGGTAAAATTTAGTACTTTCCTATTTCAACTGTGTTAATTACTGCTAAACTTCACTTTGGTTTTTATTATTTGTTTTCTCTAACTTGCAGTCATTTGTTCTGGATGCATCTTCAAACTATATTCTGAAGTTGGAATAAACTACTAATCCTAGCTCTAATTACCTTAATAAGAAAACATTTAGACTGTGTTTTTCCAGTCTCGGGAAATGTCTTGGCTCTTAGTGTCCTTGAGTAACAGATGTCTACAACACTATAATACAAGAAAAATCTGGCTCATTGATATTATTGATATAGATTTCTAATATTACTCATTCTAGGATTTTTGTTCACTTCACTGAATTGTACGAAATTCCCAGAATTCTGGTGTTGTCAAGAGAATGCAGCTATTTTCATTCCATTCTAGCCACATGTTGCATGGCTTTGTTCCTAAACTCCTTGAACAGTTCAGATGGAGGCGACACCAATGGTGGCACACACGTTGTTCAGTGTCAAACTCAGTCTTGAGAGCACTTTAGCTCAGTACCCAGAGCTTTTGACTTTAGTGTTCATGCTACTGCCCTTACATCTGATATTCTGGTAGCTCACCACTGCTATGTTCAAGATGATCTCTAGCCATTGATACTCTCAGAAACTAGAAAACTGCAGTCTTCATTTTCAGAGGTGTCAGATTCAGATTTTCAGAAGCTAAATATTTGGAAAGTTGTGAGTACCTTGGGATTAAATATCTCTGAACTTGTCACACCAAAGTATCTGGTCTGGTTTCAAGGATAAATATAATGATGACTCTGAATTTATGTAAAAAGAATTCACTTTAGTTTTCTATTAAATCAACTATGCAAAAGATGTGTATGAAATATGAATGAGCGCACCCACCTTCTCTTTACTGCTCATATTGGCTTGCCTGTGTTGACCTTAAACAGATAGCCATATATTTCTCTAACAAAATGAGTTTATTAAGAAACAACAAGAAATTTTAAGGTGGGACTTGCAGTCTAATGGCAAACCATGTACGAGTCCAGAGAAACAAAGGAGAACACTATTTTTTGTACTTGACAGGGGTTGTAGTAAACATAATCCATCTGAGGAAACTGAAAGTTCAAAGTATAGTGACTTTTCACTTGGTGACTTATGGCATTCTCCCATTGGCTGAGCAGTTAGTGAGCAAGGAGGAATCTTTCTTCCTCCTGCCGAAGTATTAAAGTAGAATTGCTTCCTGTTAGAGCAGCAAGGTACATCTCTTTCTGTACAAAGTCAGTATTGTGTGTTGAGTGACAAATGCATAAGAGTTCTCTCTTCTAGCTTCCTGAATTCATTTTAAATGTGGTTTCTGTTTATTAATTTTCACATTTCCCCCTTTTGATCAAGATCTTTCTCTGAAAGCATCACTGATCATGAGTCAGGTTTACCCAAATTCAGTGTCCTTGTGTTCTATGATGCCAGGAAGGACCTTTCTCAGGTGCCCTTTTCTACATCAAAGGGAAAGTACAGATTAGAAACCTATTGTGGTCACATTTGAGTAACAAGTAGAAGTAGAGGAAAGATCTCTCAGGCCTTTTTCATCTAAAGTCTGTATCTTAGAATAGTGAATATGGCAAAGGCACACTCAGAACTAAAAGAATTCAGCAGCACTTTGGGAAGATACAATGCACAAATAAAAAATGAAATTACACAGTATTGTTGCCTCAAAAGAAACTACATGGAACAAAATGTCTTATCACTAACACAGTCTGTAGGTTGCAAATTCAGACTATGAATTTGAATTTAGATGAGAATCCAGTCAGTTAATAGCATAGATGAAAGAAAGACTTTTGCAGGTTTTAAACCTTCTGACTGGCCTGGTCTGAACATCTTGGGAAAGCTCTCTCATCAGGTGTCATCTGCTTCAATTTTGAAAAATCTTTACCTTTATGTTTTCACCAGATGGTGTGCAAGTCTAGTCAAGTTAGGCACGTTCTTTAGCTTTGTTACATGAATCCAAGAATCTCTTCCCCGGAGTTTAGCAGTACAAGGGGTAGTTATCAGTACCTGAAAGGGACCTTTTCAGCCAGGTTGAAAGAGTCTTTCTGAAGGTGTCTTTTCTAATAAGACAAAATCTCCAAGTTGCAATGTCTTTTTCTCCCTGGAATACACTGCAAAAAGACTAGTTTACCAAAATGTGGTTAATTTTGATAGAAGCAATTAGGCCTTCACAATGTTGAAGTATATCTCCTTTTACCCGTTACTATCAAAAGAGTGAGAGTTTGTGAGTCTATATCTGTGAGAGACTCACAAATAGAGAGGACAATCTGGTGACAGCCAGAGAGGAGGCAGGTTTGGGGGAGCTGGGAGAAAACAGTGAAGGTTTCAAGAAGTACAAATTAGTAGTTGATAGATGGTCACTGGGATGGGGAGCACGGCATAGGGAATAAGGTCAGCATTATTTTAATGGCTATGTGTAGAGCCAGAGGAGAGAAAGAACAATCAGGAGGATCATTTCATAAACTACATAAATGTCTAACCAATGTACTGTATACTTGAAACTAATAATAATTTTTTTAAGTGAGAGTTTATGAGTTCTAAAGGGGACAGATCTAAGATTTAAGACCAATGGCAAAACTTTTGGCCAAGATATTTGGAGAGTTTCTGAAAATTTTGCCAATTGAGTCTTAATATTGTTAGTAGTGCATTCAACTAATTCGAGGATTGAGGGTGATATAAAACCGAATTTTTACTACAAGCTAATCACCGTGATAGGCATGAGGCATACACTGATAAACACAAAAAGACATGGTCCCTAACATCATGGTACTTAGAGTAAAATAAGTTAGAGAGGAATGAAAAAATATATCCTATAAAAATGTTGAAAGGAGTCTGTAATATGTGCTGTGAAGGAGTTCCATTGTGGCATTAGGGTGTAGAATAAAGAATTTGTCTCATTGATGCGGTCAGGGAAGAAGAGATAGTGGAGATGGGAAGTCATTGAAGGTTTTAAGTACCTTGGGAAAGTGTGACATGATTAAATCTGTATTCTCAAAAGAATACATAGCTGCCATATGAGGAGCAGATTGCATTCCCCTTTTTGAACAGGATCTTAGGAAGCACAGACCAAATTTTCAGTCCACTTTTCTGAAGTCTGTAATTTTTCATGGCGTTGATTTCAGTGACAAAATTTATTCCTAGTGCTATATTATTATTCCTTCTCTTAATTTCCCTTTGCCCAATTCTTCTTGTGTAGCAATATTTATTTTATGTTTCCGCACATGTCTTTATAATCTATATAATTGTTTCTGACTTGTTTTTTTTAATGAGGGAGAGGTAAGATACTGCTAAGAAATAAATGGAAGAAAATATGTCCTAGTTCTGAAAATGTTTACATATCTGAAGAATTAGAGAAAGAATATGAAAGAAATAGCTTTGAAAAATACAAAATACAAATACAGATTCATAGATTATTTCACTGATACAGAAATGTCATTTTAAAAAAAGTAGATTTAAACAAGTCAGCATGTTTGAGATCTCAAGCCAAACCTGTTGAGGGTCTATTTCAATATAGATAACATTTTCATCTCTCTAATTTTTCTCTTATTTTTCTTAATCTTGGGACTCCTGTCCTTTTATTTTCCTAATTTCTTGCTGTTAGGTGGTAAACTTATTGAGGAAGGAGATCTTGCCTTCATTTATTTACTTTTTTTTTTTAACTCTGTCTTCCTGTCCCCCACTTCTCCATGGCATCTTATCTAATACTAATACAGTGGGTCTGTTTACAAAATAATTTGTAGCCATGCATTCAAAATTTGTTCATTCTTTCTCATAGTTTACATGTTATTGGTAGGTTTGATCTCTGGATTTCCATGCATTGCTTGTAAAGTTGACAATTGTCATTACTATTTCTTCTATGCTTTCCTTCTACTCATCTCCCTTACAGTACCTTTTGGCACTGAGAGAGTCATGTTTCTATTTTCATTGCTGATGTAAACCACCACTAGCTTACACATAAATGCCAGGAAAATGAGCAGAAAAGAGAGGTACCTATATTATGTTTCTTTCCCACTATTTTTTGCTTAAACATTTACATTTTATGCCAGTGTTTTGGGGATAAAATGTTCACATATAAATATATAGGCAAATTTCCTTTTCCTAAGTTAGCCTGTTATATAGTCTAATAAGGCCATCATTGAAAAAGCAAATGAATGTGAGCTCTGCAGAGGCTGATGGCCAAGTAAAATGATGTTATGTCTCAGGAGCTGGAGGCGGTTAACCTTCAGGCCAGTGAAAAATACTGAGCACCAGGGGAAAGTGAATGGAGAGAATTTAGGGTCTTTATAGAAGGTTTTCTTTTTCCCCTGTGAAAGCAACTTTAACCTTGTAAAAGATCTACTTTTGTCTTGTTAACCCGGCTTTGAAGAGAAATGACCCTGAGAGGAAAACAATAGCAGCAACAAAGCATAAAGGATAATAAACTCCTAAGAGCCTTTTCACCATCTTCAGAGTTTGGGGTAATATTAAGACATACCCACTAAGAAAAAGCAATAAAACACGTCCTTTTTCTCTTTTTAAGACTGCTGCGTATTCACCTACTCTTTCTGAGGGGTCTTTCTGTTGTCTTGCCTCAGCTGGAAGGCACTTTTATCTTTCTTCCCTCTCAAAGTATTTTCTTCTTTTTCCTTCCTATTCTGGTTTTCTTCTTTTCTTCCCTCAATTCTTCTTTTTCTGTTTTAAGCTGCTTTAGGAGACTGCTACCTGGCAGCAGCTCAGAAAACCAGTAGGTGAACAACATGAAGACTGTAGAGAAGAAATGGCACCTTGTCTGTGGAGCTCTGGGGGATCACTTGAAAAGGTTTTCCTCTGAGAGGACCTGGAACAGAATGCAGGTGTTAGTGCAGTTCTGGGGACATTCTCGTAAATAGTTAGAAATCCTTGGTGGGAGTTTAAAAATTGACATTTAATTACATGAGCACGTACTCTAGATTAGAATTCATCATCATAATCATGTGATTTAATCTGGGAGATAGTTGTGTAGTATTTGGACTTTTTATATTTCAACAGTGTTTGTTGACTTATAAACCTATATGTGTAATATGTTACTCTCCTGACTTGTAACTCTATGAATTTGTTTTGTCTGTTTTTTGTCCTTATTTCAATGCCTGGCTCATTGAGCTCAACATCAGTTTTATGAGATCCATACATACTGTTGTGGTAGCTATAGATTGTTCATTGTCATTATGTGTCACAGTGACTTTCAAAATGTGTCCTCAAATCAGTAGTATCAGCATCATAGCAACTTGTGAGAAATGAGATTTTCTGAACAAATTCTTGAGCTGTCCACCTTGACCTAATGAATCAGAAACTGAGGATGCCACAAAAACATCTGTGTTTTAACAAACTCTCCAGATGATTCTGATAAGCACTGATTTTCAGAAACATTGCTATATAGTATTCCATTTTCTGAATATATTGTGATATATTTATCATGAAACTGCTCGTAGACATTTGGCTGTTTCCAGTTTAAGGCTACTATGAAAAAGTATAAATATTTTAGTACATGTCTTTTAGTAAGCATGAAAATGCATCTACTGTGGTATATACCTGGGATTATAATTTCTGTGCCACAAAATATGCTTTTGTTCAGCTTTATTAGGCATTACCATATAGTTATCTAAGTGGTTACACTTATTTATACTCCCCACTTGGATAAAAAAGATGCCATTTCTTAATATCTTCACCAAATATATACTGGATATTTATTTTATTTTTAGTCATTCTGACAGGCGATGGTTTATTTCTTTGATGTTTTAATATGCATTTCTCTAATGACCAGTGAAATAGAGTACCTCATAATATACTCATTACCCGCTTGTATATCTTATTTATTGACACATTCATATCTTTTCCACTTTTCTATTATGTTGTCTATTTTTATCTCATTGATTATTTTAGATACAAGTTTTTGTCAGATAAATGTATTGCAAATATCTTTTCCCACTTGTGGGATGCAAGGCAATTACATTTTTGATAACAAAAAATTCCCAAAATGTAAGTATGAACTAAAAGCCTGCCTTATAACTTACAGATATTTTTTCAACCTTTTCTTATCCTGATTTCCCACTATCTTACTTAATGAAACATTATTGTATGGAGTAGCAGAGCTATGTTACATTATGTACACAGAGGATACTGATAAAACCACACCAAAAGCTATATGAAATATTTGGGTATAGGTCAGTGTCTCACAGCAAACTCAAAATACTTTAAGGCTTATGAATGTGCATCCTATTTTTTTTTCTGTGTCTCATAATCACTGAACCATCTTCTTTTAAATATGATTCCTAGGAGACTGGCAAATAGCCCAGTAACAGACCATGTATGATAAAGGAGGCATAGTAAATCTGTGGGGAAAGGAAAAAAATATTCTAAAATAAATAAAGCCGTGGCAGTTGGTTGGTTATTTGGATAAAAATCCATTCAGTTTCTGATCTCAAGCCATTTATGAAAATACTTTCCAAGTGGAACAAAGAGGTAAATATAAAAATTCCATCCGAGAAGAACTAAAAGATAATATTTGTGAATTTTTTTCTGATTTCTTAATATGTAAGAAAATAGAAAGTAGAAAGATGTAAAAATATAACAATGTTATAATTTGAAACTTTTGAACTTCTAAATCCAAACCGAATTAAATAAGAAAAAATAAACAGAACCAAATATTTTCAAGAACTGTGACATAGAGTTCATATTCTTAACTTTAAATTCTTAACATAGAAAGATTATGAATAATTAAGGAAAACATTAAGGACTTTGTAGAAAACGTACAAAAATTTAAAAAGCATATTTACAAGACAAAATTCAACTGTTGTTAAATTAATAGTATTTAAAAAATTAAATTTAAAAAAAGGACAAAAAATTTAAACACACAGTCAAAGAAATACAAATTAATCAATTAATCTTTTTCAATATTGCATTTTCAATATTGCAAAGAATTTAGTTTGTAGTTTGAATTAGGAAATAAAAACGTTCATGGAGAAGCAAAAAATCATTTTTCTATTGTAGCAAGATGTAAGCTAAGGAGAGAAAAGAGAGGTGATTATGCATTTACTAGCTAGTCAAGAAAAGAAATCTTCAAGAGGCTGATGGCAGCCCACAGAGGGTGGCCTTTTAGGCTGTCAAAAGGAAAACAACAATAACAACAAAAGAGGAAATAAAATAGCAAAGAGTTTGTAAGAAATCACAGTTGATGGATGTCATTAATTAGTACTAAAAGTGAAGAATGAAGAATTAGCCAGATTTTTACAGTATGGAGGGGAAATCAGTTATTCATTGTGTTCAAAATGATCCAGGCGCTGTGGCTAGTGTTAGGTTGAGAAAGGTGAATGCAGCCTATCCCTCCCTGCCTTCAAGAAGCTTAGAAACAGGTTAGCTAATAATTTGAATGAACTATTGTTGAAGCAGTTACAATGTCTGCATCTCCAATAGAATTTTATTAAGTTTGCCTGAGGCACTTCAAACTAGTAGCCCTGAAAACACAAGCTGTTTCTATTCTATGAATGTGTGTTTCAGTTCACCCTAAAGACTGATATTTATAATGATGATTCTGATTCATAAGAAGCAGTGAAATTGAGTTAGTATATTTTGATAATGATGACGAGGTGTACAGGGTATATTTCAGGAAGATTTGCAGCAAAACTGATTTTAAAAACAATTCTAGCTCTTATGGAGTTAATTTGCAACTATTTCTGAGTCAACTGAGAGCACTGCAGAGCAGAAATTTCACTGCATGCACTCCGTCAGCACATAGGATTGATTGAAACATTAAAATGAGCTGCTTATTCCTCTACCTTTGGGAGTATAATCCAAATAAAATAAAATAAAATAAAAATAAGGTGGCTGAGAGAAATAGGTACCTATTTAATTTTTATATCAACAAATATCCTAACGCCAGTCTCTTTCAGAAGTCATATTGAAGTGAGGATAAGCACCTGATATTACAGATGCCACAAAATTCTGTTATTTCTGTGAATGATTACCATAATTTAGATTGTTTTTCTTTGCTTGATTCATTTAAATAATTACCTCAAACTTCTGCTTTATTTTATAATCTCATACTATAGTGTATTATTGTTATTGAAGAAATAAGTAAACGTAAAGATCCTTTGCTTTTTGCAAACTAAAATCTTTGTCTTTTGCAAAACACTATATTTTAGAACATCATCAAACACATTATATTTTCTAGAATGAGAAGCAGCATCCACAAAGGAAATCTGAAAACGTGCTGGTCAAAAAAAAGTTTTCTGCTTCATGTACTCAATTCTTTGAGAAATTTCATGACATTTTCATCCATTGTTTTTGTAGTAATCATTGCATCATGAAATTGAAACTGACTCAATATTAAGCATTTTAAAAACAATTAACCAGCAATGAAATTACTACATATTTTCTTCTAAAAACAGGTTGTATCCTACGTTGTAATATTTATTTGAAAAATGGCTGAACTTTTTTATTCAGTTCAGCAGCAACATTCATTAGGCTTGCTTTTTAATTTCTGCAGTTGGTGCATGTGAAATGCAAGGCTGTGCTGGGGGTTTAGGATGTGAACACGTGTACGTGATTCCTTTTGATCAAGAGCAGAGCTGACCCTTCTCCCCACCCAGCTTTCCTCCTTTGTGCCTGTGTGTTCTGAACAGCCTTTCAGAACAGAGTCCCACATTGCAGTGATGTCCCAAATTACAGGATTAATGTGTCTACGAACAGACCTCTTATGCCTCCAAAATGAAGTACTCCTTGCTAATTTCTCTTCAAGACACCAGCTTAATTGCATTTTAAACAAATGGGCTGCTTTGCTGGCCAACTTTTAAATGAGATAACAGCAATGTTCACTCTCCAGCAGTGATGAGTGCCTTGCAGTAGATTCAAAACTCTGTTCAATAACAGGTTTAATCTCACACCAGCAGATTTACTGCAGAACAAACTGCCACTGAGCTCATAATTAGTAAAACAACAACAGCAAAAAATCCAACCTACTAAATATTATTTTCCAAAGCAGCAGGCAATGTTTTAGTAGAAAATTTCAGTCCTGTTCTTTGTGTGTTTTATTGATTTTATGTATGATATTGGGAATTCATGCTATGATTTAAGATAATGTTCTTTATCGATCACGTAAGCAGTTGTTTAGCTATCCAGTAATATATGACATACACAGCCAGGGTGACTACAGTGTTCCTCTCTTTCATGTTTATTTCTTCTTTTTCTTTTTTTTCTGAACAGCATATTCACTGCTGGAAAACAACAGCCAAAAGCATTTGTGCTTTAAAAACAATCTTCTCATAATTTTCTTTGTCGCAGCTATTAGTGGCCAATTGTGATTCAATGAAAATCCCGTTCAACAAACAGATGTTACAAAGTATAGTCTCTGCTTGCTGCATCTAAACAAATATTAATGAGGTAATTGAAACTATTAAGGAAAAAAAGTACTTAGTATATATTTATGGTCTTATGTAGGAGGCTATATACTTCTAAAACTTCTCATTTATATTGCACAATAGTAAGATATAGTTATAATGACACACTAAGGCACACTTTTTTTGTAATTGTCCTAAATATCTATGCAAAAATCTATATTACACAATTCTGAAAAGCTCATCTGCAGGTAAGGGTGAACAAAAGCTTTTGTGCAAAAGGAGAGAAAACAACTATATGCATATTTTTAAAAATCAACTTAGTTATATATACCAACACAGATTTTTAAAATCTTACTTTTAGTGCAAATATAAATTAAATGTGTTAATTGAAAAAAAAACTATTATCAAATACCTTCTAAATATTTGGGCAATGTGCTTCTTCTGACATTTTCAAGCAGAAATAAGTTGTCTGTAGTACAAGTACTGGTTCACCTCCCATCACTCAAACATGTAGTAATGGCATGTGAGGCTAGCGTTATTTCTGGCATTAACCTTTCTATAATGAGTGCTACATCAAATGGAATTTGAAGAATCTAATGGTACTGCTGTGCAGTTTATTTTTTTAAGACTCCCCAAAGCAAATTAAACCTCGGTGAATAAGGTATCTTATTCACAAACAATAAAAGTTTTAAAAACTAAAAATTCTAATTTACAAATAAAGCTTTTAATTCTATAGGTGATGATTCAAAGAAAAATTACTCATTCTTGTCTTCATTTAAATTGCTCCTAATTAGTACTGATCCTGAGGATTATAAGTTAAAAAAAGAAGAAGGAGAAGGAGAAAAGAAAGAAAAGAAAAGAAGGTATTTCCAGGTCTATCTCTGACAAATTATCATGGTATTTCTAAGTCACAGACCCAAAGAATTCTAGAAGTGAAAGGATTCAGGAATGACCCAATTCGCATAACTCACATAAGAGGAAACTAATGTTCAGAATAGTGATGTGCTAGACCCAAGAGCATATTTTTTATTTGTCTCATCAATTAGGAGCAATGCTTATTCTTTTATCACATATCTTATAAGCAAAAGTATCCTACTCTATGCTCTGGTCCCTCAGATTTTATAGTCATTGCTCCTAACTACACACACTGGATAACCTCATCCAAAATTTGGCCACCTTATGATCTTATACAATACTACATTCTTCTTTCCCGTATCATTTCTTCTTTAGCCTGTATGCTACTGGAGAAAGCACTTATTGCTGATAATTTTTTACAAATATATTGAACTATTATATACATGTAATAAAATCCACTTATTTCTAAGTATATAATTTGATGACTTTTGACAGTACATATATACACCATCCTAGTCAAGATATAGGACATTGCCTTCACTTCAAGAAAATTCCTTCCTGCCCTTTGCAATAAATTTGCCCCTATCACCCACCCTAAGAAATCACTGATCTGATTTCTATCACAATAGATATATTTTGCCTGTTCCAGAATTTCATGTAAATGGCAGCACAATTTTATTTTTTAATTTGATTTGACAAATATTAATATAGAGTTTATTATGTGCCCAATGCTGAGTGTTTTACAAATATCACAATATTTAATTCTCATAACCACCAGGAGATGAATATTATTATCCCCAACTTATAGATAGCAAAGCAGAAGCCTAGAGAGATGAAGTCATAGTTCAAGGTCCTATAGTTGATGGGTGGTAGACCTGACATTTTAGCCTAACCAGTCTGGTTCCAGAGCCTGTGCCCTAACCACTATATAATGTGGCATGAGAATTGATAATAATGATAACGGTTAAGTCTTACTCTGCCAGCTACCCTTCAAAGCACTTTTACATATTAGCTTATTAGAATGATCTTTTAATTAAAGTAATATCACACCCTTTACAGATGAGAAAATGAAGGCAGAGGGAAGCACAGGAAAATTATAAAACCAAGAACTTAACATAGATTATTTCTGAATCTCTAGGGACTAGAAGAGTGGTACATGGTAGGTGCTCACTAATACATACATACACATTATATATTATACATCACATACAATATACTACATTACATTAAATATGTAATATATATTATTCATAATATATATTTTACTTAAGCATATATGCATTTCAAAATAAGTGAATCTATAACACATATGTTTAATATATTAAACAATTTATTTGATAAATGAAACAATTATGATTCTATTAGCATCCCCATTCTATGAATGAGAAAACAGAGATTCAGAAAGAGACCATTAATGACATCTAAGTTTAGAAATCTAGTGAATGGATTGCTTAGTTTTGAAGGCAAGTCCATCGTTTCCAAAGAGAGTATCTGTATTTTCCTACTCATTTTTCAGCACTCTGCTAGATGCATTTACCACATAATTCCTCATATAATCATACAATGACCCTATAGACAAGGCATTTTCACCACTTAACATGTTAGATAACCAATATGCAGGCAGAATAAGCAAATTCCTCATGGTCACCTAGCTGGGGAAGTTTATGTGCAAATTCACATTGAAAGTGAAGTCTAATGTAAAAATCTAAAAATCTGCATTGTGTAGATGACACATTGGAAGTGCATGAGATTACTGAAAAAGAGGATGAAAAGGGATAACACAAAGCTAATCAAAGCAATTTGTACTTAGTATCTCCAAGTGCCAGGAATTTTATATATTGCATTTTACTCCACCTAAGGTGCCATCATTTGTAAAACATATTCTGATTTATGATTTGTTAAAATGTAAAAACAATCCATGATATGAAATCAATAAGATAGAGTATGTTATGTCTAATTTCTATGATGACACTATGAGATTATTATCTCTGTTTTTCAGATGAGGAAAACAAGGCTCAAGCAGAAAGAGTGACACGCCTATGGACCCAGATTCTGGATTTGGGTGGCTCTGGAGCCTGTTTCTTCATGAGGACTGCCTCATCTGTCATTGTTTTCCATACTGCCAGATTGTTTTGCATGTCTGGGCACTGCTCCTGAAAATTTGGGAGATACGAGTTTTTTAGAGAGCATTTTTCTAAGGAAAATTTACTACATTGCTAATCCACGTTATTCTCTGTGTCAATTTTAGAACTATTTTTGAATCACTTTTGTCCCACATAACATACAATTGTTTATAGTTTCACAAGGTCTCACAGTTTTTGCTTTTATGATTAATTTAAACATATGCTTCCTTTAGTTGGTTAAATCTAACGCTTTTTCCAGAAAATCACCCTGTCTTTCATGATAAACTAAGTGCTAACCCACTATGCCAACAAGGGAAGTACTATGTTTAAACAACATGTTTCCTTCAATATATTTTATTTTTATAATGGAATGTTGTAAGATTTTAATAAAGACATTTAATCAAATAATTGTGTAAAATAAATAGGTTTACTTTTTCCAATGACTTTTTTTCAATTTTTAGTTTAAAAGCAGTATAAATTAATAGTTTTCCAAATAAAATTTGAGTCTACTGTGCCCTTTCTCAGTTCCCATCTTGATCTTCCATCTCTGAATTTGTGTCTCTTTGTTACTTTTCACGTAACAGGAAATTTATATGACACTTCCCTAGACTGACAGGACAGTTTTCCTGAAGTCCCAACAATGATATTTGTTTCATTTATGAAAATCCTCTATAGTTTAAATGACTAAGTTTCTAAAAATTTTTATATCAAATTAAAAGTTTATTTATGTAGGAGTTATGATTTGGTTGGCATCCATAGAGAAATTTGCTTCCTAGATAACTTTACTTTCTACAAATGAAGAACAACAATTCATTTCTTCTTCTCAAAAAATTTCCAATTATCCAAAATCTTTCAAATTTGAAATGTGTGGCGACATTACCTTTCATGCTAATTTTTTTCCCCAATTTTACTTTCTTTCTCTCTCTCTCTCTCTCTCTCTCTCTCTCTCTCTCTCTCTCTCTCTCTCTCTCTCTCCCCCCTCCCCTTCCCTCCCCTCCTTTTCTTAACCAGGTTATGAACTCAAATGAAAGAGGTAATATTGTAGGAATACAGCAAATTTCGACTGGAATTTTAGGTAAGCTTTAAATCCTGTAGAGATGTAAAGTTCCTTTACACATATACAACCTTTGAAAGTTGACAATGTTTTTAAAACTTCCTTGCTTCACTTACTCTCCACAGCCAACTTAAGACAATCAGTATAAGCAGTTGTTAGTTAATCCAACCGGTTTTAAGGGTATGTGGGCATGCGACTTTGCAGTTGAGCAGGGTCCCATGCTTGGAAGGGCCCAATACTTTGCTCTGTTATCATTGTCTTGAAACTCTAAATAATATTTTGTTTACTTTTTCTTTGCACTAAACCGCATAAATTATGTAACTGGTACTGTGAGTTATCCCCATATAAAAGATAGAATGATTTCTTTCTCCACTCTGTAAGTACAGGGTTAGCTAGCAAAGAAGAGCCAGGAGAGGACAGTTAAAGAAGTTAATTAGAGTAAACAGAGTTGTTATGTTTTGGTTTCATTATATAACTTGGAATGTAAGTTTGCAAAATATCAGACACATTTATACTCATTTACCATCTACCACCAAATACAAACCATTTTTTTTCCTCACTGAAAAATCCATATCCTAAGCAGGTAAATTGTTCTTTATTTGAATTCTTGCAAAGTCTGTCATATTAAGGTGTGATCTCTAAATTCTTTTATTTTGAACATTAGCTCAGGATAACTTCAAAATGATAGTTTAAAATATAGATGTCGCATGACAGAATCAGTTTTAAAAAGTGAAGAAAAATACATTTAGTTATTTTTGAAAAAATTATCTTACATTCATGTTAGATGTCACTATAAAAAAACCTTCTAAAAACCGTTTTTGAAAAAAATGAAGACAATAAAAATATACCTTCAGGATAATAAAAAATATATATATAATAGAATGGTTAATGAATGGGTTTTGCAGCTGGAGATACTGTTTCTAGTGACATATATATGAATTTAAAATGAATTAAAACGACTAACAGAAGTTGTGCTCTGGAAGATTGAAGATGATGCTCAAAAAGGTACTCTGGTGATGGAGAAGTCATCAATGTCAGAGATCATGTAAAGAGTTTAATAAAATTATTCCATAAAATTCAAGTGTGGGAACATTTTCTAAATTCACATTGTTTTATACAATATTTAAATTTAAACATGTATAATTAAAGAATTACATATTATAAGTGGTCATCAGACTATATTCATCTACATGTCTCAAAGTTTATATATTTAAATTCTTCCCCATTCCCCACAATCTTTCAGCTGGGGAAATGAGATATTGCTGTGAATTCAGGTTTATCTTACCTCTACATATTTGTGGTGGTAAGCACAAACCTTTCAAAATTACATATTAAAGTATGTAATATTTCTGCTATTTTGTTATTTGCTTTTTAGACAATGTGGATGGTTAATTAGCATGGTTAATTGAAAGTTGAATGTATTCAGGCATACTCAGTTGAAAGGTTCTTTATAGCTACAGAGTGCCAAATCAAATTATTTTCATCTCTTTTGTCCAAATTCTGAGTTGTGAATCTCTACAGGACAGCTCTGCTTAGCTTTATTACATGCACACATTTATATTTCCCTAAAACTCCTTCAGTCTTGCCTAAATAGGAAGTTCGACTACCTGCCTGCCTATCTCTTCCCTACCCTCTAGACTCATAGCTGAAGGCAGTTGTGCTAGAGAGGATGAGGTTATAACTAGAAGTAAAAATGCTGAGAATTCAAATCTATTTTATATTAAAGCAAACAAATAAACAAAAATAAAATTAACCTTACTCACTCTACACACATTTCCTTCCTGTACCTGCTTTAATTAAAAAATAAACCAAAAAAAATTTTTTTGAATGCATTTATTCTTTACTCTCACATCTTTTTCTTTCCATTCTTCTATAATCTTATCACAAAATGCTTTCACTTTTGTCTAGATTCCTTCCAGTAATTAGTCCTCTCTTTCATATTTTTCATCCTTCATTTCAACCCACCTTCAGACTTGCTTCCTGAGTGCTCTTTCAAGTTCTGATTAATATCTCCTTAATTTTTGCTCATACAATTTCTATGGCTCCTAATTACATATGAATAAAATAAAATTTTTTATTTGGGCATTTCAAACCCACTAAACTCTAATCTCAATTCACTTTTCCAACTGTACTTTCACTTAGCAACATAAACTCAACCAAGAATACCTGAAGTAGTTTTTTTAATATAATTGTTAATCATATTACCTTGTAATTTATGTATCTTTGTGGGATACTTTAAGTCTTGTCTAGCATGAGGTAGAATAAAAATAAAAATACCTCAACTATTAAATGTTATATTTCCTAGCTCTTTCTTTTTGTTTATGCTGTTCCCTCTGGATTACTCTCTTATCCTAGTATTTGCTATTTAAATTCTATCCCTGCTTCCTGGAGGGCCAGCTCAAATATCATTTCCTGCAAGATGAATTTCCTAATCAATCAAGTTAGATGCTTTCTCTTTTTTCTGCCCTTGAAATTTGTAGACCATTCATATACAATCTGGTATTACAGATAATCAAATTCTACCTACTAAATGATATACCGATTATACATAAGCTCTTTAGCTTTTAGTTTTAAAGAAAGTTTAGCACAGTGTCTTGCACAAAGGAGACAAACACATGTCGACAGAATGAGTGAAGAAAAGCAGAGTTAAGTTTAATAGTCCTACTTTGAGTTTAAATTGTGGACTACTGCTGAGGGCTTCATTTTTCTAGTAAGCCTGTTAAAAAAAAAAAAGTAATTTCAGGAAGTGGACCATTCTATGACATTAGTGTCATGAAAAGAATTGTACGTGGTGAGATATTTATTCTCTGTTACTTCCTAGTTGTGAGATGGTGGGCAACTTACTTAAATCTTAGACCTTTTCATAATTATAAATAAATAATAGCTAACATTTAAATAGTTCTTACTGTAGGCCAAGAACTGTTCTAATATTTTGCATGTATTACTTCATTTAATCCTCACCAATACCTATGAGGTAGATAATATTATTAACCTTTTATAAAACAGGCAAGTTAAGTTTCTCAAGTTCACATAGATACTAGGTGATAAGAGGTGGGATTTGAACCCACGTATTTTGGCTACAAAATTTTTGTGCATCTATACAGTCAGGTGGTATTGGATGAAATAAATATTATGTTTACTTCAATCTAAACAAAAGATACAATTATTTGATAGATATGATACTTTGCTTTCGTCCCTAGGTATGATGTAAACTATGAGGCAATATGCTTAAATTTCAGTAAAATATTTTGTTATTCTGGAAATTATGGTTAAAAATCAAAGATAGATTCAAGATCAGCTTACCATACCTATAATCTGTGCAGTTGTACAGACCCTAAACTTAGAAGGGCCCCACAATTGGTTTAATGTATCCTGAAATTCTTAATAAGTATTGAACAGGTGCTCCAATTTTTCCTTTTTTACTGGGCCCCACAAATTATATAGTTGGTTCTGATTTAATTCTTTAGGAACAAATATAAATATTTTCTCAGTACATTAAACTAAACATTAAAGGCTATCCCTTCCACTCTCACTTCCCTTTTCTTCAAACACGCCTCAAAAAGTATGGAATCATGATCTTAAAATAACTAAAAATCTCTTTTATATGAAAGCAATAGAATTTCCTGAATAAAAGCTTAATATTAATATATCCATCTGGTAGACAGATGCAATATTTGTCTCACTTTCCTCATTCTGATTTAGTTCAGAATTGCCCCATTTCCCATGAACCAAGAAATATAAATAAGTATGTTTCCTTCTAACTCTGTAATTTTTGGAGCTGCTTTTTACTCATGTTCTTTTTTCATTGTTCTGTCCCTCCCCTTGGCTAGCTCTGGTTTCCCTAGCCCTCTGTAATCTCTGAGCTATTTGTGGGACTCATGTCAATTCTTTAATTTGCAATGAACTCTGTTGAGTCTCCACTACAGCAGAGAAAGAGGAACACTGCAATGATGTGATACCTAATTATGTAGTTTGGCTTCCCGCTTGTGAGAAAATGTATAAAATACATTTGAGGGATGGTCCATGGATAATTAATATTCTGCAATATAAACCTGGTCCAAATACAAGAAACAGAATGGGTCACTTCACAGAACCTATCTTTCTACTAAGAATATCATTTACATTAAGACCCAACTATATGCTGGAGAGATGAAGATGAAGTCTAGATAGTCTGTCCTCTGGCAGCTTCCCATGTAAGGAAAAGATAGTCATGTACTTAGTGATCACACCCTGACATATAAGTGATATAAATGGAACACAAATAAATGGAAGCAGAACAGATAATATTTGGGCTTCCTCCAGGTGGCAGGGAAGGTTAGATTTTGCAGCAAGTTCAGAGGCAAAGCCATGAAATTGCAGCATCTAATTGTAGAGATGATTGATCTGCTGTGACTGGGCATGGGCCTTATGGGGTTGAAAATATAAGTAGAGACAGATGTGCCATGCAAAAGGTGAGACACTTTGTTAAAAGATATGAAACAACAGGTTTTAAAGAATAAAGAAACAATGGAATTATGTATTTAACATAGACAATATGTACAGGGGCAGGATAATGACTCCTCCCTCTCTCCCATAAAGATATTCATGTCTTAATACATGGAATCTGTGAATATAATAGGTTAGGTGAAAGAGAATTATGGTTACAAATGGAATTAAAGTTACTAATTAGCTGATCTTGACATGGGATGATGGTCTTGGATTATTCTGGTAGGCGAAGTATAATCACAAGGGTTCTTGTAAGTGGAAGATGAAGGCAGAAGAGAAAGAACCAGAGAAATGAATTTATAAAAAAGATTAGCCCAGATGTTGCTGGATTTGAAGATGGAGCAATGGGCCCATGAAAAGTAGAATACAAGCAGCTGCTAAAAGCTGGAAAAAAATAAATAAATGGATTCCTTCTTAGAGTCTTTAAAAGAATGTAGCCTTGCTGACAACTTGATTTTATTTTGGCCAGTAAGTCTAATGTTGGACTTCTGACGCCCAGAACTATAACTCTTCTTCACTTTTTTCTTTTGTTTTTATTGGGTGCCATCTTTGAACTCCCCCTCCATCTCACTCCAACCAGGGAATACTATCTTTGTACTCTCACTCTGCTGTACTCCAGAGCACCACTGCCTCCCAGAGAGAAGATTCTACACGTACCTGGTACCCTGTTGTTTGTTTTGTTTGTTTTTGTGACTGCCACCCAGGGAATTCCCCTTGATCACCTAGCTCTGGAGGGCAGGGTGAAGAAGGAGCTTGCATTCCTGGGTACCATGGAACTATGAAAATCAGAGAGACAGATCTTGGCAGAGCCCCTCTCCTAGAAAGCAGACTGAAACACATTCTCAGGCTTTCTGAGAAAGAGGCTTATTTGCTTATCTAGGAGATTTGGTCTGAGGGACAGGATTCTGGTTTGGCAAACTTATAGAAGTCTAAAGTGATACTCTCATGGAATAGAAGCCAGTGAACAGAGTATTTGAGCTCTGCCTTACTCTAGTTTGCAGGTGTCTTCCAGAAAGGGGCTTAAACACTTGTTTGGTGCCCTATTTTTTGCAGCTGCTGCCAGGGGACACTTCTACATCTCTTGATTCTTACCACCAGCAGGGCTTATACTTGTGGGTTTCACAGGACTATAACCAATGGAGAAAAAGTTCTTAAACAGCTACCACTCCCAAGGCATAGCAAAAGGCAACAAACCCAGGAGTTCAATTTTTCTGTGAGCAGGTTTATTAGGTAATCATCATAGATGCAGCCTGAGAGACAGGTTTCTAATTAAACACACATCTATAGACTGACTGTAAACCTTTCCTGAGACCTTAGAGTACAAGCGCTATCTTTGCACTCTTCCTCTGCCATGCTCCAGAGCACCCAGCATTTCTGCTACCCCATACATGTCTACTACCCCAGTTTTTACATATGGTGCCCTGGTTTTTACAACTACTGCTCAGGTAAACCCCTGATTACCCGATATTGGTGGCCAGGGGAGTTTGTGTTTCTGGGTCTCACAGGACTATAAGAATTGGAAAGAGAGTTGTTGGCAGGCTAGCATCCCCAGAGTATTGTACAGACAACAGACTGAAGCACACCTCCAGTCTTTCTGTGAAATAAGTCTGCTTGTTGGTCCTGGAGCTTTGGTTTTAGGGGCAGGATTCAAATTTGGCACATGTCTAGAGGCTATAGAACTACTAGGAAACATAGGCTGGGGGATGCTCTTCTACTCCCTCACTACAGCTCATGAGTGTTTCCCATAAAGGAGCTTGCCTTCTGTCCTGCAAGGGAAATCCTATAAGACTACAAGCAGATTTTCAGCTGAATAGAAGGCAGTAACATGATATATTTAAAGGGCATTCAGAAGATACTTCCAACCAAGAACACTCTACCCAGCAAATTTATCATTCAGAATCAAAAAAAGATAAAGAGTTTTCCAGACAAACAAAGGCTAAAGGAATTCATTACCACTAAACTGGTTATAAAAGAAATTTTAAAGGGACTTCCTGAAGCTGAAAAAAAGGATGTTCATTAGTAACAAAAAATATATGAAATCTCACTGGTAAAGGTAAACATATGGTAAAAGTAGTAGATAAATTGCTTATAAAGCTAGTATGAAAGTTAAAAGAAAAAGTAGGCAAAATAATTATAATTACAAAAATTAGTTTAGGGATACAGAAGATAACAAAATGTATAATTTGACATTAGAAAAATAAAATATGGGGCTGACGAATAGTAAAAATGTAAGGCTTTAGAATATATTTAAACTTAAGTTGTTATCTTAAAATATTCTGTTATAACTTGTTATATGTAAGCTTCATGATAATAACAAAGCAAAAAATAATAGTAGATGCACAGGACAATGAGAAAAGAATCTAAACATGCCACTAAAGAAAGTCATCCAAACATGAGAGAAGAGAGTAAGATAAGAAAGGAACAAGGAAACTACAAAATAGCCAGAAAACAATTAAAATGTCTACAATGGTTATTTTAAGTGTAAATGGACTAAATTCTACAATCAAAAAATAGAGTGACTGAATGGATGAAAAAACAAGACCCTATATATGCACTGCCTACAAAAGAATCACTTCAGATGTCAAGAAGCATGAACTGAAACTGAAGTAATGGAAAAATATGTGCTATGCAAATGAAAACAGAAGAAAGCTGGAATAATTATACTTATATCAGACAAAATAGACTTTAAAACAAAGACTGTAATAATATACAAAAAAAGGATATCACACATTGATAAAGAGGTCAATCTAACAAGTAGATATAGCATTTGTAAATATGTGTGCACTCAACATAATAGCACTTAATTATTAAAAAAATGAATACAGATTTAAAGGGAGAAATAGACAATATTACAATAAGCTAAAAAAAGCTCAAAATTATTAGAGGACAGAAAATAGCAAAGAATAGAGTAGATATAAATAAAATAGAGACTAAAGAGACAATAGAAAAGACCTATAAAACCAAGAACTAATTTTTTAAAAGATAAAAAAATTGACAAGCTTTAGCTAGATTCACAAAAAAAGACAGAGAGAGCTCAAATAAATAGAATTATAAATAAAGAGGAGATTTTACTAACTGATATACAGAAATACTGAGGATCATAAGAGACTACTAAAAACATTTATATGTCAATAAATTGGACAACCTAGAATGAATAGATAAATACTAGAAATATATAACCTTCCAAGACTGAATAATAAAGAAATAGAAAATGTAAACGGACCAGTTACTGAAAAGGAGATTAAACAGTAAATTTAAAAACTCCCTACAAAGAAAACTTTAAAACAGACAACTTTACTGGTGAATTTTACCAAACATTCAAAGAATGTCAATCCTCAAACTCTTCCAAAAAAATAAGAGAACCAAACTGTTTCAAACTCATTTTATGAGGCCAGCATTACCCAGATACCCAAACCAGACTAGTATACAACAACAAAAAAAATTACAGGCCAGTATCCTTTATGTATGTATGCATGTATGTATGTATGTATGTATATATGTATGTATATACAAACACACATATATATAAATTCTCAACAAATATTAGCAAACTGAATTCAACAATAAATTTAAACTATCATGCATAATGAAAAGTGGAATTTATACCAGGAATGTGAGAATGGTACAACATCCAGAAACCAATCAATGTGATGCACAATATTAACAAAATAAAGAATAAAAATTATATGGTCATCTCAATAGATGCAGAAAAATAATTTGACATAATTTAACATCTATTTATGATTAAAAACTCTCAACAAATTGAGTAAGAGAGAATGAATGTGTCCCATGATAATAAAGATCATAATAACAAACCCACAGCTAACGTTATACTTAAGAGGGAAAAGTTCAAACCTTTCTCCCTGAGATCAGACACAAGGCAAGAATACCCACTTTCATTGCTTTTCTTCAATATAGTATTGGAAGTTCAAGCCACAGCAATTAGGCAAGAAAAAAAAAAAAGACATCCAAATTAAAAAGAAAGAGTTATAACTGTCACTATTTACAGAGGTAATAATATTATATTTAGAAAATCCTCAGTACTCAACCAAAAACCTGTTAGAAATTATAAATAAATTTAGCAAATTTTCAGAATAAAAATTAATATGCAGAAATCTGTTACATTTCTATACACTAATATCAAACCATAATAAACATAAATTAATGAAAACAATTCCTCTTACAGTTAAACAAAAATATACATAAGTATAAATTTAACCAAGGAAGTGAAAGATCTGCACACAGAAAACTATGACATTAATAAGTGAAATTGAAGAAGACACAAATAAATAGGATAGTCTGTGCTCATTGAGTGAAAATTAATGTTGCTAAAATGTCCACAATACCCAAAGTAGTCTATAGATTCAATGCAATTTTATTGAAATTCCAATGGCATTTTTCACAGAACTAGAACAAACAATTCTAAAATTTGTCTGAAATCACACACAAACTATGCTGAATAGCCAAGCAACCTTGAGAAAGAAGAACAAAGCTGGAGGCATTATTCTTCCTGATATCAAACTACATTATAAGACTATAGTAATGAAAACAGTATAGCATTGGCATAAAAACAGACATAGAGATGGTCGGAACAGAATAAAGAGCTCAGAAATAAACCTACAATTTCGTGGTCAATTAATTTATGACAAAAGAGCCAAGAATATATATTGGAGAAAAGACAGTCTTTTTAATAAATGGTTTTGGGAAAATCGGACAATCATATGCAAAAGAATAAAACTGAACCACTATCTTATCCCAGACACATATATTAACTCATATTGGATAAAACTTGAATGTAAGACCTGAAACTGTAAAGCTCCTATACAAAAACATAAGCAGTAAGATCTGTGACATTAGTCTTAGTGATGATTTTCTGGATTTGACATCAAAAATAAACTTAACAAAAGTAAAAATCAATAAGTGGGACTACATCAAGCTAAAAAACATACACAGAAAAGGAAGCCATCAAAAAAATGGTAAGGCAACCTACTGAATGTGAGAAAATATTTGCATATCATAAATCTGATAAGAAATTACTATCCAAAATATATAAAGAACTCAAACAACTAAATAACAAAAATCTAAACAATCTAATTAAAAACTGGGCAGAAGATCTGAATAGAAAATTTTCCAAAGGAGATATGCAGATATTCAAAAGTAATATGAAAAGATCTTCAACACCACTAATCATCTGGGAAATGCAAATTAAAACTACAGTGAGATATCACCTCACACCTATTAGACTGACTATTATTAAAAGGACAAGTAATAGCAAGTTTTGAGGAGAATGTGAGGAAAGAAAACCCTTGTGCAGTGTTAGTGGGAATGTAAATTGGTACGGCCACTATGAAAAACAGCATAGAGGTTTTTCAGAAAAATTAAATATAGAAGTAACATATGATCCAGCAATTCTACTCCTGGACATTTATCTAAAAAATATAAAAACACTAACTTAAAAAAAATATATGTACCCCATGTTCATTGAAACATTGTTTACAAAAGCCAAGATATGGAACCAACATAAGTGTTCACTGATTCATGAATGGATAAAAAAATGTGTATATAGATGTATACACACGCAATAGATTATTCAGCTATGAATAAAAATGAAATCTCGCCATTTGCAACAATACAGATCTTTTGGGCATTATGCTAAGTGAAATAAGTTAGACAAAAAAAAAATTCCATATAATCTTACTTATATATGAAATTTAAAACAAAACAACAATCTTCCCCAAACAAACAAATTGAAAAAAGCTCATAGATACAGAAAACGAATGGTGTTTGCGGGAGGCGGAGTGTAGGGAGGGTGGAAAATGTGTGATAGGAGACGAAGTCACAAACTTTTTGTTATACAATAAATGTCATGAGGTTGTAATCATAGTGACTGTATTTAATAATACTGTATTGTATATTTAAATATTATGAGTAAAATCTTAAAATTTCTCATTAGAAGAGAAAATTATGTTAATGTATGGTGATGGATGTTAACTAGACTTACTGTGGTGATCATTTCACAATACATACAAATATCAAATCATTATATTATACAACTGAAACTAATATAATGCTATATGTCAATTGTACCTCAATAAAAATAACTAAATAAATTTGTGTTGTTTTAAGATAAACAATTTTTTAAGTTTAAGTTGTATAAGATAAAAAATGTTTGCTGTGGTGTTTCAGCAGCCATGGAAACTAGTACAATACATTAAATTTATAATAATGTAATAAAATCATTGAGCCAATTTTTAAATATGATTTAATATTTAATAAATATATCCTACAATCTCTAGATGCTCTCCTAATTTTCACCCGTTTTGTCATACAGTTCTTGGTGCTCCACACTTATGCCTGCTGCCTTCTACTGATCCCAGATTACTTAGATTTGTAATCACAGTCTTCTGCTTCCAGCTACACTCAGGACAGAGCATAAATATCAATGCCCATTACAGCCTAGCCTCAAACTAATAAAAAGAGGGATGGTTACTGAGTTTTTGGGCACATTACCCACTGTCTTTCTCTTGCGCAAGGAGACATGAATTTTTCTTACATAGTTCTGTTTCTAGATTTGTATTTTTACTTATATCAAATACAAAATAATTGGGATCTTTTAAATATATATATTTAAATATATATTATATATAATATATATAAATATAAATATAAAAAATATATAAAATACATATATTAAATATATATTAAATATATATATACATTTAAAAGGTTAGAAAAGTCCTACATCTGAGATGCTTGACATACTGCCAAATACATAATTGCAGATTATGTTTATGCCATTCCCTTTGACACAGGGTAGCACAGCTGTAGAAAAACTCATTTCCTTTAGGGTGACAATTCTGTTTAAATTAATTGACTAGGGAGATTAATATTTACTCTACTTCTCTATCACTGTTGAAATGTTAACTATATTGTATAAAATCCATTAAGTACTAAAGCATATTTTGCAAAGTGCAAAACGTTGATTTACTTCTAAAATGCAGCTCATCTGGTCACAAAATGGCAGAAAATCTTTGTGTCTTTTAGGGCAAATGATTTTATTTGAGCATCAGGAACATTCAAGTTTGGAGTCATGTATCCTTACAGTAGAATGACCAAAGTTTTTCCACTCATGAAAACGAACTACCTTCAGAGAATTTATTGGTACCCTGTGCTCTAAGGGTGACTCCTCCTGAGAAGGCTGTTTACCTGCCAGAGTGAATTAAAAAATAAATGTGTTTTCACGTGCTAACATTGATTCTTCATTGTGAACTAGGTTTGTGTAGTCTTAAGAACTATGTGAGCTAAGATCTACCTTCTAGCTAGGAAAAAGCATCATGAGGAAACAAAGATTGTTATTTCTGGTATACATTTTCTAATAGTTTTGTGGTCAGCATCAAATAAACCATAAATTCATATAAATGCATTGATTTTATTAGAGGTGCATTTTGCCATTAATTCGTCCTGCCTATTGTGAGACCACTTCCTTAATCATGTTCCTCAGGATTATGGCTAGATTTCCTCTAGCCCTGATGGAAGCTTGGTATCACTAAGTCAGAATGCTTTAACGAACCGTATTCCTCTCTGAGTTGCTATATTATGAAAATTTGAAGCATTTATACTAGATTTATTTAAGAGCTGTGTTCAAAGGGATTTCTTACATAAAACAAAAGTAGTTTTATTTGTTTATTTGTTTCTCTTTCCTGTATCTTCTTGAAGAGGTGGCAGTTTCTCTATTCTGCTGAGAATAGCATGGAGAATCCTTAATTGTCTTAATAAAAGTATGAGCACTCACCTGATTTTTCAAAGCTTAAGAATTTATCCTTAAAAATATGCTAAGTACAAAAAGGAAGTCTTTCTTGTCCTATAGGAAAACCTCAAACTAATTGCTGTTTGGTTCTTAGCAGTAGTTCCTCAAAGCCAAGCTCAAGGGAGATCTAAAGGTGTCTGCCACCTGTTTGTTTTTTTGGAAAATCAAATGTTCTTTGATCAAATTAGACTCTGTCACCCAGACACCTTCACTGAATTTCACTCCATTGTTATACCTTTCACTTTTATTAAATGCAACTATAAGAATTGGTTATATAAATTTAATTTCTCCTCTTTCTACAAAACTGTTTGGATGATATTGCCATTACATTGTACACTGCTTTCTAAAATTATCCCATTTGAGAATCATGCTCAGAATTCAGGACCAGAAAAGTTTCTTAAGAAATGTGCTTTCTTCTTTTTAATAATGAGGATGATATGTTTTCTAGATTTCCATCTACATGCCTTATCACACTGCTGTGGCTCACCATTATACCTGCCAGGATGCTGAGAATGAGGACAGATGCTCATTCACACAATTTAACACATTGAACTGTGGATTTATCCTTTCATTTTTCATCTTTGTTTATATGTTTAGCAAAAGGAAATGAATACATAAATTAGGGCAATTAACTTTAATGTTATTTTAGAAGTTGAGGAAAAAAGTTCATTTAGGGCTAAATGAGATGAAAAGTTAAAATATTTGGAGTAATAGTCTAAGAGGTGTATAAATAAGGCAATAAAAGCAACATCAGAATATTCTGTAAAAAAATATTTTTTGGTATACTGGCAGGAGTTAATAAAACTTATTTAAGTGTAATCATTAACTTTTCCAGCTATACTATGTGTATGACACTGTTCCTGCTTTTAGGGAGTTTTCTGCCCTGAGTGTGAATAAAAAATTTTACTATATTATAGCTTTTGCTATTTTAGAGGCAATACAGGCTGCCAAAAGACCAAATTAGCAAGCACTTATGATCTGAATTTAGGGTGTGCTTGAAGAGGAAACCCTTTAAAAGTAAAGACAAGAAGAAAGATAACAAAAGAAAGTATGCAGAGAAAGAAGTAAGGGAAGAGGACTCCAATGAAAAGATAAAGGAGTGGCAAAAACAGAATTACCAGCAGACACAGAGACTCCAGGGACTCAAGTATGTTAAAGGATGTGTTTGATAGTACCTCCCTCAGAGGTATTGAGATCAATCCACCTTTCTAGAGCCATGACTACACATATACTGTTAACAGTAATTACCTTATTATTGATGATTGCAGTATTCAGAGAGTAAGAATATACTCATATTTAATCTATAGTGATTATAAAATATTACTTAGAGTATGTTCTTAAATATATGAGTTTGCATGTATGTATATATCCGTGACTATGACCTAAAATACTGACTTAAAGAGGACAGAATCTTATTTCTGTTTTACATAAAGCTCTGGACATAATCAGTCCAGGACTGCTGTGGTTTTTCCCATTTTCAGGAACTAGTGTTGTGTTGCTTCTATTCTTGATGTTAAATCACCAATGGCTGTCTTGTACAGCTCTTGAAAGAGAAGCAAAGGTTGATACTTACTTTTAAAAAGTTGCCATAGTACAGTTCCTCTTGTTAATTGACCAAAATGCAGTTAAATGGCAAGATCTGGCTATGGTTTGGGCTGAAAAAGAAAATCTTTACTCAAGGTGGCAATGTGCCTTGATAAATAATTATTAATAATTAAAAAAGAGAGAACAGATTCTAATGGATTACTCAGTTTCCAATATAATATTCATATAGTCATAGCTATATCTGTATCTATAAAATAATGTTTATAGGTTTATCTATATAAAAATATATACTGCAAGATATAAAAATAAAATATCTCAAAGTTGGTGATTTTCCCACATTGTACACAAATTTCTTTATAATAAACAATTTTTTAAAGGTTGTTTTTGTTAAAATTTCTGATTCTCCTTCTCCACACATAAATGTCTACTAATCTGGGTCATTACATTTTTCTTTATAAGAATACAGTTCTCTTTTTACAATAGAGTCTCATGGTAAGGGATGGGTAGATATACAAAAGGATAGTTCACTCCCTGTGTCTATTCCTCTCTTCAATGTCCACAAGTAGAAGCATGTTGACTGGACTAAACTAAGAATACATGAATGTCAGACTACAGAATTTTTATCTTCTCAAAACTTGCATACATAAAAATAAACAAGTGGAACTATATCAAATTAAAAATCTTCTGAACAGCAAAAAAAAAAATCAACAAAATGAAATGGCAACCTACTGAATGAAAGAAAATATTTGCAAACCATAAATCTAATAAGAGGTTACCCTTCATATGTAAGAAACTCATACAATTCAACAGCAAAAAAAAAAAAGTTTTAAAAAATGGGAGAGAATCTGAATAGATGTTCTGAAGAAACCATGCAAATGGCCAATAGGCACATTAATGGGTGCTCAACATCACTTATTGTTCAAGAAATGCAAATCAAAACTAAAATGGGATATCACTTCACACTTGTTAGGATGGCTATTATCAAAAAGATAAGAAATAACAAGTGCTGGTGAGAATGTGGAGAAAATGTAATCCTGGTGGGAATGTAAATTGGTGTGGCCTCTGTAGAAAACAGTATGAATGGTCTTCGAAAAGTTAAAAATAAAACTACCACATGATTCAGTGGTTCTGAAATTTATCCAAAGAAAACAAAACATTAATGTAAAAAAGATATATGTACACTTGTGTTTATTTCAGCGTTATTTATAATAGCCAAGACATGGAACCAAACTAAGTGTCCATTAGTGGAAAAATGAATAAAGAATTTGTGGTATATCTATATACTATATAGAATATATAGTATATCTTATGTATATTGTATATATTATATATTCAAACATATATGAATATTATTCATTCACAAAGAATAAAATCTTGCCATGTGTAACAATATGGATGGACATTTAGGGCATTATGCCAAGTAAAATTAAAAAAACAAAACAAAATGAATAAATGAACAAAAACCCAAAAGTCAAACAGAAAAACTCTAGCTCATTGATATTGAGAACAGATTGGGGTGGAAGGTGGTTGGGCAAAATGGGTGAAAAAAGTCAAAAGGAAGACATTTCCAGTTACAAAATAAATGTTACAAGAAAGTAATGTACAGTATGGTGATTATAATTAATAATGAGCATAACTAGGAGAGTAGATCTTGAAAATTCTCATAATAAAAATATTATAACTATGTATGGTGCTAGATATTAATCTGACTTATTGCGGGGATCACTACAATATATACAATATCAAATCATTATATTGTACATCTGAAACTAATACAAAGTTATACTCAATGGAAAAAAGAATAAAGAAAACAATAAAAGTACATTATAGCAAATGTCATAAAAATTAAATTTGTTTTACAACTTCCTTAATATATATAATTTTTAATCACATTTTGTATTATATCATATTTCAGAATCTTAAAAATTCATTATTTCTTTGGAGTTTGGGTTTAGGGGATAATTATATTAATGTGAGCATTATGGGGTGTTAAGTTGCTGTTTTCTGCCATATATACTTAACGTGGCTGGGGCTTTGATGCTCATATAATTATAGTGGCATTTTTAATATATTCTGATGCCTCAGATCAAATATTTGTACACAACAACTTGTGGTGATGTCTCTATTGCTGAGAGATACATCTGTGTAATTATTTAATCTGACACTCAACTGTGGTTCGGTAGACTTAAATTCTTTTAACAATTATGTTGATTCTCTACTTCACTTTGATAAGTGTAAAGTACATGATGTAGTAAGCACAAAATAAATTTGGCAATTATTCTGCTCATTTGGGATGTGTAGATAGATAGGCAAACCATGAAATTTAAGGACAATATAGTCACTTTTGGACCTAAATTATCTCTATTGGTTTCTCCCATCAGTTAAATGTACCATAAAATTGCCAGTTTTCCACATTACTTCTGGAAATAAATCTGAATAAAGGAGAAATGATAAACAGAAAATGGTGGAAATAATATTTTAAAGGTCACAGGGGACATTGTATAAATGGTTTAAAAATTATTACCTTCTGGATTTTTCTCAAAGTGGTGGCAATTGGAAATCACAACTTGGTAGTATACTAGTATTTGTACTAAAAGGTGGGAAAACTGGGTTCTCACATATGTCTTTTACCAGTTACATAACCAGTAGAATAGTGTAATGATAGATTTATCTGCCTGAAGACACATCAATTTTTATTTTGTGGTCCATTTGGAGCTATAAGACAAGGGTCAGCAAAGTATGGCTCATGTGACAAATCCAGTCCGACACTGAATTTTGTAGATAAAGTTTTGTCAAAACAGTTCTATTGACTATGCATTGTCTATGGTCACTTTGATGCTACAAAGACAGGGTTGAGTAGTTGCAACAAAAACTATGTGGCCCATAAAGCCAAAATTATTTTTTACCTGGCTTTTTCAAAAAAAAAAAAATTTCACTGAGCCCTGTTATAGGAGCTGTACTATTCTCACGTTGAACACATTCTGCCATGGATGAGTAACAGTTTCTGATAATTAATCATATGCTTTGTTTGAGCTTACTACACTCTCTCTGAATGTGCTTGACTCCAACAATGGAAAATGTTTCTATGTAAGGGAGTGGAGATATAGCTGGTTATATTAGACCTGTTAAACAAATAAAAAGCAGATTTTTCAGGGGGCAATCAATTTGCCATCTTATATAAAAATGAAATTCATTTTATAATATTAAGGAGGAAAATGTGATCTTAAGTATGGGGGAAAGTTTTAAAATATATTCTGTAATGTGATCTACCTTTTCACTGTTTGTTTCAACTCAATAATAAAATATAACCCCCAAATGTGAAGGACTTTCCTGGGCTGCGAAATTGATAAGATCCAGACTTTTCATTGGAAAATTTTCTCAAGCCTCTTTCCTCTCATTTCTCACTCCACTTTCTGTTTACAAACTTGAATGCAAAGAATATTCTGTTAAATATGGCATCTTATATTTGCATATGACTAAAGTCATTTCACACATTTATTTTACAAAGAGTTAAACTAAATTTAAAAGTAGCATATAACGAAGTGAAACAGATATCAAAATGATTCAGAACTAGAAGACAGACTTTTCTATTTCAGAAACAACAGCTATTTTCTCAAAATGGTTATACCATAGTAATAATGTAATATGTAAAATTACTTTAAAAGAAAAGAAAATTATTTGTTGCTGTTCACTACAACATTCTTTCTTTAGTTCAAAATAATCTATTGATTTATTTCTCCATGTAATAGAAGGTTACTACAAGCCCCATTATTTCTTCTTCTTTTTCATTTTCAGAGTCAATGGCTCATTATTCTATAACTATGTAGCAATAGTTCCTTGAGTATTTCTATATTTTTCTCAGCTACTATCAAGAATTTAAGTAGTTCCTGAACAGTCATTTTGTTGTGTGCTTCAGCCTCAATCTTGGTCTTTCATCATGCTCTATATTGACTAAATGTAACTCGTGTTTCTAAAAGATCAACAGGAACCTTATTTAAGTCAAAGAAAAAAAAAAGATGAAGACATTAGTCAAGATGGCATAAAGAATCCATGCTTTGATCCATCCTCCTTAATTGTAAATTACTAGAAACAAAACACAAAAAACAAGGCTGAAGCTGCATGTCTCCTTGTTTTAAAAACCAGACTTACACAGTGGTATTGGGAATTTGGCATGTGTTGAATACTGAGACTCAGTAGAGCCCCAAGCCTGAGTGGAAACCAGAACTTGAAGCTTAAATTATGAAGTGGAAAGTGGCCCAGCACTATAGATTTATAAGACTCTAGGGGGACTTGGGAAGCTTGAGGACAAAGGAAAGCTTGAAGACAAGGAAGAATTGAGTTTAGCTGCCTGCTGGTCCAATGACTGCATGTGTGGTATTTTCAATTTTAGATTCTTTCAGAAATACTTAGTGTGTTAAAAATGTAGATTATTCATTAAAAAAACAGAAATACAAGGTTTAGTTTCCAAACAGTAGAAGACAATCAGGAGTGTTAATAAAGACAAACTTAACAATTCCAAGAAGATATGGAAAGAACGAGGATGAGGAAGTATTGAAGAAGAGAAAGAGGAGGAAGAGAAAATAAATAGAGGAATGTACAAAAATAGTAACTGTAGGAAATTCAAATATTCAACTAAATATAATGTAAATAATTACACACACTTATTAAAAGACCAAAATTATTTCATCGTTTTTTTAAAAAGGATCTAGCTGTATGCTATCTATTTGATTCACACCTAAAAGGACACTTCTCTCCTGAAAGAGCAAAGCATAAAGAAATAAAAATAAAAATATCTGTTAAACACTAAGATAAAAGAAGATTCCTAAAATTGTTGCTTTCAGGTAAAATATTATTTAAAGCAACAAGAGGGACATTGCTTAGTAATTAAGAGAACCTCATACCAGAATATATAAAAATTCTAATGTATCCTAATTATAGTATCTGAATTCTATTAGGCAAGAAAGGAGAAAAGTATAAAGAGAGATTACCAAATTCATAATCTTGTTTGTGATTTTTAACATACAATATTAAAAACAGTAAATCAAGTAAATTAAGATAAATTTGAACAAATTAATAAGTTTTACCATATATATACACATACACTATATAATACTACTCTGCCATAAAAAAGATAAAATATTGCCATAAGCAACTATATGGAAGAGTCATGAGTATATTATGCTCAAAACAAGTCAGGCAGAGAAAGACAAATACTGTATGATCTCATTTATATGTGGAATCTAAAAAGTCAAACTGATAGAACAGAGAGTAGATAGATGGTGGTTTCCAAGACTGGGTGCAGGGGAGAGGGTCATGCAGGTATGGGAAATGATGAGGGTGTTTAATGGGATTAACCTTCTAGTTATGAGATAAATAAGTTCTGGGAGTCTAATGCATAGCATGAAGACTATCGTTAACCATACTGCATTGTATACTTTAATTTGCTAAGAGAGTATATCTTAAATGTTCTCACCATGCCCCCCCCTCAAAAAAAAAAGTAAAGAAAAGGAAATGGATGTCTTAACTGATCTTATCGTGATGATCATTTTGCAAAAATAGAGATATCAAATCATCATGTTGTTCACCTTAATAGTGCACAATGTTATATTTCAATTATATCTCAATAAAGGTGGTAAAAAAAATGAGAAAAGCTAGTTATCCTAGAATACCAGTAAAACAGATAAACTTATAGTAAAGTTGATCCATTCATTCATAGGAACCAGAACAAATACTTAAGATGTAGTTCTATCTATATGTCATCTATGTCTAAATCCATGTCTATCTTCATTTATGTTTACATCAACATTTTACTATCTATAGCTATATTAATAGCATTTACATCTATCTCTTCTATAGCAAGATTCCTCAATGTTGGCACTACTAAAATTGAGACCAGACAGTTGTAAAAATGGGGCTGTACTATGCATTGTAGGATGTTTAGCAGCATCCTTGGTCTCTACGCTCTAGATTCCAGAGGCATCTCCTTCCTCCCAGAGGAGACAAAAATTTCTTCAGACATACCAAGTGTTCTTTGGGAGGCAAAATAACCCTCAGTGAAAATCACTATACCATCTTTATTATCCACAGTTATAGAAGTATAAACTGTATCCTTATCTTTTACTGTTACAATAAAAGAGCTAAGAGCTAAGAAACCAGAGTCTTTATATACTATTTGATGAATGACTTACTGACCCATGACTAGAATTTTTCTGTAAAATAAAGACAGTATTCCTACCTTCTGTGTGACTGTTTAGATTAAAAAAGGAGATAGTAAGTATGAAAACTTTCGAAAATTCTATATGTGTTAATAAGACAAAGATAAAATAATAGAAGATAATGATAATAAAATAATTTGATTTTGTAATTATTATACTAATACAGAAATTAATGTTATATGTACATTAAAATGGCTTATTAAAAAAAGAGCTAAAGCCAAGAGACTTGATATAGAATTATAGCATGGGAACTTGTTGATTGATATAACTGCACAAATCACTTATTTCGTAGTTTCAAAATTTCAGTTCTTAATTGCTAACATGGGAATAATAACCCAAACCTAATGAATCGTTAAGAGAGATAAATCCACTGTCATATGTGCATAAAAATATTGGCCTGTAGTATGTATAAGAAATATTTGTAGAATCCAAGTCAACATCTGTTTCTTGTAATATTGTGGGTCATATTTTCTTGAAGCCTGACTTTTTTCTTCAGTTGTTTTGGTTATATATCTTTTAGTTTCTTTATTTCATTTCCCTCAATCTTTAGCAATCTAACACTACTCATTTACCATAAATTTTTATTTCCCCTAAATTTCTATTCCCTATCATTGATACTTTCTACTCTTTTGTCACTCAAAAGAATACATTTTTGCTATTTCCAGATTTTGGAGAGGCTTATCAATGACGACACACTTAGAAGTAATATCAGTTCCAGTAATAAAATTAGATTCACCAAATTACCTTTTAGTAAATAGCTATCAAGTACAGTATATCAAAGTATTAAGAACTTAAGCACAAACATGTTTCTCTTTGAAGAATAATATCTCTGCAGTGGCTACTAACAGTTAAACCTGTTTCTATGTTAGTATTATAAATCTTTTGTTTTAAAAGTCAATATCTCAGCTGTGAAAATTCTCTTTGCAGCTATACTTGGCAGAAAGGTTGACACTCTAGAGTGATATTTTCCCTTCCTCAAGTTTAAAAGGAAAGCCATTGGTTTATTTTTAAGATCTTATCAGGAAGACAAGGGGAATGCCAACTGAAATGTCTCAGGTACTTTTTATTGCTAGAAAATTGAATAACCAGTTTATTTTAAGCTATATGGTAACATGAAAATTTACTTTTGACTTGTGACGATTCTCCTCCACTTATGATGCCAGCATCCAGTCTAGTTGATTGTAATTTTCTCTTTTAACATATAAAGGGGTTTCTGGCTCATGCGCAGTTGCTCATTTTCTTCAGAAATTTCATAAGGATTTTTAGTATGGAAAGTTATTCAGCATGCAAGTTTCTGCCGATGAAAAGCTCCCTAAGCATGCATTGACAAGGAGGACGAGGGTTGTTACAGTTTGTTGTGTCAATGATTTGCAAATAATGGGTCTCTGGGAGATTTTTAAATTGCAACTTTCACTCCAGGCCATGGTGTTTTGTAGGATGAGTCGAGGTGCTCTGAGGGTTGGCACTCTTCAATGCACCTTAGGCAGGGGCTTTAATACTTCCATTGAGATCATAACAGCTGGCCGTTATAATCAATCTCAATGACATATTTTTCCTGCATTTTTTTTTCAATAAAAAACAAAAATAACACACTCAAAAGACAATATTAAAGTTGTAACTTAAGCTAACTACGGTAAAGAGCTTTCATTGAATGCCTTGTACAGCATGAATCAAGTTTATAAAATCTTGTTCAAGCCACATATTGATATAGACACTATAGCACATAGTTCTGAAAAGTCTGTATTTTAACTGGTCAAACTGTTTAGCTCAGGATTACTGAAGTTAATCTAGCATTCTGAAATTGAGGAAATTAAGAGAATTGTGCAGATCATTAGGATCCCTTAGGATTTGACAGCTTGAAAGAGATTCCTGTGGGAGGGTGATATACAGGAATATATCTCATGGATGTAACACTGACTCGTCTATGCAAAATAAAAATTTTAGAAAACACATTTCTTTATATTAAATTATCAATTTCTTATAAAATACTATAATTTCTTATTAAATATTAAAGAACTGACATTTATCTATTTATTAATCTATATTACTTTTAATTATAAAAATACATTTGATATGTTTATGACTTTCAAGAGTTTCTACAGGGTTGTTTTGCTTTTCCCTGAAAATTGTGAGTTCCTTCATTGCAAAAATACCTTATTTTGCATTATTTATCATTTGCTCAGTATCTATCATCATGCCTGTGGACAAAAAATATTTGCTGCATTTGGGGTTATTGTTGAAGACTATTGTGCCTATGCCAAAACTTCCATCAACATTTCCAACAACTCTGGTGAAAATTGAAAAGAGAATTTAAGAATTATTCAGAAAGTGAAAAAGAGCCAGTATGAATTGGACACTGAATGCTATTGAAAAAATCATAAACCGATTGTTGAGAAATTATAAGCAATGAAAGTGAAGAGTAAACAGATAATTGTGACAGTTTGAATTATTAACTTAGTATTGGATTAAACCAAGAAAGAGCTCTCTCTCCCAGAGATAGCAAGAGATGTTACAAAAAGTAAAAAAATATATTTTTATAAAAGAATTAAATTTTCAGTAACTGGAATATGCTAATGGTAAACTTACTTAAATCTTATAGATGTAAAAAAAGAATTGTACTAGGGTAACTAACAAAAGAGATAAGTTGTGATTTTGCTTGCTTTTTCTTTTTTCTAAAACATTTCTTTGGTCTTTCAAACTTTTGACAGAAATAATTTGAATGTATTTTCCATTACAAACTGGCAATGGACAGAAATGTCAGTAATGTTAGAGTATGCAAGTAGAGTTAAATGATATAAACAGGAAATCCTGGTTGGTGGCAAAGTTTGATAATAAAACAATGACAAAGATACAAAAGAGAAGAAAATTCTTCATATATGATTCGATGAGAGGCAGAGTCAAGCAGTACAAATGAAAAGGAGCAGATAGGTAAACTTAGAAATTAAAAAAAAAAAAAGAAAGAAAGAAAGAAAAGAAAAAAAGAACCAAGGCTATGTTCCAAGATATGAAAATTCAGATTTTGGATAAGAGAGTAAAGGTGATGGAATAATTTATTCTATTTATTTTATTTAATACATTTGACAGTTACAAAAAATCATAATAAAGTCACCTTTTTCATCAATGCTTCAAAGTTTCTCAGCAGCAAAAATTATGAAATCATCCCATTTGAAAGCTACTTAGGCATGATATTAGTTTAAGGTTGAAGTTGCACTTCCATATGTTGAGTAGAGGAATGATTTTGTGAGAGCTCTAGTCCATCTTCATCCTCTAGAACTAAGCAGATGTATGTCTTTTACTTTTTTCTTTTTCTCTTCTTATTTTTAAAAACTGTTATATATCTTTATGCCTACATCCTGAAATAATTCCCTCAGTCAGAAACAGGTGAAAAGCCTTTTGTAGGATGACCAATGGACTCGGCTGCTTTACATTAACTATGAATAATGTGCCTTTCAATGCAATTAGGCCTAACAAGGTGCATCTGGAGATGATGGGGCCACCTTGTAAGTACATCATCTAATCCCTGCTAGTTGGCATTTTAATCAATTGATTTGACCTTTGATTTTAATGGCTAACTGTCACAAAGACTTTCCTGGCCTAGCAGCCAACTTTCCTAAATATAGTGCTGTGACCAATATTTTAAAACTAATTAAAAAATTAAATAAAAGGAAAGTCTTTCTAGAAACCGTGGGACTTGCTGTTAATAAGTACTGTGCTATGAGAATTAAGCTGCAGAGTGAGAGGTATTTTTCTCGTTAATGTATTGATTTTAGAATTTTATTCTATATCTCAAATTATTTTGAAATTCAGGGCTAAATTTCACAAAGAATTAAATTTGATCTGTTGCAGTATTGTAAAAAAATAAAAATAAAACAGAAACACTGACCCATACTCGAAAACACAGATTTTCTAAAAGTAAATGAAACTAATCACACTTGCCTATTTAGAGTGAGGGTGTTTTCAAGGAATGTGGTTTGGTCTCCTTAAGCTCTCTATAAATAAATAAAGGGGTCTAATTATTTCAGACTGTCCTCTTTAAATCAACACAACCATGCAGTATACAATACGCAGTTCAATGTGAGTGTCAGAGTCAATATCAGTAGGTGATTACACCATTTTTAGCATTTCCTTCCCAGAAGAATGGGAAAGAAAGTGCTTATTTTTCTAGAGTGCTTAAACATGACTTAATTCAGAGAAGCCTGTGACTACGTGTTGGCAAGCTCATGTTTTGATAAGAAATAAATCAATGCATGTGGACATGAGTGATGCATGAATCCCCCCAATAAAACATTTCCTCAAAATACATCTTTAAAACCAATGTGTCTGTCATAATTCCTAGACCAAATGTTTAATGAACAGTTCACCTAAACACTACTGTCAAGAGTGAATGTTATTGGCTGTCAGCTTCCCACATGTAAGTGATTAATAAAGTGACAAATTCAAGATCAAAGCTCTCAAGGTCTAGGACAAACTTAGCAGTGACTGTGTAAGATATGGGTTTTGAACAGGGATTGTTACTCCGGATCTGATCAGGTCAACGTCCTATTTAATATTTAATGTTCCTACCATTCTGTCAGCACACTGACTAAAATATTTGAGAAATTATAAGGTGGTATTATGCCATTTTGCCTGCTTTAAAATAGAATGTAATTAAAATGCACATTAATAAAAAATTTAGGGCTAATTACTGATCCTGAATTAGAAATTATTGCAATGTATTATTTTTAACTTAAAATTACAAATTATATACATTTTTTATTGCACTCAACAAATAAAATACTTTTTAATTAAATAGAAGTTTTTAAATATTTGAGTATATAAAATTTCATAAAAAACAAAAACTTGGAAGTTGTCAAAGAAGTGTTAATATATTTTTGATAAGAATGAATAACAATATTTTTCCAAATGTCCAAGTGAACAACTTCCAAATTTTGAATATTATTATTTAATTTTATTGAGTAGTCACTAACTCTAAACAATTTAAAAATATGCCTTTACATCCGATCTTGGAAGCTAATCAAGGTCAGGCTTGGTTAGTACTTAGGTGGGAGACCACCTAAAAAGACCAGATACTGTAGGCATAAAAAATAAAAAAAATAAGGGATTGTAATCCAAAAAGGTCTTTGCAATCTGTGAAGTCAAGCAAGGGTTGCCTCATCTAAAATAAACAAACAAACAAACAAACAAATAAATAAATAAAAATAAAAATATAGTTTTGAATTCAAAGCCTTCTCCAAGTGTCAATATATTATTTATGTGTTATAACATTAGTGACTTCTTGAATTTAATAAACAAAATCTACCTATTTATGAAAGATGTGTACCATTATGATAAAGAGTATATCAACTTGGTGATTAATATATAAAACATGCCAGTTTCATAAACTATATATTTTATTTTATTTTTCAAAGAGATTAGAGATTAATTTTTTTTAATTTGCTAAATTGTAGTCAAAATAATTATTCTGAGAATATAAAAAATTTTCTTAAGTGAAATAAAAAACTATTTTATTGCTGACTCCTATATATGTAGGTTATGTAGAATGATGTCTTAAAAAACATAAAAAGTTTATGAGTTTAATATACTGCTGTTTATAGAAACATTGAGTTTGGATTGAACTATATCAATCTGGTTTGTATGTGAATAAATTGATGACATTAAACTATAATCTCTTTTGTCATTACAAAAGAGACATAGTGACAAGGTCACTGATTTCACAATGTATAATAAATAAACATAATAAAAAATTAAATATTTAATTAACCTAATAACAGCATTTACATTATTTTTTGTTTCAGTTCAAATGAAATCAAATTAATGACTTTTTTTTACTTTCTACTGAAAGGATGTTTTATGTGGCAAGTACTGATGTTACATCAACTTTAAACCAAATAAGTTAAGAAATTTTAATGGATAATGGCGGGGTGAAGCCTAGGTTTCAAAATTGTTTTTGTTGTGAAAAATCTCTATTCACCTTTGTCTCTCATCAGGCCTAAGGAACTTGTGAGTTCTGTTAACATGATTTGGAAAAAGCGGTCAACAACTAATGGACCAGCCACGAAGATAAGCACTAGCCTCATGTGAGGAGGGTCCAAAAGAAATCAGGCATTGGGCCTAATAAGAATCAGGTAATGTACCTAATAAAAGTCAGGCAACAGGCCTAATGAATCTTAAGCAGTGAGACTCGAAAATCAGGCAATGAGCCTAATGAGACAGAGGCAACAGGCCTAATGAAAATCAGGCAAGGGGCCTGATGAGAAATGCCATGGGCTTCATTTTGGTTTGTTTTTCCATGGAAGTTTATACTGTGTGCTCTAAGTGAACCCACTCATATACGTATACTTGAGGTGTATTTGTCTGACTAAGTGCAAAGCAGTAGAAAAAAGGAGTGTATAAGTATTAGTGTAGAAGGTAGATCCACTGCACAATTTATCTGCCTTATTGAATTATTTAAGCACAATGATTTTGAAAATTTTCAAGGCTGGCAGACACCATCACAACAGTAGTTTTTAGTAAATATGTCAAAAGTCTAATTTAAGATTTATCCTGAGTTCCTGAGTTTCTCTCTTGCCCTAGACATCCTCTTTTCAGCTACTTATCCATTTATTTATAATAATCAGATGGACACTAGATTTATCAGGGTGATCACATTGTAAATTAAATAAATGTCATCACTATGTTGTACTTATGTAATATGTACAAGTATTAAAGTAATATGATATTGTATGCCAATTGTAATTAAAAAAATAGTTACAAGGGTGTATAGTGTAGAAAATATAGTCATCTATTTACTTAAGTACAACAAACAAAAGAACTTGTAAATTTTAAAGTGTATTAAATTTTAAACACCTCAAAAAATTTAATAAGCATTTATGAGAATTTACATGCCTGCCCCCAAATAAACAGGCTCTAAGCTTTCTAATACTTGATACTTAGAAAGAAATAGAATGATTTATACAATTTTTATGGTCCTTAGTTTTAAAAGAATATGCAAAATACTGGAGAGATGTCAGCCTTTTATTAATTCTTTCAGAAACTCTTTGGATGACTATGTGTAAGGTACTGAGTGACAATGGTGAAGAAACTTAATTGAGCCCTTCTCTCACAGGTGTTTTTAGTCCAATGGGGTAGACAGGCAATAAGAAATTATAAAACTGCAAATTGTGAAAAGTGCTATGAATAAAAGAAACAGAGGTCTTAAATAGTAATTAACAACAGGACCAAGATTTGGTTGTGTGGTCAGGGAAGGCCTCTCTAAGATGAGAAGATATGCTGCAGACTAAAAGCATGGACAAACATTCCTGACCCAGACACCAGTATGAGCAAAGCAGGATGATGGCTAGCATGATTGAAAAACTAAAAGACCAGTTTGGATAATCAATTGTCAATAAAGTGGGCAATGTGTGATATAATTTAATTTAATGACTATAGAGGCAGACACTCCTCAAGTTAATTCCTGTCTTTTGCATTTAGTAATTTATAATCAAAGGAAACATCTAATATTTTTAACTTTATATTTTCCTTGCATATAATAAAATGCATAATATTATAACCTCTATAATATACAATGGGTAAGAACTGAAATAAAATATATTTTGGTATTCTGTCACTCATATCTTTTAATTTTGTATAACTCTTTAAGAATTTTTATTTTAGGGCCAAAGAAGAAAAGAGGCTGAAAACCAACTTGCTGTTCATAAGCAATTAAAATGTTGACTTTAATCTTTGCAAATATAAACATCATTATCAAAGCAATGTGATAGTAAATATGAATCATGAAAATGAATAAATCTACAAAATAATATAATGCAATTTAATCTCTTTAATTCTAAAATTATTATAGTGTGTCAATGTTCTAACAACAGAATTAAAGATTATTGATGTATGCAAAAGTGAACTAAAACAATATAATATAATATGCATTATAAATAAATTGTGTCAAATTTTACATTATTTTAATTATACTAGTCAATCCAATTTTGCTTGCATTAGTTCTAGAATTAATATTGCAAAATATAACAGCAACTGTTTGAGATATGGTATTTTCTTTTTGACTTAAAATTGAGTTAGAAGAAACACCATGATAACACAAAATAATATGTCTGACATGGTTTTCCTTCAGGAGATACTGAGTTTTTAAAATTTTATGAAGTCCCTTGAAAGCTTTACAGTTCTTAGGCTGCCTGGAGTCAATTCTGAGTAACTTTAAAATTTACTACAGGGAATCTTAATTCACAGTTAACAAAACACTGACAAAAGGAATGCTTTGGAGACAATTGGTTTTCTCCAAGGACATTAAAATGAGATCCCTGATGGGGTGGAAGAAGATGAAAAGAATATGTATTTGTAAAACTTCAATATGTTAAATGGTATTAATTATAAAAAATTATAAATAAAAAAGTTAATTCTTACTATCCGTCTCATTGAGAGCATTAGGACTACATCTAAACACCAAACAAAATTACATAATATCTTAACAATTATAAAAACCCTATTTAGAGCTTGTATTTACACATTTATTCTAAAGTTTTTCATTGGTTTGATGTAAGATTTTGTGACTTGCATAAAGTCATCAGTGATGAAAAGTAAATCACTTTGTGTTTAGAGTTCTAACAATGTCCTGTGTCCACATTCAATCAATTATTCATCTATGTATTTATTCAATAAATACTTACACACTGTATACTGTGTGTCAGTTATTATACTAGGTGTAGGGTGGTGAACAAAAGAATCAAAAGTGGTGGTTGCTTCCATTCTTCTCTTTTTTTTCAAACTTAATTTGTAAATGATATTTTATACTTCTTGCTCCATTATGCTGGAAAACATATTGTCTTTTAACAATGTTAATATTGATCAGTAGAGTCGGATATTTTCAACTTGATTCATTCATTGTAAGGTTTCCCATTGGCCGTATCTTCATGGATTTAGCAGTCATAAATGATTCTTGCCTGGTATCCATTATTTCATTAGCTGTTATAAAATGACCATATTTTAATTCTTCTGCATTTATAGAATTCTTCTGTGAAAAACAATTTTTCTTATCAATTAGTTTGCTTTCATGAAAAGAACTTTGTAGGGAAAGATAGGCAAGATAGACTTAAATCTCAAGATTTATATTTCTTCATCATTTTTATTTTAACAGGAGAAATTACAGCGTATTTATATGACAATGGCAATGGTCCTGTTAAGAGAAAAAATAAAAATGTGATATATTATCTTACTTATAATAATTATATAATATAGTTCTGACCGTTATTTTCATTCTTTAGATGAAGAATCTGAGATCAAAAGTTTAAGTGGCATGCACACTTTTCTAATTTATGTTGTCCTTTCAAAGCTTCAATCTTTTCCTTTATTTTAGCTTATTTTGAAATGTTGGTTATTTTCTGTTTTATTGCTTTGTGTGTTATTAACTGAAAAAACGTTATTCACACTCTTATAAAATCTACTCTTAGGTCTTTTTTTTATTTTATTGTAAATTTTTTCCCCTATGTTTACATAGGAAAGTTTTCTGGATTAATAGAAATAAATTTCTTGGTAGTAGGAGGGAATGAGCCAGTTAAGGAGCCCAAATAACTATTCAACCTTCATGATGCCCTCTTCTGTTATTGTGAAGGTCTCAAAAAATAATCTCTGAAATCTATCTAGAATAATCAAACTCATAGAAACAGAGAATAGAATGGTGGTTTCAAGGGCTTGGGTGGAAGGTAAAAAAAGTTGCTGTTCAACAGGCATAAAATTTCATTTATACGAGATGAATAATTTATAGAGATCTGCTGTACAATACTGTGCCTATAATTAACAATAGCATATTGTTCAACTAAAAGTTTGTTAAGAGGGTAGATTCACATTAAATGCTCTTACAACAATAAAAATAACCTTTGTGTAGTCTCATTTCTGAGAGCTAAGCTTGGGTCAAAAAGGCTCTCCGTTTCCAATGCTGTTGTTCTTTTAACTAAAAGATTATACTTTCTTGCCCTTTAAAGATTATACTTTCCACTTTCTACTGGTATTTTTCTCTTAAGGTACTTTCTGAGATTAGCATTCTCAAAACCATTAACTGCTCCTCTCCCTTCAGTTATCTAAAACTTGTTTTTCTTATTCCCAAGTTTTCTTTTGTAATCTTTTTGGATTTTGCTCTTAGCAATTTTCTCTCAAGAGTGATGTTTTGTCCTTTGAGTTCAGAGAAGGAAGCACACACCTAGCAGAATGGCTAAAATGAAAGACGTGCATTCTTGGTGTTGGCTAGAATTTGGAGCAACTGAACTTGCATACAATGTAAGCTATTATAACTGCACTGGAAAACTCTCTGGAAGTATGGAAGACAGCTGGATATGTGCATAGACAGTGATTCTGCTTCTAAATATATATCCCACAGAAATCCATTAATTTGTTTATGAGATTTTGCATAAGAATGTTCACAACAGCACTATCTCTAATAGTTCGCAAAACGAGAAATCACTAAAATTAATAAATAAAACCAAAATTAATAAATAAAATCAAAATTAATAAATATATCGTGGTACCTAAAAAGAATGAAATATTGCAATAATCATTTTTAATAAATACGGCAATGTGCAGGAATCTCATAAACAAAACTTTGGACAAGAGAAGCAAATCCAAAAGAGTACATACTGTTTGAACCAATCTACATAAATTCAACAACAATGAAAGTAATCTGTGGTATCAGAAGTCAGAATAGCACTTGTCCTTGTGAAGGGAGCAATGGTGACTGGGCAGGAAAATGTTTGTTTCTTGATTTTGACACTGGTTTCTTATATATGTTAACCTTGCGAAAATCCAGTCCAACATTTATACACACAACCTGTAAGTTATATTTCAATAAAACATTTACTTAACATAAATAATAAAGAGCTAGTTATGGTCATAGTATGGCTAAATGTTAAAATCCATTTAATCTATTTAAAAAATGAATATTTTATCTGTGGTGGATGTAACAGGGAGAAATCTACACCGCTTCTATAGTCCTGGAGTAACTGAATGTGATATAATTACTTTTTTAAAATTTTGAACATACTCTTTGGATGCATGCAGAATCTACTCTTGGGAAATGTTTATATGTAGAGGTCACATCTTCATTACTTTGGGCCAAAATCCATTGTACTTTCGGTGTTATTTAATAAGAGTATTGCTTTTTCTGTTGAGAAAGTTTGGACATTGCTAATTAAATAGAATTAAACTCAAGGTTATTCCCTGTCTCTGCTGTCAAAATTCATTCTCTGCCCTATGAAAAGGCTCATGAAACAGCAGCTAGTCTTCACTAACTTATTTCATTCAATTAAAATTAAATTATACAATTGAACCTTTTTTCTTGTCTTTTCTATATAATAACATTTTAGTAAATTGCTTAATTAAAACTGAAGCCTGGCATTTGTTTCTTTCTCTTTAGGAAAAAAAGAAAAAAGCATTCACTGTTATTTTCTAATTCAATTATTCTATAGGAAGCTCTGGAAATAATCTTCTATTACTAAAGAAAAAATTAGATTATACCTTTTCCATGAAAATGTTTATTAAAAAGACATGAGCATGTTAGTTATTAAATTCAATGTCAGGTTCTGGTTTCTAAGAAGGCATTTCAAATACAACCATATTCAAAGAATTTCTCTAATTTTCAGTTCATCAAAAAACAAAACAAAACAAAACAAAACAAGAGAAAATAAAATAAAACAAAATAAAAACATCAGAGATATCAACTTGATTCTTTTTTATGTTTTCATCATTTTTCAGTAGTAATTTTACACATGAGAATAGTGACTCTATTGGTAACAATATATATTACTGTTGCTCCAAAACTCTAATCTTCTCCTATAACATAATGACTACCATTTGTACAGTGTTCACTATTTTGGCATCGTCAAATTGTTTTGTGAATATTAACTCATCTCATATTCACAACATCCTATAAAATAAGTACTATTATTATATGCTTTTTTATATATGAGAAAACTGAGGAAAAGAGCAGTTAAGAAACTTGCCTCAAATTACACAGCTAGTAAATGACAGAGCTGAAATTTTATTTCATTAACAATTTATCTTTGGAAGTCACACTTTTAACCATTGTATTGTAATGCCTACAAGAAGTATCATACATGCCAACTCTCCTCCTGAAAACACAAAATTTATTTTTTCTATTAATTCACAGCTTTTTCTGAGATTCTACAATATGTTTTCTATGTGGTAGGTACTAGGTAAATATGAATAAAACAGGTATAGTTCTTGCCCTCATGAAACTTAAAGGGAGTCAACAGATGGTAATTAAACTTCCTGTGGTAATCATTTCACAATATATGTAACTCAAGTCATTATGCTTTTCAACTTACACAGTGCTGTATGTCAGTTTTATCTCAATAAAACAGAAGAAAAGAAAGATAATAACAAATGGGAAAAAAAGCAACCACTAAAGAAAAAGTTAATCATTGGCAGCCATTGAAGCTTACAATTACAGAACACACAAATTTCAGTTACTGCATTTACTTAAATAAAGCTAGCCCCTCAAAAACATTGTTCAACTTTCAGTTACCATAGTGTAAAGAATGAATAATTGTGTAAAGAACAAAACAGGCTGCTGGCTCAGTCCATAAATTGCTAAGAAAGTTAACAGATGTACATTATGATCAGTGACCACTCACATCACTTCTTTTAAAAACTGTGATTGATCCCTTTTCATTTGTTATTCAGTTCACATATATACATCAAAGCTGTTGGTTATCTTACTTTTTTGTCTCCCAGTGATAAACTCATATGACATTATACATATATGGATAACTGCAAGAGGGAACTGGGCAACAAAAATGAATATGCAGCAAAGAACCAAAAAAGTGATAATGCTGACAGTAAAATTAAAATAAATGGGTTGCAGAAAAAATATATAATCATGTTGACAAGTGTCATTTCAAAGACTAGATATGCAGCCAAGGGAACTTAGTGAAGGTGAATTTATTGACATAAATGAGAAAAATACTTTTGACATAAAAGAAGAAGATGCCCCAGAGTAACTTGAGCAAAATCTTTCCATTAAAAAACTCTGAAAAATATTTTAAGACATAGAAAACCATATAGGATAAAATGTTGGTAACTAATCCAAACTTAAAAGCATGACAATTTCCCAAGATATAAAAAAAGTGCTTGCTTTGTAAATTATGCAGTGAGAAGAAGGCAGGCTATATGCAACAACTTTTGATAACTTTTTTTTTCACAAAGAAATAAAACACTAAATGTTAATGTTTCTTATGTATTATGTTCTAGTATACTAAGTAAACATAAGTTTTACTATATTTTTCATTTCCCTACCCACTGATAAATTAAAGAGTATTTTTAATGTTCACACAAAATTTTTAAATTTCATGGGACAAATGAAATTTTCCTCATCTTTTAATATAACTTTGCGTGGTTTCAGCTTCATGCTCATATTTAGAATCCTACATATGTGCAAAGTGAAAATCACCTGTACAAAAAGCTAACAATTTCTATTCTTCAGCTAAAGACTTTCCCCTATTATTACTCTATTGGAAAAACAACATTTAAAATATTTCTAAAACTTTTTTCTGGATTGACACTTTTAGATCAATTATATATTTATCTATTTCCTGTAATAGAATGTTACTTCACTCTCACTCATCTTTCTTGTTTCAATATAGTTTTGCCACCATTTTTAGCTCAGTTTAAATGATTAAATTATCTTTGCATTTATAAATACATAGCATCACTTTTATTTCTTCTTTTCTAAGCTATATGTATCTTTTGACTCTGCCCATTGAAAAATACAATATGAATCCTATCTATTTTTCTGATAACTCTCAAGGGTCAACTCTGAGATTTTGACATTTGTTCTTTTACATCATCACAGTTAATTAAAGTTAATTAAAGTTATAATATATAGTATTATAGTGCAGATATGAGGCAATAAATTTTTCAAATTTTTGTCTAAAAATTTATATCTTTATTCTTTAAAATATACTTTTGCTAGTAAAGAATTCTAAATTGAAAGTTCTTTAAAAAAAATTAACACTTAAAGTTGCTCCACTGTCTTTTAGCTTACATTATTTCTGACAAGAAACCAGCTGTCATCTTTATCTTCGTTTCTCTGTAAGTAATGTCTTTCTCCACCCCAACTTCTTTTCAGATTTTCTTTTTACCACAGATTTTAAGCAATTTGTGATGTATCTTGATGCAAGTGTTTTTCTCCACGATTTTATATTTGAGTTTTGTTGGGCTTCTTAGATCTGTAAATTTATAGTTTTCCTCCATTTCAGTAATTTTTAGCTATTATTTCTTCAAATACATTTTGCCTCTCACTTCTCTTGGACACTTTGATACATATAGTTGACTACTTATTCTTACCCCACATTTTTATGATGCTCTATTAATTTTTTCCTGTCTTTCTCTATGATTCATTTTTGATAATTTTCATTACTTTCTCTTCAAGTTACTAATCTTTTCTTCTGAATCTGCCCCTTAACCCATATAATGTATTTTTCATCTCAGACATTAAAGTTTCTAAAAATTTAATTTTATTGTTTTTGTTAATATTTTTGTTTAATTTTCTGAATTTGTAGAATATAGTTATAATATATGTTTTAATGTTATTGTCTACTAATTCTAACATCAGTGTCTCTGCTAGGTTGGTTTTGATTGATTATTCCTTTTGATTATGGTTAGTGCTCTTCCAGTTGTGTTTTTTTTTTTGCATTTTTTATAGCCTTTAATTGGATACCAGCCATTGGAAATTTTGCCTTGCTTGTATTCATATACATATCCTTGAGCTTTATGTGTGGGTTGTGGTTAAAGTTACTTGAAATCAGTCTAATCCTTTCAGGTCTTGTTTTGAGGTGGGAGCAGCACAGAGTTTAACCTAGGGTTAATAAATACCCTGCTTCCATAAGAAGGTATGACCTTTCTTAGTTTTCTTATCATTACTTCTTAAATTACGAGGTTTTCTGCACTGATTACTGGAAATTCCTGGACATGTATAAGCCCTCAGCACTGTTCTCTTAATTCTTTTGAGTGGTTCTTACCCATCAAAGGGTAGTTTCTTCACACAATTGTTCTGTTCAAATGAATCCTCCAGAGGATCTGCAGAGTTCTCTGTTTATGCACCTCTCTCTTAATACCTGGTCCTCTGTTCTGTTACTTCACTACTTCATCAGGAAGACCAGAGAGTTTCCCCATTCTTGTATCACAATCTGGAAACTTTCTTCAAGCAGCAAGTTGGGGCAAACATAGGACTCTTCTTGTTTGTTCCAAAATTTCTCAGGAATCATAGTCCTTCATTGCCTGTTGCTGATGACTTAAATCTTTTTTATTCCTGGTCATTTTTTGAACTATTTGTTGATCCCTGAATCTTTATAATATTAGCATAGATATGAAATTGAAAATTACTATAGAGAGAAAAAACAAGCTTTAATAATGAAAGTTTTAAATATCAAAAGACATAAACATATTTTGAGGCATAATAATGCAAATAGATGGTAAAGTTTAAGATAAAGCTTTAAATTCTTCAACCTCATTTAGTATGAAAGACTATAGTTCAAAGTTAAATTAAAAAACATTTTAAATTATAAATTCATCCTAGAACCTTTATCAAAAGGACAATGTAAAGTTCACTAGTGTGGCTCTTTTTATTGATAATGGATCTGAAAAAAGTCATGGGTAGTTATAGGTTAGAGGAGTCATATTCAGAGCAATTAGCAATAGATTATGTCTCATGAGCTTCCCAGAAAAGGAAATCTCAGTTGAAATTGTTTAACTCAAGATGGTAACTTCCCTAGCTGGATCATAATTCAATAACCAACTACCTTGTTTAGTACATAAATACAAATAATACTCATACTCTTCCTTTATCTAAACTTATAGATTGTGAAGAATACAAATTGATTTTAAAAGCATGCACATGTTATACAAGTCACACTTTTAGACAAGGATTTGTAGGTACCTTTCATTTTATGGAAAGGCTTACTAGAGAGGGAATTCTAAATGCAGTTCATTGGTTGATATTAATAGAACATTAATAATAATATTATTGCTTATAGAAAACATTCTGGACTCCTTAGTACAACTAAGTTAAATCACATTTAAATCTTAATGTCTCTGCTTCATTCAATTGTATCTTAATGTTTTCTTTTACTGCCACCATTGTTTTTTTATAAGTTTAAGTTGCTTTTAGGAATGTACTTTAAAACAGTGTACACAGTCTTAAAACCCTTAGATTCTGTCTCCCAGGAAGTTAATGAATCTTTTTAAGACTCTGAGCCTCAGTTTCTGTAAAATGTGGTAGAAAATATAAAATGTAGTTTAAAATACTTGCCATTTTTACTTTGCTAGTAATACATTGTGTCTTAACGCATGTAGGTGTGAAGATTTCATATCTTTCACTGTTGATCTTTTAGAATATTGTGTTATTTCTGTGTGTGTAAATTTGAATATAAACCTAAATTTGAGGATAGATTTTCAAAATTCCAGTCTGTTCTCTTGCACAAGTACACCAAACATTTGCCTGTTATATTAAGCATGTAAAGATAAGGACGCCTAACAGTGGTCCAAATCTGAGAGAAAAACAAAATAGTGGAACGATATGCTACAAGATCAATAACTAAGCAGCAGTATGAAATGTTAAAAGGCAGACAACAAAGAGACCTGAAAGAGATCACTTACAAAAGAAATCATTATTAAATGCAACTAACTGAATGTAAGTAGGAAAAGATATTATAGATGGAGCAGCATGGGAAATCAAAGATCAGAGCAGGAATGGATTTAAATTCATCATTATACTCTCACTTATCAATAAAGTGACATAAATTAAACTTATTTTTGTATATGCTTTGCTTTGCCATATTATTCTTTTATAAGATCCAACATTCATTTTTCTTTCTAGCCCTAAAAGGCTATAAGGTATTAGATCTACACTTTCATCAAAGAAGACCTATTGGTTAAAATATTTTACAATTATGTGGCCTGGATTAAAACATCTGTTCAGGAAATTAGATAATATTAAGAAATTGTTTATTTTTATAGATGTGGTAAGATATTGGGATTGATTTTTAAAATGGCCCTTATCTTTTAGAGTTAGATTCTAAAATATTTACAGTTAAAGTATATAATATGAGAATTTGATTCAAAATAAACCAGGGCATGGTGAAAGTGTAGGAATTTGGATAAAACAAGACTGGTCATGAATTGATAATTATTGAAACCAGATGATGAATTCTTCTTATTATTCTCTCTACTTTTTAATTTCTTTGAAATTAAAGAGAAACAAAACAAAATTTGTTTCATTATATGTGTTCTATGACCTTACACAAGTTACTTAATACACAGCTCATCATTTATAAAGAGAGAAAAAGAAATATTTGTCTTGTAGTATTGTTTTGAGGACTAAATGAATTACCTGAAGTAATACACTTAGAATATTGCTTATCTTGTAGAATGTGTTATGTAAATACTAACTTCAAAAAATGTGTATTCTTCATTCTGCGTCCACTTTTTAAATTAAACTTTTTATTTGGCGATAATTGTAGATTCACATGTAGTTGTAAGAAATAATACAGAAAAATCTCCTGTATATTTACTCAGTTTCTCCTAATGGTAACATCTTGCACAACTATGATACAATATTAAAACAAGAATATTAGCATTGATACAATCAAGGTACAGAATATTTCCACCACCAGGAGAAACCCTCATGTTGCACTTTTCTAGTTACACCATTTCTTTACCCCTCCTTAACCCCTGACCAGCACCAATCTGTTCTCCATCACTATAACTCAGTCGTTTTAAGAATGTTATATAAATGAAATCATACTGTATATAAAGTTTTGGAATTGACTTTTTTTTTTTTGCTCAGCGTGATTCTCGAAGATTTACTCAGACTGCTGTGTACACCAATAATTCATTAATCCTAATTGTTGAGTAGTATTCCATGATATCACTATTCCACAGTTTGTTTAACCATTCACTGTTCACTAATGAATAACTGAGTTAGCTTTAGTATTTAGCTATCATGAATTAAGCTTCTTTAAATATTTGAGTGCAGATTTTTGTGTGAACATAACTTTATTTTGGGGAGGATAAATGCCCACGAGTAGAAATTTTGGGTCATAGTAGAGTTTCATACTTAGTTTTTTCGATACTGCTAAATGTTGTCCAGATTGATTTTACCATTTGAAATTCCCATCATCAATGGATGAGTGATCAAGTTTCTCTGCATTCTTCTCAGCAAGAAATGAATGGCATCCTCTTTTATTTATTTATTAAAAATTCATCATTATTTATTTAACATTTAATAAACATGTACTACACAATATTGAGTGCTAGAGCTTGTTCTAAATATATCAGTGAATGAAATACTGATTTCAGTTATGAAAGTTACATTCCAGAGGGTGAGAAGGACAAGGACATATATAGAACATGTTAGAAAGTTACAAGTACTACAGAAAAAAATTAGAGCAGGAAAAGGGAGATAGAGAGATCACCAGTACAGGTTGTAATTTCAAACACCTTATTTATGCCTGAACATATATGCCTGTGCAGCTACATTTATCTTTTGAACAATAGTAAGGAAATATAAACATTAAGAACAAAGTCCTAATGTGTTACAATGTTACCCTCATTTTAAAAGTGGTTTGTTGGATTTGTAGCATATGGAGGAATTATGAGGATTATAACAGTTAAGATTTATTGAATGCTAAGCTTCAATTGCTGCATTATACATACACTACCTCACTGAATCCTTTTATGAAGTTGCATTTTATACCTCTACATGTGTGTTTTTTTTTTAAGTTAATTTATATACCCAAGGCCCTACAGTTTCAGTTTCTCTTTCTCTTTGGTAACATCAAAATGCTCAGAATTATTTATGTAATCCATTACAGAATATGTGTGTGTGTGTGTGTGTGTGTGTGTGTGTGTGTGTGTGTGTGTGTGTGTGTACATACACACACAAAGAGAGATACCTGCCACATAAGCCTTTTTTCATTGCTGGATTTCAAAAAACCTTAAGGTGTCTTCTCACATCCTTTGCCTGGATCCTTTACCTGTTTGTACAGCTAATTTTCTCATAGTCATGTCTTGGCTAAATGGAGACCGTTCAGGCTTTCAATCAATAATCAATGCAAGCTCTATTATCATTTTTTTATTTCTTCCAAAGGATTTCCAGAGATCTCCTTGGTTGGTTATTGTCCTAGAATTATACTTTACCATATAAGTTTAGTTCACTGTAGTATACCTAGTACTTGCTTTTCAATAAAAAACATGAATATCCAAAATATGAATAGTGACTTAATTCTATGTTGTGGCATTAAAAATATTTCATAATGTAATATTTAAATCTTCCATAATATTACTCACTTATTTGTATATTACATTATTCATCAAGTTAAATATTTTTCTAATATTGAAATATCTCCCTCCAATTTTTCTTTTTATTCTTTTTATTCCATTTATGACCCTTTTCTCTATCCACCCTCTAAAAAATACTGACCTTTGACAATCTTTTTCCAACCTTCCTTTGACCAAAAGATCGTGACTTCATTTATAATCAGTCAAAAATTGCAAAAAAAAAATATGTCCAGAGACAAAGTATTTATGCATTGTCTTATACTTTGGCCAATTTATCTGCTTGGCCACTCAACTGCAAGCCCTTGGCTCCTCGGAGCTTGTCCTGAGACCTGGGATCATAGTTCATTGTATTGTGTGTTTTATGGGCTCAAAAATTAAATTTTTTTCATTAAGGTATGGACACTGAAATATTCTAGGATTTTGGAGAAAAGAAAATAGGATTCATTTTGGCCAAATACATAAAAATATCAGTTGTCTTCACTGTGACTCATTTAAATCTGGGTTTAGGAACCATTTGTGCAGCTGTTTAAGGAAAATGATTATGTATGAGACAAAATCATTTTATTAGATTAAATGTTATTGTTTTTTACACTAAATTTATTTGCTCAGTGTTTGATGTTATTAATTCAATTTGGTTTCATTTTTGTCCCATAACCTCAGTTAATCAAAAACTCCTTTTACTTATACCATTATGACATTCTCACTCCTTTCTTCACCATTTAGTATATCGTGTTCCATTCCTCAGTTTGGAAAAGTAAGATTTTCAAAATTACCTTTACACCCAGATTAAATATGTCATGATTTGGTTTGTAATCAAATATCATTTTAATTTTAAAAATTTTTTTCTAGTAAATCCTGTTTTTCTACTTTGCTCTTTACCTCCCTTAATGCAAGAATACTTAATGAGTCATCTCTCCATAGAAACCTTACTAAAGATTTCTCTACTAATCAACAGATAAGAAATATGGCTGACTGCCTCTATGGACCAATTTATAAGGATTGAAAATATTAATTTGGTGCTAAGATAACATTGGGAACACACTAAGATGGATAAATTTTTATTTTCTTTTAAAGATAGCACTGTATGCTATTGAAATATATACTTGATAAACCATTTGCAGTGCTTTCAGGAATGGCATGTACAAACATGGAACCATGATTAAAAGTTATAGGACAAGAAAACAGATTCCACCATTTGTCCTCCTTTGAACTTATTCCCCACAGAGAATTCAGCAATTGTTCTAACTTAGTAGTGAGCAAATATTTGAGGAATATCAGTTTGAAAGAATAAAAGTGATTAATTTATTGGGACTGATATATGTCCCATTGTGCCCTGTACTGTGCTCTGTCCTTTGTAGGTTATGAGAAATTCTCTTCAGAAGAAATGCACCCATGTCTGCTCCTCTACAAAAGCATTTTTCTCAAAAAGATATACATTTATCTTAAATATATTAAAACTTTCAATGAAATAGAAATCTTGATATAATTGTATATTTATTTTGTTAGCAAATAAGAACATTTAAAGATAGTTTCTTAATTGCAAGACAAAAAGGCAAGCAGTTCAAAAGTTGAAACATTTTGGCAAAACTGAAAGGTTAAAGAAAATTGAAAGAAACAGATCACCAGTAATATGGTATATGGTACATGGTATACGTTTGATATTCTCCAGAAGACAGATTCTTATAAGATTTATTAAGAATGCTACAGTTTCAAGGATCACTTTTACAGAATTGGATGATGGCGTTGAGAACACTTTGACTTCTTTCAGGATTCTAAGAACATAAATATTGGAGTAGAACCCACTTTCAGAGATTTATGAAAACTCTAAGACTATGATCAGACTTTGGGAAAAATCTCCTACACTAGATTTTCTTCTCCAACACATGTTTTCCATGGAAAATCAAAGGAAAAAAAGTGGTAGTCTTTCTACGTTGGAAGAAGACTAGATGAGGGAGTGATACAAACAAAAATACTGCAGTGTTTATGTAGATCAAGCCAAGATTTATTTTTGGTATTAGAAATAGGTGACCCTAAACATATAAGAACACATTTAAATTTACTGACAAATATTCAAATACAGAAATATTAAAAAAATCTCATTAGCACAATTATAGGAGTACAAGAAAATTCTGAGCACATTTATATATATATATATATATATATATATATATATATATATATATATATATATAAAATGTTGCTGGAAAAGACTTGAATATTCAATGAAAAAGTAAAAGACCAGTTTCAAAATTTTAGCCCGAAGTCTTTTATAAGTCAAATATTGAACTTAGTTATTCACTCATGGAAGCCTACAATAAAAACCACCACAGTAATCATAATACTGTCCTGTTTCCTGCCACTGTCCAGCCGTAACAGGATCCAGGGGGTCCCAAAGGTGTGCAAGGCGTCGGCGCGGGATACAGTTGACTACACAGCTCAGAGGTGATATGACACTGTTCCATTTTATTGTGAATTGAGTACAAACTTTAAACTTTCTTTTTGACATTGATTACACTTTGTTGTTAAGGTAGCAGAGAGTTAAATTTCCATGGTTAAGCAAAGCAGAAAATCTTACAGAGTATATTATTATTCATGATTAATTAGTACATTCTTTTTTATTAATCTTTGGAACAGAACTACCTGATGGAACAATCTAAACTTTTAATTCTTATATATATTAGGTAAGATAAAGTTTGACTTAAGAAAAGGTGATAGATTGAGGTATTCATAACAGCAAATATTGGCTCGTGGGCAGACATTGTTCTTCTTTTTGCCTGAATAAATCTTCCAGTTATTACTTCATTTATGCTGTTATCTAAAGTTTAAGCTGAAACTTTTTCATAGCTGTTTGACAGTTTCCTTAGTGCAGTATTGAGGAAAACATTTAAAAAGTCAGTTTTACAAAGCTGCTTTTGTAAGCTAAGTTTTTGTTCCTTTGTTTTTAAACACCAAGGAGATCCTGACCCAACCAGCCTTTCCATCAAATTAAGCTACTAGTTTTTTATATACCCAGTAGGCCACAAAAGGCGGCCCTTCCATTGTAGGCACAGGCTTATGAGTAAATTTCTTATCTTTTGCTAATTTTTCTACTAACTGGATGGGAATAAGAGTATAAGCTGGTTCTAATAATTCAGCTTGTTGTAATTTATTCATAACATCTTTAAGAGGAGCGTCAAGATGAATTTCCCTTAATAATTGTTCAAATAAAGGGTTTATGCATTCTGAATAGTCAGGGTGACTGGAGCTGATCCCATACGCAGGGAATTTACCATGTTTTTCTCAGAGCCAATTTTGAAATCCACTTGTACAGTGTCTACACTTACTAGAATTTGTGCTACCCAAATTCCCCCTATTAATAGGATTGTTCTTAAGAAACCAATTATCCCTAAACACATGCCACGTCCTTGTTCTTGACGATGCATTCCTTGAAGCATCTGTCCCCATCTCTGGACCTTGTCACGCAGTAGAGTAGAAAGAGGACGCGGCAGTTTCCGCTGCCTATTTTAATCATAATACTTTCGGTAACAAAATTCATGTTGATGCCTTCAAGTGAAATTGAGAATTGAAGTAATTGCATAAGTAATTTAGACTAAAAATATGTTCCTTTATCTGACACTTCTGTATTACTAAGATTTATTTTGATTGGAATCCAATGAATGATACCTGCCTTTTCAAAATAAAAGCCTTATTTGCACATTTAATGACTACCAATAGCATCTTGAAAAGTCTGTTCTGTAGATCCATTTATTTATTTCTATATTTTAAAAGGGATTTAAAAATAAAAAAAGAATTCTGAATTTCATGCTACATTTCCAAAGGTATATTGTGACAGGAAACTAAATGCCAACAGTTTTGCTATACACCTTAGCCCAGTGACATTTAACCTAATATAAGTGAAAACATACTTATGGTGAAATCATCATCATAAGTGATGATAGAAATTTCAGTAAATATGGTAGTTCTATTTCCCAAGGTGTGGCCTCACAATTTAACACAAGATAATAAGCATAAGCATAATATTTTGATTACTCATTTTATTAGTGGAAATTCTCTTTAGATCAATTTATAACAGGATTTGGATTACTTTGACTCCATTGCTGTATTGCTCCTCACTCTCAGTAACTTTTCAAATTTTGGTAATGAAAGTATTTGGGTTCTCACCCTTGCGCCATTCTTGAAGTCTTGCCCATTAGTTTGCTTGAACCTCATAAAATTTTAATTTGTGTTGTGTGCAGTAAGGAGACCAATAAAACACCATATGTTTGGTGACTAAACCATTAAAAAATGTCCTAGCACCTCTTCCATAATATTCTGTGACACATAGGAAGTTCAGATTTGACCATTTATAACAATAAGGATGACATATTCTTTGTTCTTATTATATCTTCTTCATACTCTTTGAGAGAAAGGTTCCCACACATGCAAGAAAAAGAAACACTGGATTCTGGTTTACCAATTTAGTTTAAGAAATAAAGTTGAAGAAAATTCTGCTTATTTTACTTCCATGTCTTATTTATCTTTTTAGTGGTCAACAGCTGATTGTTAGCAGCAGCCAGAAAACAAAAAGAGTATACCACTCATCTTCAGTGTCTGGGAAACAAAATACTCTTCATAAAAGTTTGTAAACAGAAAATCAATGCATGCTAAACCAACTTTTTAAGGTACAGTTTCTTTTAGATACCAAATTTGGAAAAGGAAAACAGAATTGTCTTTGAACAAGATTTTTAAAAAACCCTATAAAATATGAGTATTGAAGGATTAAAATTTAAAACTCAAATTAGTCTGCTAATCATGGCAACATTACCAAACTAAACTGGAACAGTGAAGCAAATAAAAGAATCTATTTATAACCAAACCAAACAAAAACAAAAAAATTCGCAGGCAAAACCGTAGAGGTTTCCTACTTCTATTCAACACTATTTGCTGCAGGTATTGATGAGGCCTGTGTCCTGAGTAAACCAAAACAAACAAAAAAATAAAATAAAAATATCCCCACCACATATACACACAAAACACAAAACATTAAAATATGTAAATCTGAAATTGGATGGTAAACAAGTTTCCAGGAATACCTAGTAAATATCCCATGGTCACTTTAAACTTTCTCTCTACAAAAGCACCCAATTGCAGTTTCATTTGATGAATGCAAATCAGCAGCAATTTAAATATATATATATATATATATATATACACACACACACATATATAGATGTATATGTATATATATATATAAATATATATATATATATACACACATATATATATATATATGTATATATATATATATATATATATATACATATATATATATATATATATATACACACACACACACACATATATGGACATTTTGGTGATTAAATGGACCCAAATGGCCAATTTCTCTGAAAGGAGAATGTTAAATACAAAGAACGTAGCCATTCTCACTGGTTATACATGCTGTTATTGGGTTCTTATAATGTTTTAGAAACTGGTGCACAGAATGCTGGAGAGGGAGAAAAGAAAGTGATCGTTTTAATTTTAAAAATGCAAAATATGGCTTTTTCAAATTGTTTAACACCTCCCAATTCTCCTTAGGCCCCCAACCCCCACATTCTAGTCAGAATGTTAGCCAAATTCCTTTTGTCCAGCTGTCTTGGATAGGTAAATGTCCTAGTGCCCAATGGATCCTTCTGTTCTGCAGAAGGATAAAAGGGAAAAACAAGTTTAAAATGAGCAGCCACATCTTTAAAACTTATTTTTTGTGACAAAGCATTCTGATGACTTAACGACAAATATGTAAATTGCTTTATATTTAAGTATTGAGTCATTTCATATACTAGCTCAGCCACTTACTCACTATTAAAACTTAATATTAAATGAATGCTTCAATTTTACCATATGTTAAAGACACTGGGTAGGGAATTAAATATGGCAATAAATATGTATAAAGAACCCTGAGACCCTTTGGTGAAAAAACACATGAAAATATGAATTATTATTGCAGATACTGGAAACAAACAATGCAAATGTCCCAATTTTTGTAATAACTGACAGGTTGTTTTAAATAATAATTTTTAGCTGCATTCAAATTTTTAATAAAAAGATCTTACCTAAGTATTCTTAAACAGAATAAATATAGCTTCAGTGGTAATGATGTTAAATTTCTTCTTTTTTATAATATTTGAAAGATCACATATCATACTCAATGGCATTGATTTTGGGATGAACTCAATTTCCACACATCATTTCTCTTTTCATAAAGGTTATAAAAAAGGTAGAAAATAGACCAAAAGAGAGTGGAAAAGGTCAATAGCTTGGCATAAGGTGCCATACCACTACTCATTTAGGGCATGAGTCAGTATAGTTGTGCATGGTTTACTCCCTCTGTTAAACAAGAGGAGAGAAAGAAATCTCAAGTTAGGAGATTTTACACCATTTGTATCTTTTGTAACTTCTTCTTATACAGTTTTATGGAAAAAAACAATGAGTTTCCATTAAAGTATGAATATTTTAATTTTAAATTCACAAATTAGTTTTATAAACAAAATGATCCTCTTACTTAAAATTTTGGAAATGTCACCTCTTAAAGGCTAAAAATGTTGCTCTGATCCTGCCCACCTATACAATGTGCTCTAAGTCAAGATTTCAGAGCAAGACATGTACACCTATCTTGACTCAGATGGCTTACAGAGAATGGGGTGAAGGGCATGCAAAGGTTTCACTGTAGACCAAGTTTTGCTTCAGAAACTTTCCCTACTTTTTGTCCTAGCTTATGAGAACTTTCTATAAAAAACTGGAATAGAGTAGGAAGGTAAAAATTCATATTTCTTCATGTCATTTAAGCTTTCTTTAATATATTAGTTTTATTCTGACCTCCAACTGCACAAATGCTTTTTTTTTTGGTTCTACTTAAACTAGCAGATTTATAAATGACTCCTGTAACAACAATCACACTATTTTTTAATTTCTACATTATTTTGAAATTAAGTTTCAAAAGATGTTTCTCATTTGATAAAGAGAATTACATCTGGAATAAATGAAATAAATTGCTGCACCTGTCATGTTAATAAAATGGGAATTTGTGACATGTGTTAATTTTCTCATGCTGCTGTGACAAATTACCATGAACATATGGTTTAACACAACACAAATTTATTATCTTACAGTTCTGTAGGTTAGAAGTCTGACACAGCTCTTACTGAGCTAAGATACAGGTATCAGCAGAGCTGCATTCATTTCTGGAGACTCTAGAAGAAAAAAAATCTCTTTCTGTGCATTTGCCAGCTTCTAGAAACCATATGAATTCCTTGGCTTGTGGCCTCTTCCTCCATTTTCAAAGCCAGTACTTTCACATCAAGTTCTTTTCATGCTACCATATTTCTGGTTCTGTGAAGCCCAGAAAAGTTCTTGATTTTAACAACCCATGGATTACATTGGGTGCATCCAAATAATACAGAAAAATATACTCATATCAAAATATCCTCACATTAGCAAAGTTCTTTTTTCTAGGTAAAGTAATATACTCCCAGGTACTGAGAATTAATACTTTGGGGATCATTATTCTGTCATCCACCTAGTAATAGTCAAAGGTTGTCTGTATATCCGCTTAATCTTAAATTATTGACAGTGTCATGCAATCCAATGATTATGCAGCCTACTTTTGTTCTTAACCTTTTGAAAACTCTTTGGCCAGAATTATATAAAGAGCTTTTCCATATTTTTAAGCTAATTCTAGGCTTCTTAAATAAATAGAGAACCACTATTATTTAGTGGTTTGAGCTTTTTTAAATTTTGATAATAATAAACAAATAAATACATATAATTATCTTGAAAAACAGGCATATTATCAGGATGTATTTGAGCACTATGGGAAGAGAAGAAAGGACGTATACTATGAGATCTTGGACATTTCTCTTCAGCTCTTTAGGCTACAGGGCCTCATACATGAAATGAGTAAATTTGACTGTGTGATCCCTAAAGAACTTTGAATTACAAATATCTATAATCTCATCACTTCATGAACATGGTTCCTAAAATCTCTAGAAATTAAATTCTACCACAAAATGTTTTTTGAAGATCATTACTGATGAATTCTGAAATAATTAAAAGAAGGAAAGCTGAAACCAAAGAATCAATACATGATCAGTTTTAGCAAAACAAGTGTACAAGTCATCCTTATAGGATAAAGATTAGTTATTTGGTTACTGTTATAATTAATTATAATTAAATAATCATTTTGAACAAAATTTTGGATTTGTATTCAGCATTCAACTTTTTAAAATAAATATATTTGACCAAATTTTTGTCTGTTGATTGCCCAAAAAACCTAAAAGAAGATATTTTATTTAGAAAATAATTTCTTTAAAAAGTCAGTTGTAGGTAGAAAAGTAGATTGTAACAAATAGAAGAAGAAACTGTGCCATTCCCGAAATATGCCACATTAGGCTATAGAGAGATTAATGTTACCCAAAATGTTTAAAATTGGTTTTATATAACTAATACTTATGTCTTGACTATTTCTTCTGGTAAAATATTTTGATGTTATATATAAGAATAATAGCAATAGACCAGAATTCTATCCTTCTTAGTAAAATCTTGTTTTGTGTCTGGAAACAAAACTCCTTTGTAATTTTTTTTGAAAATTGCTTTTTTACTTCCTGACGTTCTCTGGTTGCCCAGTGGCAGTTATGTTACAAACCAGAAATAATGAACTAAGTGAAGTGATATTATACGACTTAGTGTATAAATTCAGGAATGTTTATTTAGAATGCCTGTAGTTACAAGTTCTACACAGAGCTAGATCTATTCTTAACACTCTATGGGGCTATGATAACCTGGTGCTAGCAACAAGGTGATAATTTCCCTCAGGTGTTCCATGACACTTATTTTCTTCTAACTCTATCTTGGATCTTGATCAGATTTTGCCCTAAAGAACACTGGTGTTACTTGTACTTCAGCATCTATGTTAACCCAGCTTACTCATACAAGACTGGTAGTGCTTTGTTTTGAATTTTCTTTTATTTATTTTTTAACCTGACACTTATTGCCATACATTCTACTTAACTATTTATATTTAGGTTATATTTATGTCACTTAAATACTAAGTTTGTTAAAGGTAGTGACTCTATTGTTATATGAATTGTTAGTCTCTGACAAGTCCTTTTTAAAGTAGCCAGTTCCCAATATGTACAGTTTAGTTAAAAAAATATATATCTTTAGTACTATTAAAACCCTAGAGTTGGACACAGAACTTCTAGAATAGCAGTACAAGGTCCTCCATAAATCCATCTCTCCCTAAAAACAATGTAAAACATTGACAAAAATGGTCAAAGTTAACTTTTTCAAACTCTGGAAATTAGCCAAAGATTCACAAAGTATGAGGAGTATTTATTCAAGAAAAACTGTTGAACTTCGTTAAGAACAGGGTTTATGGCATTATAACTATCTCTTCCCATCCTCAGCTCTCAAGAACTCTTGAAAATTAGCAGCCTTGCAACCATAGTAGCTGTGAAAACCAGAACTATACACATGTTGGAAAGGGAAGACTACATCTAGACCTCAAAAATGTACATCCCTAGAGTAGTGTTACTATATGACTTACCTGAATGCTACATGAAAAAGCCCCATTTGTAAAGTGTCATTACTTTATCTGGCTGAGAACTTCCTCTGCAGGAAAAGACCTAGTCCCTGAGTGTCTGTGGAATACATTCAGCAAGCATTAACATGGCAGCTACCTAGGCTGCTTTTAATTTCAAAATTTACTAAAAAGTTTCAGAAATTAAAACAGTTTGGTACTGGCTTAAGGATAAATATAGAAATCAATTAAACAGAATTTAGAGTCCATAAATAAACTTCCATTTATGATAAACTGAGTTTTGACAATGATCTGATGGCATTTTAATGCAAACAGTCTTTTCAATAAATGATGCCAGGACAATTAAATATTTATGTGTGAAAAAAATATTGGGCTCCTACTTTACATCTATAACAAATAAACTCAAAATAGATCATATATATATATATATATAATATATATATATGTATGTATGTAAGAGCTAAAACTAAAACTGTAGAAGAAATCTTAGAGAAAAAAACATATGGGTAAATCATTATGACCTTTGTTTAACAAATGTTTTTTTAGATATGACATCAAAAAATGACAGAACAAAAATATAGTAACTGTATTTCATTAGAATTAAGTAATTCTGTGCTTTAAAGGTCACAAAAAAATTTAAAAGACTACCCACAAAATGAGAAAAAATATTTATAAATTATGTATTTAATAAGGGGCATGCATTTAGAATATGAAAGACATTATACAAATACATATGTGTATGTATATGTATATATATACATATACAACATACATACATATATACACTCAATAATAAAAACCTCAATATTAAAAGACATATTATCCAATTAATAAAAGGGCAAATATATCAATAGACATTTTTCCAAAGAAGATATACTAATTGCCAGGATCCACATGAAAAAAAAGTTAAACATCATTATTCATTATTGAAATGCAAATCAAAACAATGACATACCATTTCACACCCATTAGAAAGATTACAATAAAAAAATAGACAGTAACAAATGTTAATGAGGATAAGAAGAAATTATAACCCTGATACATTGCTAGTTTGATTGTAAAATTTTGTAACCACTTTAAAAAATAGGCTAGTGTTTCTTTAGAATGTTTAAAATAGAGTTACTATATGACCTGGCAATTCCACTTTTAAGTATATACTCAAATGAAGTGAAAGTATATATCTACACAAAAGCTTGTACATAAACGTTCACAGTGGCAATTTACTGTAGCCAAAGGGTGAAAATAACCGATTTCTATCAACAGTGAATGGATAAACAAGTTGTGGTCTGTCCATATAATAAAATACTATTTAGCAATAAAAATTAATGAAAAGCTGATACTTGCTATAATATGGATGAAACTTCAAGATGCTATACTAAGTGAAAGAAACCAGTAACATATCATATAATTCTATTTATATAAAATGTCCTGAATTGGTAAATTTATAGAGACACAAAATAGGTCAGTAAGTGTCTAGAAATTTGGAAATGGGAAAATGGGGAAATAGAGAATGATTGCTAATAGATATAAAATTTCCTTTTAGTGTTGTAAAATGTTTCAAAATTGATTTTCATAATGCTTGCACTATCTAGAAATATAAGATGTATACTTTAAATGGGCGAATTTAATGATATGGTATCTCAATAAAACTATTAAAACAATTTTCTGTCCTGTGAATGTTAGATTCTTTTACTTAGTAGCAAAGAGGGATAAGCACACCTAATGATCAACATTGGACAAAACTGAACAGGATTTTTAAGTGAAATATTAATGAAGTGTTAATGGGAAAAGGTGCATTAGGAGGCAAATTCTGTGAGAATCAGATATTTCCATTATAGGACTCATATTTCATTGGGTCTTGTAAGATTTTTGAGAGACTGACAAATTTTGATATTTAGAGAAAGAAGGCAAAATAGTCCATAACAATGTGGGGGAGGTAAATTAAGATGGCAAGATATGAAGATTGCTAAAGGCAGGGATTGTTTATAGAAAGTAAGTAGCCTTATTTGGCAGATATGGTGAATGTGAGAAAAGTCAAATCATAGAATTAAACATGGAAAAAGAAGTTAAAAACCATAAGGTGAAAAAAACTAGACTCAGAAAGAAATACATTTTTTATCAATAAGTTATAATACTCTAGTTGCAAGGCAGAAACTACAGACATACATTTTCTTTAAATCTCTAATGCCTTCAGAATAAGAAGATGGGAAAAAGGGACAGTATCATGAAATTTGGGGTCCCTTTAATATTATAATCACTGTCATTAGTTGATTTTTTGTGGGTGTAGGACTAATTTATTAATGACCTACAGAAAAGACTGGAGGAAAGACCATGAAAGAAAAGTAATTACCCAGTTTGGGGAGGCAAAGAGCACCCTTTAATTACTTAGCATTATATAGCAAAGGAAAAGTCATTTATGTTGCAAACATATTTTTGGTGTAAAGTGTGGTTTTGTCCTATGTTGTAACACAGTTTGATTTCCAAATTTATCACAAAATACTTACATGTCCACAGCCAAGCCACTTAACCTTATAAACAACCATTATTACACATGTAAAATTTTATTATAATATCAACCGCTCTACGTGTTTTTTACAGGCGTAACAGCTTAACATAGTGCCAGACTCTTAGTATAATTTAAAATAATCACACAGATTTCCAACTGCCTTGGTAAAATTTCTAGTCTCCTTGTACCAAAAGTGTCACAATATAAGCTGCAGGAAAACAATCCTTAGAAGAAGGCTATATCAGAAATGATCATACAGCTTCTTCTAAAAGCTTCTAAAATTTCCTTTTAAGCATGAGATGCAAATGTAACTCTATTAAAATCTTGAGCAAGATTTACTACCATCACTTCTAGCGAAATTGTATTGAGGTCCTAGTCCATGTAATAATAAAAGAGAAGGAAAAAGAGTGTGATAATTGGAAAAGGAAACAAACAAAGAAACAAAACTTTTCAATCAGTATAATTGTTTAAGACAATTTAAAAGAATCAATAGACAAATAAGTAAATTTAAAGAGTGAGTTTGCCAAAAATTAGAAAACTCAAAACAATAGCATCTTTTTACTGTCAATGAATACATAGAAACTGTTAGAAAAAAATAACATTCATGACAGCAATAAAATTGAAAAGATATCTAAAACTAATATAAGTTTTTTCATAAAATAAAAATTATAGAGAAACTTAAAAGAAAATTAAATATATGAAGAGCTATTTCAAGTCAGTAAAATCTTCTAAAGATATCAAATTTGTTCATTAGCTATAAATTTAATGCAATCTCAATTATATTTTTTATAGACTTTTTATAAAATTTTATAAGCGAATCCTAATATTCAATTACTAAACAGTAAAAATAAAGAATAATAAGAAAGATTTTTCAATAACAATAAAATGAAAGGCATTACTTACAAGTAGCTAAATAATTTTAAAGCCTTAAAAATAAGATAGTATACTATTTCTGCTGAGATAGATGGACAGGTCAGTAGAACTTTAAAAGAGCCTAGAATTTTCCAATAAGAAATTTAGATATACAATGGAGATGGCAGAGGAGAAATGATCAACTAGTCAATAAATGTTTCTGGATCAATTAGTTATCTCTACCATATATCATACAGGGAAAATGGATTTTATTTGTAAAGTGAAAAGCAAAATATAAAATTTTTAAAGTAACTTAGAGGCATATCTTTTAAAACTTGTAATACAGAAAGATTTTGAAACAGGACTAAGAAACCACAGCCATAAAAGAAAAGATTGATAAATTTGACTACATTTAAAAAACAATGATAAGAAAAAGAAAAGTAGTGTTAATGTACCATAAACATAGATCTAGCCAGGAGAAAATAGTTATACATCCTATAATCAACAAAGAAATAATATATGGCATATATAAAGCATTTATAAAGTCAGAAGCAAAAGACAAACAACCCAATCAAAAAATAAGCAAAGGAGGCAGAAAAAGTTGAAAACCACATGATATCACTTATATGTGGGATACAAACCTAAAAGCAACAAATAAACAAGACAGAGACTCGTGATCATAGTCAATAGACTAGTGGTTACCATAGGGTAGAAGAAAGGATGGCAGGGGGAAGTAGATGGGGTAAAGGGGGTCAAATATCCACATATTTGGAAAGAAATCTATCTATGGGAGATGAACACACAGTTTAAATATATATATGCCTTACTGTTAAAGTGTACAGCTGAAACTTATTGGATTTTGTTAACCAATGTCACCATAACAAATAAATTAATTAATAAATTAATTTTTAAAAATAGGCAAAAGATTTAAAGATATTTCACAGATAATGATGACTTGTAATTAGATAAATGCAAATTTAAAGGTATGATATTATATTCATTATCTTGGAAAAGAGCAAAGATCAGATAAAGAAGATGTGAAAAACACAGACTTGCATACTCAGAAAGTATGCAAGTAAATAGAGAGAGCCCTCGTAGTAGAAATTTGGAAATTTGCAGGAAAACCAGAGTATACACTTTAAGGCAATAACCTCACTCCTAGAAAACATTCAATGCAGCATTTCTACAAGGAAACACAAACAAGACCATTTAATATAACACTGTACAAAAAAGGCCCAAATTAAAAACAACTATCCTTCAAAAGGAAAATGAATATCTTAAGTGTGGTAAATCCATTTGATTAAATATCATAAAGCTATTAAACTGAACGAATTAGTGCTGTGCATATATACGAGGATACATCTCACAAAAACAAAGTTGAATGAAAAATCAGCATGTTATAAAATTAAACTTTTAATTTAATAAATTAATCTATATTTAAGAACTTTTAAATCGATAATATGCATTATTATGGTTATACAAATATATGGTAAAGGTAGAAACATACACATGGGAATGGTATACGTCAAAGTCAGCATAACAGGTTTGTTGGAGGAAGAAAGGCAAAAAGATGCACATAGAGTTTTCAAATATATCTATAATATTTTATCTCGTAAGAAGAAGATATAAAGAAAATATGACAAATATTAAAATATTCCAAAACAGTATTAAATATCAGCATTTATTAAATTATTTTTCAAACTTTTTGATATTTTGAAATTTTCTATAATAATAATCTCAAAGAAATTACATGAACTTTGAATCTTTGAGGTGAGGAAAAAATCAGTGATAAGAATATACCAGGAATTTTAAAATACCACGAAAGATAGTTGCAATGTTTAAGACTGAACACTGTTCCCCTAACCCACACCAAAAAATAAAACTTAAAAGAAATATAAATTTTGGAATTTTTATGTGATCTTCCTTTGATCTCTAGTTCCAATCCAAATTTCTTAGTTATGATATTCTTTCAGAACATGATCCAAATTCTAGCATCTTTACTAGATTCTATAATTCCACATATTTTTTAAAGTAGTAAAATCTGGTTTTATAAATATCAATAGGTCATGCCTCAAACAACTGGAATGTGGTAATAACATGCCTCTTAAAATAGTTTATAGGGATTAAAAAGATGTTTTAAAAATTTTTAAATGTAGATAAAAATGTATGATATACTTGAGATGAATAATTTAAAAAGTCTTCTTCTTTGAAAAATACTGACCCAGACAATTGGGGAGAATAGTTCAGTCTTTGATTCAATGAAGATACACTGAACAAATTGGTTTGGTAGAAAACTCTCACGATAAGGGATAAGAAAAATAAATTCTGGCACATTGAACTGGATGAAGAGACTGTATATTTATGCACCTGCCATGGGTCATTTGTGTGAGATGGTTCTGTGGGATCAGCTCTAATGCTGAAGTTTTCCAAATTAAAAAAAAAAAAACTATCAGTTTCGATTATTTAAACATAATACATATGATGCCGTTTAAAGTGACTTATTACTTGGAAAGTTAATGAATGAAGTGAATGAAGCAGAAGCCAAATTTAATAAGAAGTAAATTAAGTTCAAAGAATGCAATGAGTAGTAGGAAATAGTTGTGCTGTGCTGTCTCCAAAGATGGATTAAATTTAAGAGAAAAAGGACAGGCAAAAGTGATGATGCCAAAATCAGAAAGCTAACGAGAGAAGAGGCATGTGCCAGATGCAATTAGCCGCTTGTCAGAGTTCATAGAATATACAGTGTTTAATCCTAAAGCCCTTCTGAGCTGTGTTCTCAAAAAGGACATTGGGGGAATCAAGATTCATAGGTAACAAATAGCCTAAAGTACAGGAACACAAGCATATCGACCTTAACTGCTTGTTTTGATGTAAAAAACTGGAGGAAACTACCAATGAAAGATGATTTGCCCCATATCTCCAGAAAATGAATCTTTAATGGTGCAGTAAAAGTATTGGAGTGAAGAAATGACAGAAAACCAGAAATCTTTATAAGTCTCCTCTTAGATTTATGTTTTTTCCACCTGCTGTGAAATAAATATAAAGCAACATAGTCACTTTGTAGTGGCATTGTGCAGCTTAGTTTACAAGAGCATAGAAGGCATGGAATAAATTCTCAACAAAAAGGATAACATTATTTATTCATTTAGTAAACACTTTTATAGCACTTACAATGTGTCAGATTCTGATGTAAATGCTTTAAAAATATTAGCTTGCTTAATTCTTATTACAACCCTCTTAAGTAGATATAATTTTCACCTGAAAGAAGAAAAACTAAGGCAAAATAGAATTAAGTAATTTGCCCAAAGTCACACAGCTGAACAGGAAGTCTGATCCAAATCCGTGATTCTAATCTCTACTATATATGTATTTGTGTGTGTGTGTGTGTGTGTGTATACATATATATGTATATATACATATATATACATATATATGTATACACACACACACACATACATATACATACACGTGTGTATACACACACACACACACACACATATACACACATATGCATGTGTATTCTAAATAGCAAACCCACTGCTTATAGTTGAATCTTGGGAGGAAGTGCTATAAAGAAGAGTTTTGGAAAGAAATGAAATGGGAAATGGGTACAGATGTACTAGACAGAAGAAAAACAAAGGATAGATATGCTGGCGAAAAAAAGATAAATTCCCTTACCCTTCTGGAATTTTTGCAAGAGTTTTATTTGTAGTCCAAAATAGTAAATCAGGGAAGCAAGGTACCTAAAATATTTGAATGTAAGATTTTACAACGAATGCAATGATTTCAAAGAAGGGAAAAAAGAAGAAAAGTTTAGCTCTTCTGTCATGGTGAATAATATCAAAGACTCATAGTAATGGACATGTGATGTGGGTAAAGGGCTTCATCAAATTCCATTTTTTACTACTGAATTAATGTCACTAAAATAATTTTATTTCATAACTTATTACTAAAATTTTAACCTAAAAATGCTTCAAAGGCTTGGCACATAAAGTAAAAAACACTAAGTATTCCAAAAATAATACACCCTAAAAAAAAAAAAAAAACTACCCATGATATTCAGAATCTTTCTTAGTGGTAGCAGGAAATACAATTGTCAGATAAAATCCATATTAATGATACATTAAATAAATTGCTCTCTACTCTGTGCTTTGAGGTTACTGAAGGAGTTAATAAATGTTCTTGCTTAAAAAAAAGCTTATAGTACAGTATGTCAGAATTCATGTATGAATAAACTAGGGAACAATTCAAAAATAAGTAAGATATACTTTTGTATAAATAGTATCCATAAAGCCTGCAGGAATTGGGCACATCTAGGATGAATGAAATTGTTTCTTAAAGAAAATAATCTAGGTGTTGGAGGAAATATTGAATTTGAGTTAGAAAAGATGAGAGGTAAGATAAAAATAGTGAATGTAAAGAAATAATGATTTGGAGTGTGTGCTCTGGAATTTGGCTTTCTGGGTTCTAACAGTATATACATGAACTAGAACAAGTAATTTAACATCTCTTTCTCATCTTTCATATAGAGATAATAATAGCACCTGTTTCAAAAGATCTTTATACAATGTAAAAGAGGTTAGATTATTGCTGAGAGCTAAGAACAGTGAGTGGCAAGAAGGCTGCTAGTAAACCTAGCTGTTAGTTATTATTATTTACAGAGGAATAAATATGAAAGAAAGAAAATTACAAGGTGGATTTATAAGTTATTATCCCTTGACTCATGATCAGTGATTTCATGATCATACAATGGAAACTATATGGAGCTAAAAGAAAAACAGTAATTTTAGCAAAGGTCAACCTAAAAAAAATCAAATAAACAACCGAATTCCCATTTATGCACTTTTCTTTCTCTCCACTCAAGTTCTTTTCCCTTAACATGAAATGAGAATCTCAGCTCAGAGGTATAAAAGGAAGGAAGAAAGGGGGAGGAAAGATAATAAGTCTAAAAAGCCAGTAAACTTGAACAGTGCTGAAATAGAATATCCAAACAACTGTCAAATGTATAAGAAGTCCTTTTTATTAACCAGATGCTACTAGGCCGGAACAAACACAGAAGAGTGTACCCAGCATGGGGGGCTGCTTGCTTTGACGGGTCTGATTTATGAAACAGATGATTTGTTATTTATTGATCAGAGACTCACAAAGTTAAGAAGAAGCTTGATAAAAGGCAATCATGCATCTCATTTGGTTCTGAGCAAAAATAGTGTCTATTGGCTTACTGTGTCAAATGACTTTGATGCTATAACATCCAGATGTTCAACATGTGCAAACTTCAGTAACAAAACAAAACAGAACAAATTAAAATGGTCTCTTCTGCCACAAAAGAGAGAAAAACATTCAAAACATGTCCAATGAAACAAGAACTCATCAGAAACACATAATATAGTCTGAAATGTATTTTTAATAAAAAGATAAGATTCACTGAATTGTTTTTATTCTTTCATTTATTTAATAATTATTTATTGAGGGCCCTCCATGTTTAAGGCATTGTGTGAAGCACTATTTTGACATTTAAAATGTTCTATATGCAAATGCAGAGTTCCAGGAAATTACTAATTCAAATAAAATTTCACCAACATGCTCAAAGCAAGCCTGATACTTTTTCATCATCCACAATATCAAAGCTCTTATAAGTAAATTATTTTTCACTCTTGGTATCATAACACAGCTGCCATTTCTTTTTTTTAATTCAGGAAATTTTTTTAGCTTTATTGTTTCCCCTGATCGGTGGAAAGCTACACATAACTAAGGTTTGAGATAAGACACATGACTCGTTAGTCTGGAAGCATGAAAGCTTTTATATTTTAGTTTAGTATTTTAAATGCAATGTTGAAGTTTGCACAATATCACTTGTGCCACATGATGATTTTGTATTTTTCCAGAAGTTATTAATGAGTGAAAAAACTAAGCCTTACTTTGTCACCTGAGAATTCATGATTTTTTTTTTCCTCTTTCTTAAGTATACTCTAAAAGCAGGAAAGAAAAGCTTGTCATCTGCAGATAGGTGTTAAATTATTTCTTTTTAAAATTTTTTTTGGGGGGAATGACCTCATCCAAGATGAAGCAGTAAATATATTTGAAGGTAATTTAGCCTCTGGATTCATTTGGACCTGCATTAAAAACACATTTTCTTTTTCTTTCCAGAGTTGTCTCAGAAATAGATGGCATTAAGTTATCACCCTTGGCCTTTTAGTTTAACAAAACTTGTTAAACACCACATCTTGGAAAATACAGTCATTATAAAAACAGTAAGTTGTAAAGTTGATAGCAAGAATCTTATGCAATTATAATGAGCTGCCGCATTTATAGTACTGTCACAAAGAGGGTTGTCATCAAAAGCAAAATGTCCTGGAAACAGAAATTCAACAGCTTGTTTGTCTTGATTACAAAATACAATGGAATATGGTGCAAAGTGCATGGGTTATGGAATTAGACAAACTTTGATTTGATTCTCAGTTCTGCCTCTTAAAGTAGCATGGATTGACCTCTCTGAATCTTTTCGCTCTGTCAATTCGAGATTGTGTTTCCTATCCCTAAGGTTTGTTGAATTGATTTTAGGTTTAGACTCTGTATTCTAAGAACAGGATGATCTTATAACACCATGCCGGTCTCTGGTAAGCAGATAGAAATAAAAATATTAATTTATTTTTTCAATTCTGGCCTTATAAGGTTATAAAGATTAATTGAAAAATCATGTGTTTCAAAGCAGCGAGAATTTTTTTTAGTGCTATCTCAAATAGCATTAGCTTTTCTGAAGGAGAATACTACTCTTTCCCAGTCCAAAATTTGATTAGATACAAAATCACCCATATTCAGAATTTGGTTATTGAATCTCTAGAGGATAAAATAACACATATTTAATTTATTTGCAAAATTTTAAAAGTTCTATACGATAGTTTTTGTTATTTTGTAGTTTGAGTGAAATTAAATTTCTGGTAAATATAGAGCACAAAGAGTCACTTTGTTAAGATTGTTCTTTAGTTGTCCATATCCACATTCAAAACATTTATTGAGTATCAAAGGAAAGCAATGCTGTCTTTTGAACATTGTGAAATATTGCTTAAATTGGATGGCATATATCAACCTCTTAAATTGAGTATGTTCTTTATAATAAGAAAGCTAGAGCACCAGAAGGAAATTATCACCCATTATGGGCTGGCTGGCTGTTCGCTTTTCTTATGTTATCTCATTCAATTTTTACAATAATCCTGTAAGGCTGTTACTGTCCACATTTTACAGATAAAAAAGTGAAGTCCGATGAGGTTAAGTTTTACATGTTTATAATTATATAATTAATGGTAGAGCTGAGTTTTACTCAGGTTAAGGCACTAAAGCCAGATCTTTTTCCTCCAGGCCCAGAAACAACAATGTTTCAAATACTGTGTGAGGGGAGTATCATTAAAAGTATTAATGATATTTTTTAGACAATAAATACTTAGAATTTCAGGAAATTTAAAGGTAAAATAAGTTGGAGAAGAATAAAAATGTTTTAAACTAGTCAATGAGGCTAATTCAGTGAAATATATCACTCTGTGCTTTATACTTTTAATTAAACTTTTATTATAGAAATACCCCCCATGAACATTTGACCTTTAGAAGAGTACACCAGTTTAATAGTCAAAAGTTCACTGACTGGTATCTGGACATTCAAAACTACCACATTCAACTTTTGGTTATTTGTAAATGAGCAAAAAATATCTTTACTGTATAAAATGTAGAATTTTTCTGAGTTGTGAATTATTTTGATTTGGGTGATCAATGTATGTGAGGCACTGGTTAGAAAATGTATGGCATTGTTGTCATTTGCTTCTAGTGCCAAACTTATTTTCTGGAGAATATTTTCAAATTTGCAATTGTCAAAGTTATTTGGAGTCACTTTTGTTGATATCAAGAATGACTGTACACAGTATAGGAATCATATAGGTCCTATAGAGGATGTGAAAACAGTGTGAGGTGTTGATTTGGTCTTCAGGAAATCTGCCATCTAGAAATTTACAAAACAGAATTGTGATGAATTATAAACAGAGTGCTATTTACACAGATAGATTTTTCTTTTTCAACTTACTTTCTCATACCACTTCTCTTGTTCTTCTAAAGTAATTTTTTGTTACATGGCTGTCTCTTTGACTAGACTTTCTTTTTTTCAGTGTAAAAGTTGTAGAATGGTAGATGATAGTAAGTCATCTATCTTTGATTCCTCAGTTTTCAGCACAGTGTCTAGCTTCTTATGAATGAATGAAGAACTTGATGGTTCCTAAATGAAATAACATCTGTGAGTAGCAGCATCCTTTATCTATCGACTTATAATTTTATTGAAAATAGAGACCATGCCTAATGTCCATTGTATTTCATCCTAAGTTCCAAGTTCTGGTTTAATTTACTATAGATACTGTGTTTAATAAGTAAAATCCATCAGTCATAGCTACTGAGAGACTCATTAAGATGGGTAGACTATTAAGAACACATAATTCAGATTTTTGCTTTCTTGTGTGACCTTGAATCAATCATCCAATATCTGTCTTTATATTCTAGTTTACTTCTCCCTGAAGAGATAATGAGTACAAAGCTAAGAATTGTCTAAATTATTATTAAAATTTTTTATAACAAAATAATGCTTTTGAGCACAACATGGACATTATTTAAGTGTTCCTCATATCTAAAAAACCCAGAATTTGTGCCTGGGGAAATAAGGAACCAAAAAAAGACAAGCTCAGTTTTAGTTCAAATCTTGAACAATAGAAAGCAAATGAGTACAAAGAAGTAAAAAAACCCAGAAAGTTCAATTTGTCATGCCATAATATTCTACTCCCAAAGAAAATGTCACAAAATGAAGCATCATATTTTTATTCCTGAGAATAATATTACTGTACAAAACTGATTCATTTTTAAAATATCGAAGAATTTGATCAAAGGTATAATTTGAAAATAATTTTCTACTAAGGAAAAGGACAGATTCTGCCTGCAGTTAAAATATTCATTTTTTAAAATAATAAATTAGCTGATACTGAAGGAATAAATGACATATTTTTGTGGCATAAATTGGCATTTCTAGTAACTAATCTATATATGACTGTGGAAAATCTTTTAAATTCTCAGGCTATTATTAAATATTACCTTAAGTGAGAATCAAACTAATCTAAAACATACATTAGATGTCAAATTAAACCAAAATAATGTCATCGCAAATTTAAAACATGGCCAGAAAAGCTGTGGTTTAGAAAGCACAATAAACTGTCATGGGGGGGAATTCTATACATAAAGCAGATCACCAAATCTAAAGAAATAATACAAACTACAGAGGCAGCTCTCTGACAGGTTTCTCCCATTTTAATGAAACAAGTTTCAGTGGAAAACTTAAAAGATTAAAAACTCACAACAAAATATCTCCCATACATTTCTGAGGGCTGTCTCCACAGCCCCAGATGAAGTAGAAGTTTGGCAGTTCTTCTATAATGGGATCAGTGGAGACAGTTGAGCTAAATGGGACACTAAAGAACCTGCATATACTTTAGATTAGTTATCTGGCTTGAGCAAATAAAGCATATATTGGCTAAATTTCCAGTTCATGTTATATTGGGTAGACATAGACAAACTCCAACTATATTTGGCTCTAGACTAATAATCAATTTCCAGAAACACATTCTGCTTCTGCAACTCTCTGGCAATAAATTCCATCTTATTATATTGGAGTTATGCTATTTTTCATGGTTTAAGAAAAATCTATGAAAGATATTAAAACAGTTCTTTGAAACTGAAAATTATGCCCTTTATTACACCTGGTTCATTGATTAGTTTATTTGTAACAGTTACACTAAAACATCTAGGATATCCATGTAGAGAGATGTTTTGCTATGTGAAATTGTCAATGGTCAATAAAAAGATACAATGATATCTTTATCACTTATTTGCTCAGAAGAAAAAAGTATTTCAAATCTTAACATTAATGAGATAATTTCAAAAACTGTATTTAAAATAGGTTAACATTGCTTATTAAAAAAGCAAATTATTTTTTCTGATAAACTAATGATTTAAATGTTTCAAAAAATCGACTTTTAAAAACATAACACATAACACACTAAATTATTATTGTTTATAAAACTTTCCAAGGATCACATAGTTTTATATTTTTATTCATAAATATTAAATTTCACAGTATCCAAGATAGTCAATTATTTCACCTATAAGGTGAGGAAAGAATGCAGTAAATTATGAAAGTCATTTTGGTCATTAACATTATCAGTTCTTCAAACCAGTATTCTGGATAGAATCATGTATACAACTGATTGTGGATAGTGGCAGCAATTTGATGTCTTGTTACCCTTGAATAACATACTTTTTTCAGATTATTTTCTTTCATTTGTTGTATAATTTTTTGTATCCAAAAGTGTTCATTACAGATATATCTCTGTTAACCAATAGGATAGTTGTGAACCATGTTAATGAATAAAAGACCCCAAACAGACTGTTTGTGACATTTTTACTCTGCTGACTAATTGGTGGCAGATAACTCATTTAATTGAATTAAAAAGGATTAGAAAATATATTTAGTAACATGAAATGCAAGAAAGAAGAGATTGCTAAATATAAATCATGGACTTAGGCTATGTGATAGTCTCATCTGCTCCCTAAAATAAAATTAACTTAGTCTTAAATCATTTATACCAACCTCATCATGTGTGATTGGCTAAACCATTATGAGCAAACCATGTAATATATTGGAATCTCCAAGTTAGACCCAGTTTGAGAGGACAGTAAATATTGATGCCGCCATGCGGTGTAAACATGAAAAATGCCAAACACATGTGTACAGCATCCCTTAGGGTGTTGATGAAGCTTCCCTCAAAATATTTAGAAAAATAAAAAAAATTGTGTAGTACAAAATGAGAATAGACATAAAGATTCTATGTAATATTTAGTAAACCAACTGTGTTCCACTCAGTAAGGCATGTTAGAGTCCGAATGAGAGCATTGTAGGGATAAATGTGTGTTTTTCACAATTAAAAAAAAACACTTAAATTATTTTTAAAAATTAGCATTTAAGCTCATTAGTAACATTTTATTGGTTGCACATGTTGTAACTAATGTCATTCAATTTGTATGTAGCAATTTCTTGGCTGAAAACTCAGAAAATGAAAGATACTCTAGAAATATACTATTGATATTGATAAAATACAGTAGAGTGTCAAGAAATCTTGACCAGTGACTAAGACTGCTTAGAGAAGACAATTTCTTTGCCCAAGGGATTGAGAAAGTGAGGAATCATTATTATAATGAAAGAGAAGGAGAGGATACAAGAATAAAGTATCGATGGAATCAAATAGAAGAAATATTTCAAGATGTAGGAAGGAAGGAGAAGTAAACATGACAGACCATGCAAGAAGTTTCAGCAGGATGAAAATCTATAGGAATTTATTGATTTTTATTAACTAGATGGTCAAAAAATACCTATTGTAATCAATATTAGTATTCTCTTGACATTAATATTTAACTCCAACAGTTCTTACAATCTATAAACGTTTTTTTTCTTCCCCATCCTTCTATTCAGAATTAAGCCCTTTTTTTGCACTCATTTTGTTTTCATCTATTACAATATTTCTCAAAGTCTACCTTGGTTTATATAATTATATTTTCTGCATGAACGTCTCCTTCACTAAACAGAACTTCAGAACAGAAATTATGACTTTGCCTATATCAGACATAGGTAGAACAAAAAATGACGTCTAGGTTATTTTTTTTTTCACATTCTTCTTTAAATTTACATGTATACAGTTTTTTCCCAACCGGATGATAGTGAATGAAAAACAGAGAAAACCAGGGTGTGCAGCATTGGCCACAGAGCAGTGCAGGAAGCTGCCTCATCTTCTCACTTGGAGTACATTAACAGCTCACTCTGCCTCTGTTGTGGTTGCTGAAAAGCAATATAGATGCATCAGAAATAACCAGGTAGCAATTAGTTTTCGTGAATTTAGGATAGTCTATTTAAGCTTCATGGTTATGTTCATAATGCTTTATATGCTAAGGAACTGCAGAGAGCTGAAAACAAAGGGACTTAAACTTTAAGCATTATAAAACAGAAGAAGAAATTTTCAGTGTAACAATGAGCATTTTATCAAGTGAGATGAGCTGCTTTATGAGGAGTGACATTCCCATTATTTAGTTTTCAACGCGAAAATGAATGACCATTTGTTAAGCTTATTAAAAAGATAATTTTAAAGTTGAGAAAATGGGTATCCTTTAAAGTTCCTACTTATACTAATCTACTATTAGAATGTGCATTTTTAAATTAACCATAGTTATTATATATAAAAAATTCCAGGACAAATTTTGAGAAATTACTAGGTATAAATATTTGAGAAAGAAATTTTTAACCAATTTGTGATGTATTTATTCATTCATTCAACAACTACATAGCTAGCACCTATCTTAGGCATTAGTTTATTCCTAAGACTACAACAGTGCATGAAATAAACAACCTCCCTGTCCTCAAGGGGCTCACAGTTAATATAGAAAATGTATTTTGCATTTATTGATAGTGCCTATAAAAAGTAGAACTTTGGAGATTGACATATTTTTGTGCCAGGTATATAAGGGTTATGTCATTGTCTGCCTAAACATTCACTGGCCAATTGGAAAATACAACAGAAATAACAAGACACAAATGCAAAGAGAAAACCCAGCTAAAGAAATTATAAAATGATTATTGCATTTTAAAAGAAACATATAAATAACATAAATAACATGAATTAATAAAATTACCCTTCATCATTATTATTTTTTATCCTGACCTGTGTAGTCATTGAGATTAACTGACTTTTCTAAGGTCATATCCGTAACCAATTTTAAAGACAAAAATGTAACTCAGAGTTTTCTTTTACTCCTAGAGGCATAATCTAAATCTATCCTACAGACTTTAAATGATTATATGCATGCATATGTCTGTATACATATTTTTAAATTTTCACTGCTCAATGCACAGTTTATAAAAGCAAAAAAGGTAAAAAACAAAACAAAACGAAGTTATTCATCTATATATTCTATTCTTTTTTTTTACAAATAAGATAATCATATATTATTTTGTTTCAGGAACTCAAAGTAGAAGGATAACTTGCTAATAATAGAATCAGATGTCTGCAAAGACCTTTGAGATCTTCAAGTGCAGTGTTTCTCAGGACCGTTGGGGTTGCATTGATTATTTCTGGAGATTTGTAAAGTAGAACTATTTTTATAATAATAATAGGATGTTATTTGCCGTTTTTACTCTCATTTCCTTATAAGTGTAGAGTGGAATTTTCCAGAGCCTACATACATGGGATAGTGCAAAAGATTGAATACAGAAACAGGTATGAGAATCCAGCTGCCTTCTATCAAGCAAGATATGAAAGAGATTTACAAAAATGTGAAGTTATGCCATTCTTCTCACTTATTTTTTTTAAAAATGTCATATTAAAAAATGTCATTTATATTTACTATTGTTATATTTAAATAAGTGAATAAATATATTGTTTAAAAGGTTTTCATTTTATTTTGTAATATAGTAAATGTCAGTAGCTATAACCCACTAAACAATGATTTTGGGATCATTAGTCATATTTAAGATTGATTTAAGTGGTGCTGAGATGAAAAATATTAAGAATCAGGGTTGTAGTAAAATTTCTTGCCTATCCAAAGAACTCTGAGTACTATACATCAAGCTATTCTTTTTGTCTTATGGATGAATCTTATCCCTTCTTAACTTGGGCCTATACTTTTTCAGGCACAGTAATCAGAATTTTCTTATAGTGAGTCAAAATCTCTTCCCTATAGTTTTCTACCACTGATCCAAGCCATATCACTTAAAGGAAAAAATAATTTACTGAATTAATTAATTTATAATGATTAAAGCATAAGACTTTTTTTTGGACAAGTGTATTACATTTTTGGCTACTATTAATTGTTAGACTACTTCCCTTTACTAGCTTCATTCATTTATGCAATTGGAGTTTTGAAATTGTGTAGATTTCTGTATTTTATTTTCTAAAATTAGTTCACTGAATAGATTCTTTCATTATACAATGAAGCATTATGTCTAAATTTATAGTAAGCATGATTACAACATATTTAAATTTTATCTCAATGTCACTAAAAAAAATCAAACAATTTTTGTCTAGAAAATTTTTTTTAATAGTTTGATACTCTTGATGGAGAGTTTAATTGTGACTGGACATATGCCAAGCAGTTGTCAAATGAATATTGACAGTAGATAAAAAAAAGAAATCTCTTGTTATTTCTGCTCTTGTCTCTGAATATAAATATAATATTTCTTTTCTCAGTTAAATGCACAGATTTTAAGAACACAGAATTATTTTGTAGGTAGAAATAATGGGTCATCCAACGATTAAAACAATTCTTTATTAATAAATGCAACAATTTTATAATTTAAACTTTAGTCATTAATTAGTCATGAATTAATTAGCTAACTTTTTCTCTGCTAGCTAAAAAAAATGTGTTTTCAAAAAGGCATGAATTTTTTTCAACTATGCTGTGCTGTTTTATTTTTCTGACACTAGATGTCTGCAGATGTTACTGTGAGCTTAAAAAAATACATGACTTTCAGGGCTAAGTATTAGAAAAAGGACGTATAATATGACATTACTTTCCTATTTCAGTGTGAGTTCCCTGGCAATTCAAAGTGGAAACCCACAGGGTAACCACAGGAGGTAACACCTTCCTGGATCAATATTTGTGCATCAGATGTTATAAGACTTTTGTAAGGTTCATAAATAAAGAGTTTTTTTTTTTTTTTCTCTAGAGTCAGAAAATGAAATTAAAAGGTATTTGGCTGTCAAGGGACTTGCCTTTTCTGGATCAAATAACCAAACTAAGGAAGGCTTTAAACTAGTCAATTAAAGGCAAATGTTAGTGAAAAAGAATGCCAGAAATATTCCTTATGTGAGGGGCTCTTTCTTCTCAGTCAATTGGTGGTTTCCTAAAAGCCATGTTATGTCAAATAAAATCAAATCCACAGAGCTTTACTCTGTAAAGTATAACACAATCCCATTCAACAAATATTTATTAAATACCTACAATTTATTCATAAGGATTACATTATGTTCTGGATTTGAAACCATAAATAAAACACAGGCCTGGCCCTCTAGGATCTTAGAATCTGGTGAGGGACCCAGAAAACAGCAAAAAATGTCTTCATAATTTGATAATCTGTTGCTAAACCAGAAGGGATAATGACTGAATTGAGCATCACAGAGTGAGGAAGCATCATTGAGGTGAAGCATGAAGAGAAGTGCTTTCTACAGAGCACTGGCATGATGCTCTTGGAAGACTATGAGAAGCCAAACCTGGTAACAATGGGAGAAGAGACAGAGAAGGTAATAAAAGGCCGATTTTAGATGGCCTCATAAGGCATGCTGAGCAGTCAAGTTTAATAAGGCTTATTTATGAAGTACAGAAGAGTTTTGAGTAGGGACTGATATTAGGTTAAACCTCAATCATACCCAATATGAAAATTTCCCCTACCACTTTCTCGTGGTCTCTATTAATATGTCAGGTATGCCACAAAGTAACTTGAGGGATGAATGGCAGTTCCATATTGAGGAGGGGTTGACAGTGGAACTGAGCCTTATTCATTTGCTTATTACATATTTTAAAATAGTGCTTTGTTAAGTGAATTTACAAATTATATTATCTTAAATGAAGAATTACAGCAGTTTCTAATGAAATGGGGATTGAACTTGAAAATTTACTTTCCAAAAAAAAAAAAAAAGATTTTGTGGTATTCTCATAGCCAAGTACTTAAAAAAAGCTATTGACTCATGACCCAGTGAAATTCATTCCTAGGATGCAAAAGTGATTCAATATCAGGAAATCTATTAATATAAGTCATAATTTAATAGAGCAAAGGAAAAAATATTATCTCCAAAGATGCCAAAACCACATTTAAGAAAATTCCTCATAGCAACTTTACATCAGAAAAACCTGGAAGATACCACTTTAAAGAAGTGATCAAAATTAATATCATCCATAATAAGACATATCAACATCATATACCTACTAATATGGTCCACTGAGAATGGTATAGCATCTTTATGGTATTCCTCATTCAATCTATAACATCAATTTAATTAAGAAATCATCAGAAAAATACAAGTTGTGGGACATTCCACAAAATAACTGACTCATTCTTTTCAAGTGTCAAGTGTTGTGAAAGACAAAACTTGAGAAATGTCATAGATTACAGGAGACTAAAAAGACATGGACACTAAATGCAACATGGGATCTTGGGTTAGATCCTGGAACAGAAAAAAGATATTAGTGGAAGAGCCAGTAAATCTAAATAAAGAATGTAACTCAGTTAATAACAGCATACCAATGTTAACATGTTATTTATGATAAATGTATCATGGTCAGATAAGATGTTAACATTAAAGAAAGTTGGATAAAGAATATAAGAGAATTCTCTGTACTATCTGGAAATTCTTCTGTAAGTGTAAAATTAATTTAAAATAACAAAAAAAATTATAAAACTGTGTACTTAAAACTGGAGAATTTCACTGTATGTAAATTGCACCTCAATGAAGCTAATGTTTTTAAAAAGGAAATTGTTAATTTTGTTAGGTATAATTTTGTTAAATATTATGTGGTCATCTTAAAAATTAGTTATCTATTGGATATATATCTTAGGTATTTACAGATAATTAACATGACATTTGGGATCTACTTTAAAATACTTTAGTCAAAATAAAAACAAAATAGACAAAACAATAGTTGTGGACGTTCATTGATCTGGACACTGCCATTCTTTATACTATTTCTCTACTTCCGTGAAAGTTTAATATTTTCCATACACAAAATTTTAAATAGAGTCATTGAAAGTTTTTATTTCCAAAAAGGCAAGAAATCCAAATTCATGACTTTATTATAATAATAAATAGTTATCGAGAGCATGTATTTCAGCGAATATTTTTGAAAAAATATATATTATCTTCTAAGTAAAGATAATATTTTAATGAATTGAAACTGTTTTTCAAATGAAACATGCTGTAGAGAGAGCATTGGAAAAGTTTAGAAATATTTCCATGGTTGTATGAGTATTGTTGTATGAGTAAGTAAAAATTGAATCTGTCTCCCATTAAAATTCCCATATCCAAAAGCATTAAAAACTTGGAAACAAAATTTTTAAGCTTTTTATAAGAAAATCTTCTAAATGAAAGGTTTGATTATTATCAAACCATTTTCAAAAACTGCTTTGTTTCAAAGAAGTTACACATTTACAATAAAATTATTATAATAAATGTTAAAAAATTTGGAGAAGGAATAAAAAATGATTTAATATAAGGGTATTTCTTTTACTTGGATCTATAGATTTTAACAAGTATTTTTTCTAGCTATGACAGCAATTTAAACTAAGGATTGAAACAAACTGGATTTATAACTAGGCCTTTAAATCATATTGCACAAAGCTTTAAAAATTAATTAAGCATATTCAACTATATTTAAAAATAAAAATATATTTCAGGGAGAGCAAAAATATTTTTGACACGAATAATAAACAAACCAGTTATTGTATTCTTTTCTAATTTTTCATTTTATATATGGTTTATAAGATATGTGTAATATATTAGCCCATAGTGCCTGCATAAATGTGGATTTCTGTTTCTACAAACATGGGCCAGATAACCTGAAAAGACTTTTTCTACAAGATGACTAAAAGAGGTAGATGTCTTATAAAAACTATCTTTTTAAATGTATAACTCTATTCCCCATTACATAAGGAAAATATTTGAAGTGAAAAATGAGGGACTGCAAAAGTAGGGTAGAGAGCAGGGAAGGAGGTGCCGTGTCAGATCTTTGTTAACTTGGAGCTTGTGATTTAATACTCATATAGAAACTGGAATGGAGACACCAACTATTAAAGTCAGACCCATTGAAGGGTAAACTGGAAAAAAAAAATTACTAGAAAGGAAATAAGAAAGCTTGTGTATTTCAGCCTAAAAATTGTAAAGAAAAAGCAAAACAAAACAAAACATTGTTGTCTCTGAAAATTTCTAATCAAAACACAGGTCCATGATAGGATTTTGTGCTGACTTTTCACTACCTAGTAATCCTGGATGTCTCAAGACAAGAAATTAGCATAAAAATTTGCATAGGCCAGTTATATATATGCTCGAAACTCAGACTGAAGCAAAAGCCATGTTTTGAAGAAATGTGCCTCCACTTAAGTTTTACAGTATTCTACAAAAAAAGTTTCTGTAGAATACATGAAAAGTATTCAATCTGAAAAAAAGTTAGCAAATGGAATAAGTAGAAGGTTTAAAACATCAAATAATTTCAGATAGTAAAACAATTGGAGACTCTATAATTTATCAGTAAAATCATAAAAATCCAAAACCATAAAGTCAAAAAAATCATTAGAAAAAGAAAATAAAAAGTGAAACATATAAGACAGTAAAAAATGAAGATATGTCAATTAATAAGAGAACTTTTAGAATTGAAAATATAGTACTGGAATATAATTTATATGTAAAAATGTCACATGTGGGGGAAATGTTGAAATATTTTTACTGTACAGTGTGTTGCATAATCTAAATGTCTAATTATCTGGTTTATGGGATGAGGTAAATAATATGATGTGTGGAGTTGATTGGTTGCAAATTAGAATTAATGAGAAATGGATAGTGCATGACCTGTGTGAAGCGGCAGTATTTATTCTGTCAATTTATTCTGCCAATATTTGTTATGGAGGCATGTGGACACAGTGTTTCTACCATATATTCTGATTTCTCAAGAGAAATAGCAAATTCCAAAATTTTCTGTGAAATCTAAACATTTAAAAATATTGCTAATGATTTCAGATTTTTTAAAACATTATGTGGGCCTAAAAAAAACACATATCTATCTTGTTGCACTTTTTATTTGACATTGGTCAAAGAGAAAAGACCTATTAAAAGATTGAGAAAGAATGGTCAGAAGTCCAAGAATAATCAAAGCTAAGAGAGCAGAGTTTTTCAGGTTGGAGTGAGTGGTAGCATTCAGTGTGGTAAGAAGAGAATAGAATAATGATGGAATTTATTCCATTCAGTTTTGAAATGTATGCTTTAGTAATATTTAGAGAGAAGTTTCAGTGGAGTGTTGATGACTAAAATTATATATCAGTAAATTGAAAAATAACTTCTAATCAGGAAAATCAAGTTGTCATGTATCATTTACTTTTGGCTCAGAAAAAAGTCACTGATTCAAAGTTAGCAGAGGATTATTTGTTAATATTATATATATCTTCTTTAGGAAAGGACGAGACTGGAACAAGTTGTAGTGTAAGGGCAAAGATCCAATGGGAAGAGAGAGAGCAAGGAAGTAATTTATGAGGTACTTATTTATCAGAGCCAAAACATTGGCCTTGAGCAGGAGAAGGGCCCTCTTTCTTCTAAGACTAGAGAAAAAGGTGGGTGTTCTTCCATATACCTGTAGGAGATACATATATAAGATAAATGTCTTATAGGGAGTAATACTTAAGGAAAACCCATTTAAACCCTGATTATCTTTTTTTTTCTTAATGAACTAGGAGACAAAATGAACGGTTGTTGAAGAGGTTAGGAATCAACTTTGAAGAGAATGGTGAAGACTAGAATTGTTTGTTTTCTTAAGTGAGAGCTCTAAAGGCCAGAGAAGAATTGAAGAAAATGGATACAGATAAATAAATCTGTTGATAGACAGATCTGTTGTGAAATCTTAGGAAATTAAAATGAACTAACGATTGCAAGAAGTTTTTAAAAATCAAACAGAAGAGAGTAGTAAAAATTTTTTTAAAAAAGATAAAAATTACTCATGGCACAGCTCACCAATTATTAAAAAAAAAAATGCATCCTTGCACACCTTTAGTCTCCTACTTCAAAAGGTAACCACAGAATAATTCCTTCAGTCTCATTTTATTAAAATATATCCTTGCCTAAGTAATACACACACACACACACACACACACACACACACACACACACTATTTAAAATGATACAAACAAGATGCTAATACAGGTACTTTAGCATCTCCAAGACTTTCCATAGAAACTATTCTACTTAATGTTTAAATGGAAGACAATTATTTGGATACATAATAATCATGTATCCAGTTATCTGTTGATGGTCCTTTCAATTGTTCACATTGTTTTGATACTCAGAAGAAGATTGCAAAGTTTTTTATAGTGATCTTGTTTTACTTACTAAATATATGTGGATAACTTTTTCCAGTGGAATCTAGAGTTAAACAATAATTTCATTTTAAATTCTGCTGATAATGCCAACTTTTCTTCCACCAATATTACACACTAATTTATTCTCATATACAGTGTTGGATAATTTATTCTCATGCATTCTCAGCAAGACTGGGCAATATAAAAAGCTGTTTGTTTCGCCACTGGGAGAAAAGGAAATGGTAACTACTTGTTTTAATTTGTTTCTTTCATAATGAGTGGAAAAAGTGATGATGAATGAGAAATGGTCCTTGAATTGCCTGAGATTTCTATTGAAAGAGGCAGATAATTAAATAAGAAATTGTACTAAATCAAGTCTAAAAATAGAGGAAGTCCAGGGTTCCATGAAAATACAAAGACATCTAATAAGACATGGAGAAACAAGAAAGACAGTGTAAGAATTGATGATTAAGATGAGACCCAAATGATTAATATAATCCAGCAAGATGAGTCTTGGATAAGTTTATTTCCTAGTCAGAAGACAAAGGACCTGCAAGTCCTGCTTGTGATATAAAGTATGTTTTAACATGGTCAGGCTAAGATATTGCTAAAATATTGTATATTAGGTGTCTTCAATGCCGATGTTAATTATTTCTTCATTTATTATGTTTTAAACAAACTTTTTATTATCAACCCTGCATTAAGCAGCACTGTGCTGTGAACTAGGGATACTGTGGTATCTAAGACTATCAAGATACCACTCTTCAAAAAAATTAGAGCTGAATAATCAGAAAATTAAGTAAGCAATTATAATTATATATCTTAACTTCATAATTTCTATTTCCTCAATTACAATGAACATTTCTTTACTTTATCCACTCAAACTCGTGACCCATTTTTAGGTCCTAAAATTGTTCTCATATGACATTTGATCAATTACTTTTCAATTCTTTGATATCCATTCACCTTTCTCATTCTATCATACCCACTAACATTCTCTTAGATCCATGGAAACAGTTTACTGATTGTTTCATTCACTCCAAGTTACTCTCTTTGGTCTTGGCCTCTTTTACTGCTCTATTCGTCTTAGGCTGCATGGATTATCGTTTAAATCACTCACTCATTAGCACTCTTAATAACCAGGAGTACTTATCCTTAGACCTCATTATCTAGAAAAACCTAAATTCTAATTCATCTTGAACTCTGCCATCTCATATGGGAAGCTGAGTGCTATAAGAAGAGTTCACACAACCATGAAGATTTTTGTTAGCAAAATTCATGTTCTTCAACCTTAGCTGGACTCGTGACACAACTCACCAAGCAGTGTAATAACACTGTATATTGAAATAAGTTAATATTCTCTTATTTTTAGAGTTCTTTTACCATGACTTTATCTATAATGAGCCAGAGCCTCCCAGAGAGTGTAAGTATTTCGCAAAGAGAAAAAAAAAATCAATATTTAGTCTTTTACCTTAAAATTGGGCTCTGAAGCTCATTTCAAAAAAGAATATACAGTTGTGGAAACAAAGACTTATGATTTATGAAAGTAAAGATTTTTAGTAAGAAGACAACCACTAAAATCATTTTACAAATGAAAGAGTGTAATTCAGTAAGAGCCTGTCATATTATTGAAGATAATTAGCAGATTAAGAAGAAAACTGTTAAAGATTTGAGCTACACAATAATAAGACAGCACAGTGTTAGAATAGCCATGCCTTTCACTGAGGACATAATGTAGTATCCTGTAGCCCTCTGGTGAAGGCACTTGGCAACAGCTAACTGCTTATCACCTGTAAGTATCAAGAATCAGAAAGAGGGACTTTTGACAGCCAGAGAGGACAGTGGTGTATGGAAGGGAAAGCTCCCAGCACCTGTCCTTGATTGGATAAAATAAAAACAGCTCAAGATTTTTCCCCAGATTCAGAAGAGTAGGAAAATCTAGGCCCTCATTACTCAGTCACAGACCTGGCACATCATAAGTATTCAACAAATAGATATTGCCTAAATGCATATAAAAAGATGATAAACATATAAAAAGATGATAAAGTTACAGAAAGTGACAATGGGGCATAGACATACAGTCAGGGGATAAATAGAATAAAGAGAATTAAAAGGGCTATAGCTGTATAGCATGATATCAAAGGAAGTAGGCTTTATGTAAGGGTGGAGGAGAAGCTGCTTTGGATCTTAATAGGTTCCAGGTGCTACCCTTAGGGAGGGCAATTATTGGTATAGAATGAACATACATAATATACATCTCTATGTGCATTAAAATGGATGCATTTATTGGATGAAGTAATGGATGGAGTAAAAGGTAATGAAGAAAGGAAAGGGTATTAAATTCATTAATTCCATAAATATATATTGGACACTTAACATACTCCAGGCATCAAATTAGGCTCTGGGAAATAGTGGCAAACAAAACAGATGTAATTTCTGTCCTTTAGTGACTTACCATCTGTTGAAGAAAACTGACATTAAACAAAATAAATTAAATGTATATTTATGCATAATATAAATTATGAAAATTTCTGTGAATTAGAAGAGGGTGACATTTGAAAGAACTCTAAGAGTCTGGCAAGTCTTCTCTAGGTAAACGAGCAATGAGTTCAGGCTAAAGTAAGGAAAAGGAGTTAGCCAGGCACAAGAGTTTGGATCTCTTCTATTACTCTCTACCCAGCTTAAAAAAGGTAATGTTTTGGCAAGTAGAATACAAACTAGAGGAACTTGTACCAAAGTAAATACAATAAATTATTGAATAATGTCATTTCATTCAAAGTTGTTTCAAAATAATATTGATGAAATGCAGCGGGAACTTAACTCTTGTTTATGTCAATTAGCCTATTGTGAATTGTTTTTTTTAGATGTTGTTTGTCTTAAAGTTACAGAAGCTATCAATGATGCAAAGTGAGGACTAACTGTATACATATACACATACATACACAGATTCACAAATATACATACAGATGTACATATGAATACACACACATATATATAGAACATATAAATGCATATTGTATGTGCATATATATTCTCATATATACATTTGAATAGGATTTATAAAGAGAATTTGCCCTATGGAATTGTGGTAGCTCCTTGAATGGTCTATGATAAGCTATTTGTCTTTGCATCTGGTGTAAAACATGTAGTTGGGGAGGCAAGATAGATGTGAAGTAAGTGGCAGCAAGGAAAAACTGCAGCCCATAATACTGAGCTAGAACACACACCTTTAGATTGGAATCTGTTCTCCTCACCTCTTTCAAATCTCCACCTTCAGTGATGCTGATGTCCTAAAAAAGAAGTTGGCCCATTTTCTCATAGAGCTAAGTACACACCTGGCCCAGGACTCAGAGAAACTGAAGGATGGTCAGGTAAGGGCTGGAGCATTTGCAGGCACAGCTGCTGCCCCACATGGACGAGGTAAACTAGGAGATTTATGAGAATGTGCTCTGAGTTGCAAAATAGTCTCATGCCCTGAGACCAGTCTTCCAAATGTGTAATGAATATGGCTGCCACTTCTCATTTTCCCTTCCTAACCTTATGCATACCCACGAGGAATTCTGAGAAATGTAGTTCCACGTTAGTTAAGTTGACATAATACAAATCTACTCCAGTACTGATCCTTCTTATTTATTTTTTTTAAATCCTTTCTGGAGGTCTTTAAGGACAGGAGAGACAATTGAATGACTTTTATTGCTAGGAACCGAAGGTAGCAAGATGAGAGACTTGGCCACGTGCCCTCGTGTTGTAATGACAGCAGGCTTAGGTATAAGACAAGCAGAGGGAGAATATTAAAGTGTCAGGATTCCTAGTCTTAGAAAAGAGAACAGTTCTGTCATTCAGGTATCTTATTGGAAGGAGGTATTCAGTAAGTATGGTCCCGACCAGCCTGTTCTCTAAAGGAAATGGGGGAAGAAAGGAAATAAAGACAACCATAATCACACCAAGTTAATAGGGAATTCATGTGGGGACTACCACAAAGAAATAAAAGAGTTTAATGCAGCCAGATAATGTTTCCCTTATCCCAGCCAAAAACTCCATTTCTTCATGAAGCATCTCCAAACTAACCCCACTTGGCTTCTTTTAGTTTCAATCACACTAAACTTCTTCCTGTGCACTTCCCTGAATACTGAACTAAATGTCTCTTTACTGCTGTGGACTTCCATCTGGCAGATGTTTCTGTCACTTGAGTTCATAATTTTATAGGTCTACCTTGTGTCTTCATGGTGCCATAAGCTCCTCAAGAACAACACTGGGCTTCTTGATCCTTTTACAATACTCATTCAGATCTTGCTCTCCACATGTGAGTCACTTAAAAATGCTGTTGATTGACTCAGTGATGGATTAAAGGATAGTCCTGTTTGAAAGAACTCAGCCCAGTCTGAGCAAACTGACACGCTCTTTCTTACAAATGGCTGAAACAATGCAATAAAAGGTAGATTTTTAAAATGAAAGGTATTTAAAGGGTTGTTTTCCTGAAAAAATCATATAATTTCAATGTGAGAAATTCTAATGAAATCTGAATAGATTTTTTGTTTGTTGGTTGATTGATTCATTTATTACAACAGCATTTTCTTATTATCATATTCCAATTTTAAAAAGTTTTTGCAGACTTCATGAGAAGGAAATTCTGCCCCATGTACTCTGTCTGAATTCCTGTGGAAACTTTTTCTTCCTGGATTTTGCTGGTTTTTAAAACTACTGCCACTTTCTCTATAAAATCTCTTCTCCATCTTCCCCTTTGGAAGTCACTTTCTCTTTTTGGTATCATAGGATGTATTATATTTTTATGTCTCAATTGAATTTATCGTCCTATATTCTGAATACTTTCTAGTATATATGTATGTTGAAAACAGATCATTATGGCTGGGCAATTGTGTCATCAATGAAAGGATACTATAAACCACCCCAAAACACATCTTATATATGCTTTGTCTGTATACAGAGCCACAAAATATTTTTTTAAATGAGTAACTAGAATGAGCATAATCAAGGAAGCTGGATCCTGGAAAACAAATATCCTCCCACAGACCAAACCAATAATAAATTAAATAGCCCCAAATACCTCAAAATACCTGGAATAGGTGTGAGACATGTGTGCTACTGGCCTCCATATCATCTCCTTTCACTGTTCAGTAGGCATATGTATATACTTGGAACATGTTACTTCATCTCTCTGAGCCTTATTTTCTACTGCTTTAGAATAAGAATATTGCTACTAGATTGCAAATGATGTTATAATGAATACGTACATTATCATATAAAAGTTTTTAGAATATCACAAAGCGCTTAGGAGCTCAAAATTTATAAATTCTATTTCCATATATGATACCCTTTCTTCACCTTTTCTGTTCCCATAACAAAGGTAGTCACTTGGAAGGGCCTAACTCAAATTTTATTTTTTCTGAAAGTCATCCTCATATACACATGATTTCTCCTTGCTTAATATTTCAAATGCACTTATAGCGTTTCCCAATGTGTCTGGCTTTTTGAAAATAACCTCTTCATAATGTCAAGAGAATTATTTTTTCCATATGATAATAGCTATTTTAAGAATTCATTAATTAAGATAATTCATATGACAAAATACCTGTCATTAATTAATATTATCATTAGTTATAATATTATTATATGTGAAAGAAAAAAACTATTTGCATATGTATACAATTATATATTTAGTCTATAGGCATACCTACAGCACATGAGAATTTATTGACTCCATAAAAACTCTGAACAATTATCACCTAGCTCCATCTCCCAACCTCTACATCCCTTGGTAACTACTCCTGAATCATCTCCTACCTAAACTCATTTATACTTATATCATTGAGCTTACAGTTTGTTAGAAACTGGACTGTATTTTTCTACCAGTTTCTACCTACATACTGTATTTTAATATATGCTCTATTCTAACAATTATTAAATAACATTGAATGTAGGTTTCATGATGGCAATAAATTTATATCATTCACTTCATCTACTCACTATCAGCCACGTGCTATAGTGGTGTTCAATAAATAATGGATGAATGAATAAATCCATAGTATCCTAAATATCAGACATTTAAGGTTTTATTAGTTATAATTGTTGACATAAAGTTATGATCTAGTTGGTGAGATGGTATGAAAGCTTGGGGAGAAAATGTTAATTCACATCATTCAAAAAACAAGCTTTGAAACAAATGTCAAGATGGGATTAGCTAGCCAGCATTTTATTAGAGAAATGGTTATGAGAGAAAATAGGGAAAGAACCACAAAGAGCTGGGAGAGCTGGGATGTAAGTTTACCTCCAATGGAAAGAGCAAGAGAAGAAATGCTGGGAGGCAACATCCTAGATTTCCATACAGTGTAAGAAATGTTCAGCAAAGACAATAGAGGGCTCCTCAAGCCAAAGTTAGAGGACAAATGGGTCCCATGTCTCTTAGGAGGAGACCTGCTTTAGCAGCCTTGTCATGTGTAGTCACTGGCCATGAGTAGATTGAAGGAAGCATGAATGGCCTTAAAGCAAATGTTGCAGTAGGTTTCTGAATACAGCCTCTGGGACTCGTCTGCAAGGTAGTCTATGAATGTCACAAGTGGTTTCTAGAGGAACACATACTCAGTAAAATATAATTCAGGTCACCACACAGGTGGTTTACAAACATTTACTTTGTACATACCACTAGTCTATGTTCATAGGTTTAAACACATAATACGTTTGTGTGTATATGTGGAGCCCTCCTTCCAAACACAAATTTTTACTTTATTTTGACTCAGTGTAACTTACATCGACCAGAATTTTTGAATGTCAGACTATTCATGTGATGTTTTTTTCAGCAGTCAAAATTTCTCTAAGCCTTAGTGCCTCTGTGAACAAAGGTGAGAATATCCTAATTGATCTTTAAATTTCCCTCTTACTTCTAATGAAGGAGACTAACATTTGTCTTGTTATTTTATTTGAGTCTTTAGAAAATCATCCAAGTAGATATTGCCAGTATTGTCATCTTGATTTGGACGACTAAGAACTAAGACAAGTTTGACTAAAGTCACATAGCTAATGGTATATATGTGATTCAAAGCAAATATGAATGAATTCTTTTATTTTTTCTGAGTCAAAAAAAAAAAAAAAAGAAAAGCTCAACCTCCAGATATCTTCCATTAATCAAGAAAAGTCACAGCAGTGGTCTTCAAATCTTAAATCACTTGAGAAAATCCAGGGAAGTTGTTAAAAGTGCATACTAATGGAACTATTCCACTCTCCCAGTGAACGTTGGATAAAACTTCAAATCTGCATTTGAAGAAGTACCCAGATGTGATGTAGCTGGTCAAATGGACCATGCCTTAGAAAATGAGGGCACAGTACACGTTATTGCTAGGTAAAGAAAAAGAGCATAAAACAGAGTCATTGATTCAAGATGACAAAGAACAGAGCTAATAAGGACTAGGAAGCTACCACAGGGCTGCACTCCTCACTTTATCCCATTCCCCTTGCATGTACTTTCAGCTTTTCACCCTAAAATTGCTTCCAGATATCTACCCTAGGGAAAAACTGATTCATTACAAAAATGTTTACATAAAAATTTTATTATGATTGTGATATGATATATTACAGTCATTTTCTATCATAACAGTACTACATGGTATTCTAATTGTATTTAACACTATATTTCATATGTAGTAAAAATACTGGATGAAAAATATATCAGCTTATTATAAATAGTTATTCATAAGTGATGGCATTTTGGGGAGTTATTTTTTTGTAACTTTATATGATTTTCAAATTCTCAATAATGCTCACATATTACCTTGTATTAAAAATATTTTTTAATTGCTAAACTTAAATTTAACAATTTCTCTGAGTATTTGAAATGTACGATCCTAAAATATCAGAGCAGCATATTCAATAGAAAGTTTTATTGGCACATATATATTTAAACAAAGCAATTATTCTAATATATGGAGATAATCAAACAATGTCATTGATTTTTATGTTTTTAAAAATAAAGTTATTTGTCTTCTGCAGTATAGTCTGATTTAATGAATAACTGTGTGGAATGCATAGAACTAATTATAGTAGTTTTTTAATAAGGTTATTAAAATACTAACTAGAGTGTCTTGGGAAAATTCATAGTACCCATTTCTACATCAAATACCGTTTTTTCTATCATTGTTTTCCAAAGAGCCAGCCCTGTTTTTAAGATCTGGTAAAGAATTTTCTCAGTGGGTAAAAAAAAATGGCGGATTTCATTATTTTGATGTTTCCTTTTTAATTTGCATCCTTAAAGAAGTGTTACTTCATTTCAATTCATGGGTTTACTCATTTGCATTAAATTCGATGTGTCTAGAATTTCATGACAGTGCATTTAAACAATTCAGTCACATCTACCTCTTCTGGGAAATTTTGACATCTTTCTGTAGTGTGCTTGTAATTTTTTGAGGTTTTCCCTTTCAAATTCAGAAGTAGATCATCAAGCCTTTGAATATGGTAGCTCTGGCAGTTGTCAAAGCAAAAAGCCATATATGTTTCCAAATATAACTGATGTTCTTCCTATGAAATGAAAGCTTTTATTTAATGAAGAATAAATTAATCAAATTATTTTTCTGTATTTCAGAGGAGTAAATTACTACAATTAAATTATTCATGGGCATTAGGTTTAAACAGCAATAGCTACACCATTCAAAAATATAGTAAGAAACCTATTTGAAAATTTAAATCCTGGAAATATAATCAAGAAACATCTTCCCAAGAGAAAATACATGAGCACTAAATCCTAACTAATGGAGTTTCTAATAATTCTTTCTCCAACCTGAATATTTTCAATATGAATAGTAATGTTCTGCAAAGCAAGTTATATATTTTTTATTTCTGATCTCACATATGCATGAATATCTTTCTTTATAATTTAATACTTATGAAGTACCCACATTAATTTAGGCCTCTTATCAATAATACATATAATGTAACCATACTGGAGTATTGAGAGTCAAAACAATCCAGATATTATATAAATACAAACTGGTAATATTGAACAGCTTATTAGTAGCCATGTAATTTTTCTTCTCTTCTGTTTTTGTTTTGTTTCATTTTCTGATAAGAAAAAAAAGTTCTCTTTATATAGGAAACACTTGAGCCATATTTCTTTTTATTAAATACGTATATGTGGAACGTTACTTAACTTGATTGAATTCTATCTATAGAGGAAGACAATATGTACCCTATTTATTGAGTATGTAAACTAATCACTCAAAATGCATATACTCAAGGATACTTAGTGTATCATTTTTGTATTAGCAAAGACTATACACAGTCTAAATGTTCATCAGTAGGAAATTAGTAAAATGCATACAATGAAGTATTATGCAGCCATGAAAAAGAATAAATTATGGGTTGAGATAAAATAATCTCCAATACAAAATGGTATATGAAAGTGTTAGAAGATTATGTATAATACACTAACCAGAATTGTTGATGCAAGAATTTTGTCAATCTATTTTTCACATGCAAAATTTACATTGTTAAAATTTATTTATTTTTGTAAGGTTGTTTTAATAGTTTTTAAAATGATTATCACAAGTTCATACTTCATTAGAATATTCATTTACCATAAATACTGCTTATGTTTTTTTTATAATCATTTCAGTTTAACATCTGAATATTCCACAAATATATTAAAATTAGCATTATCTTAGGACTTATACAATTAACATTATCATATATTTGTAACTTTGAGAATGTATAAATTAATTCTACATAAATATTTCTTTAGGGACTACTATAAATTGTTTAATTGATATTTTGAACCATTCTTCCTTATCATCCAAATTCATTTAAGAAATTTTAAAAGCATGTGTTAAGAAAAACAGCTATTTCAGAAGTACTAGTGTAAGTTAAGCAGGTTAATTGTCCACACTAGGTAGGACAATATTCTTAACTATTTAAATTAATTAGATAATTATACTAACCTAGATGAATCTCTTCAGACTCTAAACACATGCAATATATGGAGTCAATTATGGGAGATTATTTCATAACAAGAAAGGTAAATTAACAGGGCAAGAAAGAATGCAGAGTTTAGAGATTGCTTGCTATTTGGGGTTACTGAGTGGGGAGTTTTCTAAAGTAGCTTAATATTTAACATAAAATTATTAAACTTGCAGTCATATATTTAGTTCCTTACTCTTTAAAAAATTAAATATTTTATATTTTAAACAAACTAAAATGTCCAACTTCTTCGCCATAGTAGATACGAAAGGAAACTATGTTTTCTAAAGTATTATCACTTTTTTCTCACATGTCAGCCTTTCAGGAAGTTTATTAAGTTTAATTTTTGGGGGAAAAATTCTTGGAACAAATCAATATTTTCAAATTCAAGTAGCCATTTACTAAGTGAAATTACTTTTATCATTTTTTTCACACAGAAAAGCTTTACTTTAAGAATATATTAGACATAAAATTCCAAAGGTACATAAAAGATAATTCACAATATGACTTATTCAAGACACAAAAAAATTTAGTATTGAAACATGTATGTTCTCTATAGGATGATATTAAATATTTAATTACTACAGTATACTTAAAATACCATTTATTATTTAAAGTCTTGATTTACAAACTTATCTGTATTAAATACATAAATAAATAATGATGACATTTATTTTTAAGGAGAGAAATATTTTACCCACTAATTATTCAACTTTATATTAATATTATATATATGTGTGTGTGTGTATACACATTGTTTTAAATGCATGTGGAAAGTTAAGATACACTGTGCTTTAATTAATTATAAAATCAAGTACTGACCTATATGTCAACCTAAAAGAAATCAGACAAATTAGATAAAAATAATTTAGTGGCCTAATCAGCAATTTAATTTCTGCTTAATTAATGTGTGTGTTTCCTAAAATGTATGGTTAAAGAGGAAAATCTAAGTAGAATCTATTTTCATACATATATCAAAGTGGGAACTAAAGAATTTTTCAGGCAATTAATTTGAATCACTTCTCAGTTTTATAAGCAAAATAGTTTTATTTTAATATCTCTGTAGCATTCTCAATTGTTTTATTCATTTGGTAGTGACAGAGCTTTGGAGAAAGACATCTGCCCTTAAAGAAAGCCAGTTCTACCCAAACGTCCAAATGTATTCATTAAGTTTTCTTGGAAGGAAAGAAAACAGTGATTTGAAATATGGATATCAGTAATTGGGGAATGAAATCTAGAAGACAAATAATATTTTGAGAGACTCTTTGAAAAACTAAAAAATACCTCTTTTATATGTTTTGAATATAAAATTTATACGTAGAGAGAAGTACTATTATTTAGCTTACTTCAGTCTACTTTCTTGCCCTTAAAAGTATAGAATGTTTGATCAGGAATGAAGTTCAGTTTAAGACATCTAAGTAAAACATAATGGAATTAATATACTAGATTTTGAGTAATTAACAACTTCATAGCACCAATTGAAAATTTATGCCACAGTTATAGAATCATCACTAGCTCTCCTAAGGAGGTAACCGGAAGATTCCTTGAAGAAATTCTTAATTGTAGAGGATCTATAGACAGAAGGGTGTATTTTATAAACTCATCCTTGGAGACCATCTATGGTGTCTTACAATATAATTGATTGTAATAAACTATATTTCAAACAAGTTGCAAAATCCAAGGGAATGCTTTAGTAGTCATAACAGAAACATTATTCCAAGAAAAATGAATCCTCAAACATTCTTTATATAAAAGTACTACAAAATATATCCTTCTAATTTCTCAAATCTCTTGAAATTCAAAATCCCATCAGGTTTCTTAGCGTTGCAAAAAAAAGCTATTAACTTTCATTTCTTTTCAAGACTGCATATTTGTGTAGGTCACTTTTTAATTTAAACTGCTTACCTAACCTATAAAATGCAGTTAAACTAAGCGATTCTTATCAATCATGACTTTAGAAATGTAACCTTTAATTTTATTTTTATTACTTGTTCAAAATGTAAAACTTTATTTAAATGTCACATTTTCCCTACTCTCCCTTTTACGAAAAAAAAAGCTGTTTCGCTAAATAGCATAAAAACCATCTATTAGTATTCGTTATTGCTGAAACTGTGGGAAGCTACCCTAAACTTCAAAATGTACAGTAGGCTTCCCTTATCTGTTTATCCATATCATCTGTGGGTTATTTCATCTCAATGAATATCATTTTCATAACTTACTACTGAACTCTAAAATAGTAATTAATAATATATTTGCAGAGAAAATTTTAAAAATCTTGATACTGCAGAGTTTTCCTGAGGCAGATACATGAATGCATTAAAGGAAGAATATGATTTTACCTTCTGAGGACAGATTTTCAAGTTCCACAATTTTAACATTCCTGATATTTAAAAATAATATTGTAATAGAGAAAACATAATTTATGTCTCAATTCAAAATCATTTACATTTGTATTCTGATAAAATGACTCAGAAATTGAAAAAAAAACCAAATACTATGAATATTGACTTCAGTCTAAACGGGAACCCAAACAGAACCTTCTAAAAGAAAAAAAAAAATACTAGCAAAATTATTTTTTATAGTCCAGAACTAAAAAGAGAAAAAGCAAAATATATATATTTTTTATTTTTATTTTTAATTATTTAATGTCACCACCTATTTGACGACTTTTACCCCATCTATCTCTCCTCACCCCTCTCCCCTACTTTCTGGTAACCACTAGTTTATTGCCCATGTCCATGAGTCTATTTGTTTGCCCTGTTCATTTGTTACTTTTAGATTTATATCCCACATATAAGTGATATCATATGGTTTTCAACTTTTTCTGTCTGGCTTATTTCACTTAGCATGATTATCTCGAGATCCATCCATGTTGTCACAAATGGCAGTATTTCTTCTTTTCTTATGGCAGAGTAATATTCCATTCTATATATGTACCACAGCTTCTTTAGCCAATCATCTATAGTAGCACACTTCGGTTGCTTCCATGTCCCGGCCATTGTGAATAATGCTTCAGTGAACATCAGTGTGCAAATATCTTTTTGGACATAGGTTTTCAAGTCTTTGGGGTAAATATTCAGCAGAGGGATTGCTAAATCATGTGGTAGATCAATTCTTAGTTTTTTGAGGATCCTCCATACTGTTTTCCATAGTGGCTGTACTAATTTACAGTCCCACCAGAAGTGTATGAGGGTTCCTTTTTCTCCTCATGCTCTCTAACATTTGTTATTACTAGTCCTGTTGATAACAACTATTCAAACAGGTGTGAAATGATATCTCCTTGTGGTTTTAATTTGCATTTCCCTAATAGCTAGTGATGATGAGTATATTTTCATATGTTTGTTGGACATTTGTCTTCTTGGGAGAAGTGTCTTGAGAAGATGCAATGTTTTGAGCTAGACTCTTAGTACATAGAATTTTAAAGTTTCTTTCAAGAGAGAAATTTTACTGTCATGCACACTGTATAATCTAGTTAGAGTCACTGTTGGCTGTACCTCCTTACTTTATATAAAAATCCATTTGGGAATCAAAACTCCATCTGTTAGTTCCACCATAGAGGCTCCATATACACTAATAAATGTTCAATTTCTGTAACATTAATTAATTATTGAACTAAGTCAAGCAAATGAAGATCTGTCAACTGCTAGCTATTATTTAACCCATTTCTCATTTAGAAAAAAAAAAGTGCAGCTCACTTTTTAATGTAGTGTTAATTTAATTTTATAATAAACATGCTCTTTGAGGCTGAAGCCAACCTGACTGTTTTTAATGCAAAAAAAAAAAAAATTAAAAGCTCTTCTTGGAGTGGTTTTAAAGAGAACTTATTTCTAATCTTAATATACCAGAAATGTATATGATTTCAGTATTTAATAATTTTTTTCTCATAAATTTCAAAGCATGGAACAACACAAAGTAGAACATCTAAGATCTGACATTTTCAGTGATCGAGAATTATCATATTTTGTAAATGGAAATATCACTACTGAAAACAAAATACTATAAACAGAATGATGTCGTTTGTTTCCAAAGACTATCGATAACTTGAGCTATGTGAATATAATAATAAAAGTAAGATATTTTCTGGCAAATTTTAGGGATAAAGTTAGGACTGTGATCCATGAGTTATCTTCGAGTAAAAATTGCAGCTGCAAACACAGCTAGCAAGTATTGTCAGGGCAAATGAAAAATGGGTTTAGGGCATTCTCAGTTGTCTAGTTTGTAAATTAGTCAGTAAACTTCCTCACCTCACTAAATCTCTTTTTCCCACATTTTGATATAAAGTCTGCTATGTTCTAGGCACTCTCTTGGCACATGGAAGTCACAATAAGCAAACTAATCAGACTAAATTTTTAACCTCAATGAGCTTATATTTTAGTGGGAAAAAAGGAATAGAAAATGTTAAGGATGAGGTGGTTGAAACTATAAATTGGGCCTATAGGGCTGATATTACTGAGAAAGTCATGTCTGAGTAAAGATCTGGAAGAAATAAGAAGGAGACCATATGGATATCTGATTAGAAGAAACAACAGGTGCAAAAGTTCTGAGTCAGAGACCTCGGTACATTGTTGGAGGAAGAGCAAAGAGGCCAGTGCGGCTGAAGTTGAGTGACAGAGAGAGAGCTATTAGAGACCAAGTCAAGGGTGCCAAATTGCACAGTGCTTTATAGACTTCTGTAATGTTTGTGCTTTCACTTTGAGACAAGAAGCTATTGAAGAGTAGTAGCAGAAAAGAATGACTTAGGCTGTTGGGATGAAAATAGACTGTAAGGGGCCAAGTCTTGAAGCAGAGAGATGACTTAACAGACAAATGAACTAATCTAGATGAGAGACAACAGAAACTTGGACCAGAATAATATTAATGAACTATTGTGAAATAGTTGAATTTGTAAACATATTTTAATACCAAACCAATAGCATTTCCTGATATTCCAGATGTGACATGTGAGACAAAGAGAAGTCAAGGAGACTTCAAGCAGGGTTTTGTACTTGGGCAACTGGGATAATAATGTCAACATTTGTTAAGACAAGAAAGGCTGCAGGGGGAACTGGTTTGGAGGAAATATCATTTGATGAATTTGTGATGTATAAAGTTTAAAAAGCCTATAACAAACCCAAATATAATGTCAATTAATTAGTACAATGCTTAGATCTGGATTGTAAGAGAGAGGTTTCGAAGGTTGAGGAGCCATTATTATACAGATTATATTTAAAACCATGAGAATTAATGAAATCACTGGATGAGATCGTGTGACCAAAAGGTCAGTTGTCCAAGTACTAAGTCTTGCTTATTGCTTTTAGGTTCAATAAGTTAAGGAGGAAAAAGAGGGGATAAATATACATAATCATGTTAGCTTCCAATAGTACAGTTTATAATTTGCATTATCTAGGAAATAATTAATTATTACCTTTTGGTTGAATTAATTAATTATTCAAGTAAGTTGACCAAATTGAAAAATTTGTATTTCAAAGTGAAAAGTGATGTTAGTCTATTTGTGAAAATAGATAAACAAATTAATGATAATATGATTTTAGTATGTGTTGAAAGAGCTATGATAGGACAATAAAGGGCTTACCATAATCAGACTGGGGGTTTTGAATAATTCGTATTTGATGAAGTCGATTTGAACTATTTTAAAAGAGTAATCAGCTGTTTAATGGGCACATGATATTTAACAGTAACACATGTGAAAGTTCAGAAGCATGGAAAACTGTATGTTTGAAATACATATATATGTAAAGAAAGAATGTGGAAATGAGACTAAAACATAGGTCAATCTAACATTTTGAAGAAATTAATTCTTAAAATTTTGGTAACCATGGAATTTTATTTTTAAAATATCACAGTCTGTGGGATGGCTGTATTAGTCAAGGTTCTCCAGAGAAAGATATATATAGATATGTACATATAAGAGGAGATTTATTATAGTAAATGGATCATATGCTTATGGAGGCTTAGAAGCCCCACAATCTGCAGTCTGCAAACTGGAGAACTAAGAAAACTGGTAGAATGATTCCATCTAGGTCTGAAGGCCTGAGAACCAAAGTGAGGGAGGCTGCTGGTCTAAGTCTTGGAGGTACAATAACTAGGAGCTTCAATGTCTAAAGGCAGAAGAAGGTAGAAACCCCAGCTCAAGAAGAGAGAATTTGCCATTCCTCTGCCTTTTGTTTCTATTTGGACCCTTAAAACACCAGATGATGCCACTCACATTGGTGAAGGTGAATCTTCTTTACTAAGTCTACAGATTCAAAAGCTAATCTTCCAGAAACAACTGCATAGACACACCCAGAAATAATGTTTTACCAGCAATCTAGTCATCTCTTAGCCCAGTCAAATTGACACATAATATTAATCATCACAATGAGAAACAGGTATCAGAAATGAAACAGGTATCAGAAATCAAGTTTGCTGTAGGATGAACAATGAAAAAATGTTATAACATTTAGGACAAAAAATAAATAGTATCTAAACTAAGGAAATGGAAACTGAGTTGGAGAAAATTGTATATATTTAAGAAATATTTAGAAGGTAGAATATAAACACTTGGGAAATAATATGATACATAAGAAAAAAATGCAGAGAAGTTCAGGAGAATAACTAAATTTCTAAGTAGATGGGTAAAATGTGGAACAGGAGAGGAGATGTTTGGGAGAAGAAAGATGAATTTAGTTTTAAACATATGGGGTGTAGGTTGCTTTGGAAACTTTTAATTAAAGCTGTGTGTAATATATTGAGTCTGGAGTACAGCAGAGAGTCCAAGGCTAGAGATATATATTTTGGGTGTTTTCAAATAACTGAAGTTAAAACGGTGGGTTTAGATAGGGTTGTACAAGGTGAGAAGATGAAAGAGAATAAATGACAAAAGATAAAGTGCACCAACATGATAGCGGCTTCTCAGCCAATAGTGTTTTTATTCTTAGTGATCAAACAAGTACCAAATCCTTCACATTGGAAATAAGAGTTGTTTCCATTTCTCCATCTGTTCTGCCCTTCAGTATTTTCCCATTATTCCTAAAAATGTCCATTTACTTTTTATAATGTCCCCAAATGATGTTTTTAAATTATACAGCAACAATTTCCAAAACTTTGCCTTTTCACATTTCTATTTTATTTTTATTGTAGATACAGCAAAGATTGATGAGATGTCAACCAAATGCTGTCACAGTCTTGCATGGAAATGTTAAGAAAGTACAGCTTGAAAAACGACTACATAGGATAAGCCCCTGTGATGCTTCCTCCACTCAAACACGCACATTGAAAAGGAAACCTGAAATGACACCAATTATGTCTTAGGTTATTCTTTCATCTATTGAGAACAAGTTACCTCTTTCACATAATCTACATGTAACTTATATAAAAGTTTTTTCTATAAATCAATTTTTTCTAAAATTTAATAAAGCAACTAAGCCTAACATATATATGAATCGAATAAATCTAATAGGACGTTATTCCATTCTAAACCAGTCATGGTCAATTTTATTGTGTACCTTCAATATTTCATAGATAGAGTCTGCTGGTCAGTAGTTTGTGGAATATAAATGACTTCCTTCATAATTCCCTGGTCTTGCTACAGTCCTTTTCAGCAATCAAATTTGGCAGTCTTGGCAAATCCCTGTGAAAATTTTATTTGAAAGCTTAGACAGACAGAACACCTCATCTCTGCTCCCACTTTTACTTTGGGGTTTAGGATAGAGTGATTCCACTCACATTAAATAGTTCAGACTTGTCACTCTAAAATATGCTTGTGGAGGCTCTGCTTCTCTCCTGCTCTGAGACAGAGCCTTTCAAAGACCCATCTGAGGGGAAGCAGTGAAGCAAGCACATTTTAAAGTGACAGGTCTATATCCAAATTCCAGTCTTAATGAAATCTTTATTCTAAGAACTGAACTTTTTAACTTCACTAGAGCCACTGTGGTCTCTAGCCTTGCTCTGTTAATCATTTTTAAATCAAGTTCATGGGCAAGAGACACATCTACATCTCTAGGATACTCCCAAGATGTGGCTGAATGTAACAATCAGTGGAAACAGGCACCTCTGAGCACACTAAAGAACTTCTTGCAATATCTCAGGTTTGCAATTTTGAAGAGACTCTTTGGGTTTCAGATATTATAAGGAAGAAAGAGAGAAAGCTGATTTTCCAACAGAAGTTTTCAAAGGCCCTTGTGTTATTAAACCATAAAGAATATTCAGTATGGAGCCTGGTGGATATTTTTTCAATCCTTACATTTTGGCATGGTACAATTAGCTTGGCAACATTTGCTTGTGAAAGACTAAGGTTGTTAACATAAAAAAATTGTAGGTCGGTGTTGTGATTCACTGCCAGAACTGCCTGGACACTGCTTGCATGATACTTGGAGCCAGTCCAGGTAGTTAGTCTCTGAAGACATTTACATGAATAATGTTCATCTTCAAATTAACCTCAACATTTTAAAACTGTGGCAATGGAAATGGTTAATTCCAGGTATTCCTTGTTTTCTGAAATTTTGCCAGTTTCTGACTGCAATGTCTTCTCTTTGCTTATTTACAATTGATCACATACCTAAACTGACCAGTGCATAAATATCATTTGAAGTGGCAACCTAACATTTCTGTAGATCCTATAAAACTAACTCAAGTGCATGGACCGTTGGAATCACCAGAGTCAGGCATTATAATACAGTCAACTCTCTCAAAGCACAATCTTCTGAGTTTACTGTCCAGTACTGAGTGTGGAAACAGATACTGAATTGTTGTTGTTGATGCTAGAAGTGCGAATTATAAGAATTGAATCACTAACAGATTGAGAAGATCACTAGATATTTTGACTCATCTTTGCTGCTTTTGTATTATTACTGTAATAATATATTTTTTATTAAAGGCAAGAAGTTTTCTCTTGGTTATAGAAATAGTATAAAGTAGAGGTTAAGCATGTGATCAGTAGAGCCAGACTGCCATAAAACAAATTTTAGTTCTACTTTCTATTTATATGATCACAATCATTACTCTCTCTGTCTCAGTTTCTTCATCTAGAAAAGGTACCAAATATAAAGCATTTGGAATAGTGTCTAGCACATTGTAAGTACCATGTACGTGTTAGCTATTATTGTTATGGTTTAAAGATCATTTTTCTTAAGAGGAAAAATAAAACTACATACCCTGAAGGTAAAGAAATAGGTTACATAGTTACGGTTGCATTTGGGTGTCTTATCTGGCTTATTTCATAAGGTTGCTGTGAGACACCGAATGTAAATGAAGTGCTTGGAATTTACTAATGATAAATAGTCATATCACTAGTGTTGTTATCATTGTTAACATTTTCTGCATTACCTATAAAAATTCAACCCAGATGTTGATGAAGAAATGGATTTCAGTATAAAAAAATTTCAAGAACAAAGTCATAAAAAATTAGAGTCATAAGAAACCCTAGAGGAAATCTTTCCTAACCTGTAACTCAAGAAATGATTCTCCTTTTTCAATTCTCTGCTCTTGGCTAAACTCTCCCTTGCTCCACTTCCAAAAAGATATAATCATTCCTTTATGAAGTGACCCATTAAAGTAGAAATATTTTTAAATATTTGAAACATTCACTTTATTTACCTGAAATTACTATTTTTTAACAGTGTTTCAACTTTTGCCCTAATGATTCTTTTAGAATTATCTAATTCCTCTTCTACATCATGCCCCAATGTCTATTTTGGACCCAGTTAGGTGTTTTCTTTTTTTCTCCAGGCTAAAAATTTCTAGATTCTTTTACTAATTCTCAGATAACCTTGTTTTAAGTTTCTCCTTCATTCTTACTTTTCTCCTATGAATGTGTTCCACTTTGACTACTTTTCTCCTGAAATGCAATACTGAATGAAATGTAATACTCTATATGTAATCCCTTTTAGTACATGGTAAAAAGAAAATATTGCTTCTCTTCTTGGACATTATATTTCCATTATGTAGCTTAAGATCAAATTAGCATTCTCGGCAGCTGAATCACAATCTTGACTACTTGACAAGCTTATAGTCAAGATGCTCCTAAATATCTTTCTTACAAATTGCTCTTATTTTTTCCCATCTTGCACTTTCACATCTGGGTTTTAGAACCTAAAAATAAGGCTGCACACTTATTCCTAATAATTTCCACCTTATTAAATTTAGCCCATTGTTTCACCCTTTTTAAATATATTCCTGTTAAACTCTCTCAGCTTTTTACCATCCACATATTGGGGGAGTTTGTTTTCAGTGATGTCCTTGAAATACCTAGAATATTGAAGGTGACAGAGTCAGTGATTAATGTCAAACCTTTAAATAGTGCTTTTTGAATATGATCATTCATTAATTATAAATTATCTGAGTATTTTAACACCAAGCTCAGTTATACTCAATTACGTTGTGGTAATAATAGTCAAATGCTTATGGCTACATTTCTCTAGTAAGTAGCCCTATTATTAAAATGACAAAACACAAAAATGAAAATAACCATATGCTGGCAGTTCCCATACCAGAAAGTCTCCATCTACAAACCTAGAGAAATGTCTTTCAAGATGATTCAGTGAATCCACATACCATCTCACTCATCCCCTTTATCTGGCCTCAGCAGAGAGAAAAATGAAGACATTTCCTTGAATCTGTAGGAACATACATGAACTCAAGTAGAAACTCCCTGTGCATTTTCACAAAATGGCAAATCACTTTACCTTCAGAATTCATTTTTATTGTGATCTATGAGGAGGGACACTTGAACATATATATGTTCTGGTCAAATAACAGATATCTCACCCTAGCTTTGGTGTGTTCTAAATTTCTGAGAATGAGGTTTGATATTTCTTCCCTAAGTGACCGTGACCTTTCTTTCATAAATTAAAAAGTCACTTCAAATACACACACACACACACACACACACACACACACACACACACACACACACACATTTTATTTTACATTTAAAGGTGTTCACTCATTTGTTAAGTGCATATGGAATATTCAGTGTATATCTATACTATGTACTTTGTATAAGGAATTTAAATTTTTTTCAAACACTATACCTTGAGCTGATAATCTAACTAGGAAGACAAACATATTAACAAATATACATAAAGCGATGTGGTAAATACTATGATAGAGTGCCCACAAAGAATTAAGCAAGCATGGCAAAATTTATAGCTCCAAGGTAGAATATCAAAGAAGACCACTGAAAAGATGATGTACCTTTGTCAAGGTTTAGGGAAGGAGATAGCCATCATTTAAAAACAACATTTCTTCCCAAAGATGCACACAAAAATCTTATAACTAGTCTTTTACCAACCTAAGCTATTGGTCCACTATTAACTCTCTCCCAGATCTTTGCTATAGAACAATTGTTCTAGCTCTTGTCCTTTTCTTCTAAAGTCTATTCCAAACATGGCAGAAAAGAAATCCTTATAAAATATAAATCGAATGTCAGTAAAGTGCTGAACCTCTTTCAATGATTTCTAAAATAAAAGAATAAATATGCCAAAATAATACTCTAGAATAAAATCAAATTATAATACATTTTTAAAAAATCAAATGCCTAAAATGATCTCTCAATCTCTACAAAATCTCCAGTTCTTCACTTTACTAGCATTTTGACCTCTGTGACCTAGAGTTTCCCATTGCCTTGATGTTTTTCAAACACTCAAAGTAGCCTTGCACCACATGACTAATGCATTTGCAGCTTCTCAGCCTGGAACACCTTTCCTACAGATAGCCATATGTCTCATTTCCTCCTTTCTGTAAGGCCTTAGATCAGTTATCTTTTAATTTAAAGGCAGTCTCTGACCATGTCATATAAAACTTCGCCACCCACATTGGCATTCTTCATTCCTTTTAACCTACATATGTTTTCTTCACAGCACTTATCATCATGGGTCATTTTATATATTTACTTACTTGGACATTTTCCACTTCCATCCACTGGGATGTTAGCTCAAGAGGGCATGGGTTTTCCATTTTTTTCTGTACTCTGCTCCCAAGTATTTTCACAGGACTGAAATGTCAAATGCAGATTTAGGGGAGAAAATTTATATTGGTGCCATTATATGAATAATCAAATATTATGTGCCAGGGAGAATGGACTTTATCTTAGGCAAAGAGAAACTGTGAATGATATAAAATATTTTGGAAAACAGAAGTAAAATCTTTGGATTTTATATATAGCCTCAGGGTCAATAGCTTTTCTTTTCTGGTGAAGCTCCACCCCTGTATTATTCCAGGTATCCCAACTTTGAAAAGGAAGCTCTGTTGCAGCTAACTGGAGTTATGAAGACTTTAATAGTCCGTAATAATATACAACACAGTCTGATTAAACCTACCAGTTCATATTACTGGCTACTAAGAAACCACTGAAGCATATAAGATTGGAATCATTGCTATTTACATATTTGAATCAAAAATGAGAAATTAAAAGAGTCATAAGTTAACGTAATTTTAAAATGAAGTAAGCCTGTTTTTGTCAGTGGCGAACAATGTGGAAAAGGAATTTACATATTACAAGGATCACAGATTGGCTATACAGTAAATTTCTGATGCCAACACAGAGATTTTCAAATAAACAATGATGAACACATAATTTTAGTTACAATGCTGATTTTGTTGTGCATGTTACATAAAACATGCGAAACCAAAGATTGCAAACAGGGGCTGTGTGTGGGTTTCTTGCAGCAACAAAAAAATATGTCAAGGAGATTGTGAATAAATAGCAGTTATAACTCAGCAGGGAACCAAAATTCAAGGTGAGATTCTAAGAAATGATGAAATATTTGTCCTTTCCAAGAGCTATGAGTTATAAGACATAAAATGTTAAATTGGTTTCAGAAAATACCAAAATTACAAGAAATACTCTTAAAGTGTGTTGATAAACTTCCTCAGTTGTTTGGTTCATTTTTTTCAGGGTCAATATTGAGTGATCATATGATCTTGTCTCATTAATTACTTACTCATTTAGTATCTATTCAGTCAGAAAAGCACACCCCTTAGATTTTAAAGAAAAAGGTAAGTAGGAGCTATGTACATGATGAGCTACATTATAACTTACGTGACTAAAATTTTTTCATCCATTTAGCCAAAAACAAGCTTCAGTACTTATAATTGTCATATTTCCTTCCACTTCTGTCGAATAGCAATCCAATTCCATTATTTCTTATTTAGAGATATGAATGCTTAAAAGGAAAATAAATTATATAAAAGAAAAAGATATTTAAAAAGAATTTCACATAAAAAACATTACATCAAGAAAAAGTAGTACATGTTTTACCTTAGATAAATATGAATAAATGATTTTTAAAAAATATTGACATTTTCTTATCTATTTGTGAGAGTTTGGACATACTAAGGAAATTATGAACTACTTCATGTTATGTTTTTAATAACTCTAAAGGTTAGGTCAAAATGTCCTCTTTAACAGATGAGAAAAAGTATTAGGAGAACTTAGTGACTAGCTCAAGGCTATAACTCTAAGTAAGAAGCAATAGTGAGATATGAACCCAGGGCTGTCTGATTCTAACATTTTTGAATTCCCTAATAGTGTAAGTAACATTATGTGCACTTTTACAAAGAACAGATTGGTAATTTTCATCAGATTCTTAATAGTTTAAGTCATATGAAAGATACAGTAGCCCTGGTTTTCCTTAGGATTACAGGGTAAACATAGTGCAAGTGGAGATGAGTTAGTCTGGCTCAATCTCACTGGGCTCAAGATGCCTCCAGCATCATGGAGTAAATAAAATGAGCTTGGAAGCTTCCCTCCTAGGTGTGGGTTTTATACCTACCCAATATGCCCTGGTGTAGACAGCAACTGTTCTGATTTGTTCAATGTCCAACCTAATGTTTTAGATGTAGGTTCTGATTAATCAGTGCCTTCACCATGTTCATTGAGAAATATTTTGAAAATTAAATATTTTTCAAAATGTTAAACAATATAAACACCATTTCATATTACAAAGATTATTTGTAATCAGTTCCACACTGCAGTCTCCTATTAGTATGCACATTAATTTTTCTTCATCGGTGGCTCATCCAAGAATCTCATAGCTAGCTCTCTTGCGGGATCACTCGTTACTACAACATTCATTTGAAAGGCCAGAAAGTGAGGACAGATTCTATATCTGTCCCAAGTGATACTACTCAGAAGAATGTGTATGCTACTGAATACTCAGTATCATTTCTTTGAACACTGAGAATACATCTTAAATGAAAAAAATGAAGTAAGTTAACTATTTCAACAAAATATACCCTAATCCTTAAAGAAGACTATACAATTTTATAAGATAAAAAGAAATAAACAATGTCACACAGTAAAATAATTTAAAGATATTTATACATGTAGACCTCAGCCTATTGGGAGTTGTGTTCCAATAGTATCACTCACCTCATTTCACCTGGAATCAGCGCCTTTAAACGCCACCTCACTGCATAGCGAACATTTTATTTATTTTTTCTCCTCTATCTTTCATTGTTGTAGAAATCAATTAAGGTCACCTTAGCTAAGTGGTAGGCAGAGAAAGGGAGAAAAATAGCAATGTAAAGACAGAATTCCTCTTAGATATAACTAGAATATGTGGCAAGGTTTTCTGTTCTAGTGGCTTCTTGTTAAAGTTTGAAAAATCTAAAATTGTCAAGCTGTTCTTTTTTAAATAGTGAATTCTTTAGCTAGCCATTTCTTATTCCTCCAGGTTTTCTCTTCCTTCCTTCCTTCCTTCCTTCCTTCCTTCCTTCCTTCCTTCCTTCCTTCCTTCCTTCCTTTCTTTCTTCCTTCCTTTTTTCCTTTCTCTTTCCCTCCCCCTCTCTCATCTTTCTTTCCTTTCCTTTTCTCCCCTATACCCATGTATAATCATAGTTTAATCCTTAAAACACCTCACAAGCTAAGTGTCATTTTCATTTTTTGCAGAAGAAAAATGGAAGCCAATGGGTAAAGTAACTTGACCAAGACTGTATATTTAGTGAGTGGAAGAGCTGGGATTCAAATAGGTGGTCTACTTTTAAAATAAAATTTCTGCATACTATCATTGCAGAGAAATGTAAATAGTCTTTCTTTATTCCTTTCTTTCTTTTCTTTCTCTATCTCTCTTTCTCTCTTTTTTTCTTTCTCTCTTTCTTTCTTTTTTTTCTTTCTTTTCTTTCTTTCCTTCCTTCCTTTCTTCTTCTTCTTTTTTTTTTTGCACTAGCTCCCTAATGTGAATTGACTTTTTTTTTTTTAATTTAAAGATGATAGTAGCTAGAAAAATGTAAGAGCAGATACTGGAAAAGAGTAAGGTCTGAGATTTCACAGAATACAGTCTCAACAATTTCCCAGGGTCAAACCATTAATTGCTAGTATGTGCAGAGTTACTTGATAAAAAATCATTATCAGGTTGTTTTCCTCTTTGTTAAACAAGGTAGAACTATAATATAAGTTTCCTTATTCAGAAAGAAAATCAAGTCTTATCTCTGGGGTAAAAAAAAAATCCTGAGAAATGTGTTAAAATCTCTTTTCCTGAAAATTCTCAAGGTATTTATCCCCCAAAGATTGCGTAGATTTTTCTACACAAACAGGAATTTCAATATAGCTATATTCCAAATACTTTTGTTATTAACATTCTAAATTCTCTTGTAAATAGTTAAGTAATCTTATAGAAAAACAATAATAATTCATATGCATTAATAACTCATTTTGGAAGTGCTTTCTATTCAATCTTCAAAATAACTCAGTCATGTGAATACAACAATATGATGATTATTACAGTTTTACAAGTGAGTTAACAGAGGCTTATTGGTATAAAATAACTTACTCAATGTCACCAAGCAAAAGAATAAATAGAAACCTGACCCAGTTGACCTGATCTCCAAGCCCACTTTGTTCACCACTGTACTATATTCCTAGACTCTGTTTAAATTAAACATATAAAAATTAATCATTCTCTAAAAAATTAATCATTTTATTTGTTAAAAATATTTATTTATTTTTTTACTTATTATAACAGTACTAAACCTCTTCTTTATCCTTGGACTAATGTAGAGTGTAGCATGGCAAAGATGGTTAATAATGTAATAAATATGTAAGAGGCAAGAGAGTTACTATATTTAGTGAGATAGTCGCTTTGCAAGTTATGTGAATCTCTGATTACTATTCTGTACAACTAAAATTGGTATATTATTGTATGTTAACTATAATGAAAAAACTCATTGAATTGTACAATATAAATATGAGCAATTAATTATCTATTATACTTCAATAAAATCAGAGAAAAATATTTTGCTCTTACTTTTCAGTATAACTTACTTTCTTTAACATGGTAAATTTTCAAAATGTTAACCACATCGTAGATAGAAGACTATCAGTTTTATAAATTATTGCAAAGTCCAACTGTTGTTTCAAAATTTAAAGAAAAACTTTTACTATTTTTTTATCATTTTACTATTATTTTATTTGGATTAGTATTAATCACAATAGATGAATAAATATCACTTTGATTTTTTTGTTGTAAGAATTATTGGAAATACTAGGAAGAAAACTTAAAAACTCAACAATAAAACAAAAATATAAAAATGGAATTACTAAAGAAATATTTTACTTAATTCACAGAGAAAACCCGTGTGTACTGGTGTATAAAAATTTATGCAATCGAGCTTTCCTAGTTTAAGTTTCAACAAGTTATTAATTTTAAAAGTTACAAATTGCTAAGAGCATTTCTTAATTTAGCATCAGACTATGTTGGCATTAGACTATTAATATAAATCTTCTGAGATTAATATAAATCTTCTGAGATTAATATAAAACTGTAGTTTTATGGAAATAAAATCAACGTAGAGTTTCTTTTCTTTCTACCTACTCACTACCAAAATAAACAGCCAAAATAATAGTCAGTGAAAATATGTATGTCTCTTGCACTTAGAATATATTTTTTTGAGTGTCAGAATTCATCATGGTCTAATTTTCTCATTTTTGTGTGCTACAAACCATAATATAACAAATACCTTTTAATTAATGTGATTTAAAAAAATAAAACATCCTAAATAAAGTGAGTTGAGTGATGTAGTCTCTACTACTTCTCATTTTCCAAACATTCACTATTTTCAATAATTAACTCACTTTGGCAATGAATCCATCATACCCAATCAAAGGGCTAGTTCAGAACAATATGTATTATGTGAATGATATAGTCTCGTTGAATGATGGAGTTTAGAAAATATATATCATTGGAGAGGATTATACTACTCATATGTACCAAAAGAGTCATTAAATAGAAAAGATATTAAAGATCAAGTGAAAAAGTTAGTTCTTATTTAAGTTAGATTTTAAATAGTGTTATAAATTTCATTTGGCCTTTTATCCCACAAACTAGAATCACATGAATTACCAGAGCTTTTCACTCTCTACCCTACTTTGTGACAGTTGCCTAAGAGCAGTCTCAAACACTGTATTCAAGGACATTTTTACTAATTAATCAAATAATAATAAAACATAAATAATTTCTATAATATACACTATGCTAGCTCTATGAGTGATAAGAATCTATAAATTAATTTATTGAAGAGAAAGAGCTTATGTTGCTTACTTAGACCTTCTTGTATTCGCTGGTGACTGAATGTTCCAAAGTTCACTCTCAATCTTCTAGCCCGTTGCACAAAACATTCTCTTGCCCATGGGCACCCTGGTCTTAATTTAGCTTCTCTAAATTAGGGCTGGGTTGCCTAAGCCTATGTTCTTTTGCAGAAACCAACTTACTTTCTTCCTGTACATCATTTTCTTTCTCTTCTTTTCTCCCCTATGTTAAATTGACATATAACAGCATGTAAGTTTAAGGTTTACAATGTGTTGATTTGATACACTTATATACTGCAAAATGATTACCACCATAGCAGTATATCATATCATATAACTACCATTTCTTCCCTGTGCTGAGAACATTTAAGTTCTATGCAGCAACTTTCAAGTATATAATACAGTATTATTAACTATAATCACTATACTGTACATTAGATTTTTAGAAATTATTTACCTTATAACTAGGAGTTTGTACTCTTTGACCAATATTTCCTCTTCCCCCTCATGCCCTCTCCACCCCTCCCACTCCCCATCCCTGGAAATAATTATTATAGTCTCTGTTTTATAAGTTTGGCTTTTTTAGATTTTACATATAAGTGATTTTATGCATTATTTGTCTTTTTTTGTCTGACTTATCTCACTTAGCATAACATCCTCAAGTTTCATTTATACTGTATACAGTAGAATAGTCTTTCTCATGGTTGAATAATATCTGTCTCACATTTTCTTTATCCATTCCTTCATTGATAGACACTTGGGTTGTTTTCACATTTTTGCTATTGTGACTAATCCTACAACAAACATGAGAGTGCAGATATCTCTTTGCAATTCTGTTTTCATTTCCTTTGGATATATACTCAAAAGTGGAATTTTCTTTTTAATTTTTTGTGGAACCTCCATATTGTTTTCTTTAGTGGCTACACAAATTTATATTCCCACCAACAGTATACATGGGATCCGTTTTTTCCCACATACTCATCAGCCCTTGTTTTTTCTTGTCCTTATGATAACAGCAATGCTAACTGGTATGAAGTAATAACTTATTACAGATTTGATTTGCATTTCTCAGATGATTAGTAATTTTGAGTATCCTATCATGTACCTTTGGCCATTCGTATGTCTTCTATAAAAAAGTGTCTGTTCAGTTACATGATCTTTATCTTTCATTGCAGTAAAATTGATGTTTCAAATTTACTGATTTGTGTTTCGTTGAACCATGCAAGTATATATTTCACTTGACCATAGTGTATTATCCTTTAAAATTGCTACTAAAAGTTCAGTTAGCTATTTTGTTGAGAATATTTGCATTTATATTTATGAGAAATATTGTCCTATAACATTTTTTTCTTGTTCTGTCTTTATCTGGCTTTAATAGTGAGATAATAGTAACCTCATAAAATAAGTTTCATAGTGTTTAATTCTCCTTTAAATGTTTGATAGAATTCACCAGAGAAGCCATCTGTTTCTAGACATTTTTGGGGGGGACATATCTGACCACTGATTCAATCTGCTTATCATAATTGGTCTGATCAGATTTTCTATTTCTTCATCATTAAGTCTTTGTAGATTGTATATTTCTAGGAGTATATCCATTTTTTTCTAGGTAGTCCAATTTGTTGACTTGTAACTGCTCATATTAGTCTCCAAAAATCCTTTGTATTTCTGTGGTATCAGCTGTAATGTCTCTTCTTCACTCTTAATTTTATTTATTTGTGTCCTTTCTTTTTTTTCTTGGTAAGTCTAGGTAAAGTTGTGTCTATTTTTTTAATATTTAAAAATAAAACAACTTTTAGTTTAATTGATCTTTTCTACTGTCTTTTTAGTATCTATTTTATTTTATTTATGTTCTGATCTTTGCTATATTCTTTTTTTCTACAAACTTCAGTCTTAATTTGTTCTGTTTTTTTTCTAGTTCCTTGAGATATAGTTAGGTTATTTATTTGATATATTTTTTGTTTTTCAATATATGAATTTATTCCTATAAACTTTCCTTTTAAATTGCTTTTTCTGCATCCTATAAATTTTGGTATGTGTGTCTTCATTTTTTTAATTAATTTTTTAAAATTTCTTCTTTGACCCATTGATTTTTCAGGAGCATGTTATTTTATCTCCACATATTTGTGAATTTTCCAGTTTTATTCTTCTAATTGATTTCTGATTTCATATCATTATGGTTAGAAAAAATTCTTAATATGATTCCAATATTCTAAAATTTATTAAGACTTATTTGAAATCTAACATATAATCTATCTTGGAGAAATTTCCATGTGTGCTTGAGAAGAATATGTATTCTCTGCATTGAATAGAATATTCTGTAAACACCTGATAGGTTCATCTGATGTAACATGTAGTTTAAGTTTCATATGTCTTTATCAACTTTCTGTCTGGATAATTTATCCATTGTTAAAAGTGGGGTATTAAAGTCTCCTACCATTATTGTGTTGCTATGTCTCCCTTCTGATCTGTAATATTTGCTTTATATATTTTGATGATTCATGTTGGTTGCATAAATATTAACTAATGGCATATCATCTTGATGAATTTACCTGTTTATAGTCCAGATTATAAAGGTTTTTAAAATAATGTATGCCTCTAAGTATAAACTTTTTGCTCTCTCAAAACACTAAATTTCTTTCATACATTGATCAAATAAGAATATGGATGTCATTTATTGATAACCTTTTGTATGCCAGGCATCGTCACATGCAGTTTCATGTTATCCTCACAATTATCTATTTTTTAATTATCTTAAATTGTAGTTACTGGTATTATATTTTGGCTAAGCAATTTGCCTGAAGTTTTTCAACTAGTACATGGCAGGAACAAGATTTGCACCAATATTTAATTCGTCTAAAATTAATTTGCTTTCCACTATAAACACGTCTACAGTTTTTGATAAAACATTACCATTACTTCAAAAATTCTCTAATTTTAGAATTGCCATTGATGAGAAATCACTTTATCTGGTGAAATTCTCATTAATTGGTTTAGGAAAGATAGAATGCCTGAGGAAAGAAGCATGCCTGAACTCTCTCTTGTCTAAAGAGTGGGCCAAAATCTTTGGCCCTGGGTTTAGAGATATGCTATTGATAGTTTTATTTGGCTTAAAATCTAATCGAAAAATGTCCTACAGCCTTGGAAGAAATTAGACCTGTCAATTTATCGCACTGAGAAAAATCCTTCAAAGTATGTAACAGAAATAATATTCCAGAATTTCTTTGTTGACATAGTTTAGCATGATAAACATATACTAATCAAATAATATGCAAGGCAAAATATTATCATACTACCCTTTTTGAACAATAGGTTAATGTAATATAAATTCTGACTTGAAAGTATTATTCCACAGAGAATTAGGTTTATATTTGCTTATGTTTTGATATATTGTTTCAATAACAAGACATTATGTTATAATTTCAGTTCCAAAATCTGCTGGAGTAAGGACATATAGAAAATTAATTCTGTTTTCAGAGGGAGGAAACACACAACAAAGATAAAATTTCTTTCTAGTATATAGAGTTATATAATACCTTCAGTTTTTCAGTAATATATTGGATTTTTTTGTGTGTCAAGGGTGTTTCTTGCTTGTGTATGTATGTGTGTATGTGTGTGTGTGTGTGTGTGTGTGTGTGTGTGTTTAAATCTCATTATGTAAAATTTAAGCTTCTTGAGAGTATTCAGTTTGATCTGTATCTTTTAAGTCTTATTTAAAATAATAAATATTGCGGAGAATTTACAAAAATATTAGCCATTAGTGTTATTTAGATGTATATGTTTAAAATACTATTATCTAGGAGTAAAATCTTTAATGTAAAATTATGTGAAAGCCACTCAATTAAACAAATAACTAAGTATGGTCATAGTATTCAAACAAATAACTAAGTTTGGCCACAAAGTATTCAAGAGTTTGGGTCTAGTTAGGGCTGGCAACCTAAACTTCTAAAATTCATCCTACACTGTAATCAACTATATGCTTAGTGTAAGGAGTATGCAGTAGTTAAGGTCAGAGCACAACAATTGTAATGGTAATTTCTCACTTTTCTGAAACTTGACAAATTATAACACTATCTAATTTGAGCTAATAATTATTAATCAAAATATTTCAAAATTATTTTTAGAAGCACTCATTTTCAAGACTGATTGTATCATTTAAATCATTTTTTTATTTCCATGGAATTTGGCATAATATATTTATTAAATCAATATGGAAAATGTATTTTAATATCTATAGACACTTAGATGTATTTAAATCAAATTGAATGAGAAAGAAAATTATAAGCATATTTCATAGCAAACATTTATAAACTGTGAAATATGCATGAATCACTTCCCTGGAAAAGATCTACAATTGAAATTATACTCCAAGAATTTTCTGGGTGAACGAAACAGCTTGATGAGTGATAGTCTAAAGCCATTTTGTTGATGAAACAAATCTTTGTTTTGAGGCAATAAGTAGTTATGTTGCAGCATATTCCACGCTATTCAAGGAAATGGTCACCAAACCTTTTTATGAATGCTTAATTAAATTTATCTGGTTAATAATGGTTCTTTGAAAAACCTAAAGCTGAAAATTAAGAGAAGCCATGCACCTGGGCATCTGATTGACACCACTTTTATTTAATATAATAATACCTATTGAGTTCAATTGAGAAATTTATAATGGCCTTTATTTACATTTAATTAGCACCTCTCTGGATTAATTCCTCATTTTATAAACCTAATACAACCTTAATACTGGAAGATGTGAATTGAATATGATAACAACATGTACCTGGTTGTTTTAATTAATCTGTCTAACCTGAACATACCACTTCACATTCATAAAGATCAAGCTTTATGCTACCCTTGGACTTCTCATGTTAATTGGATGCTCTGCTAGAAAATAATCTTATATTATTCTGACTCCATGGCTAGCAGTGCGATCCCAGTTGGTTGTAATGAGCATGGAGAGTCAACACATAATCTTTATTTCAGATATTTATTTATTTAGGTTAGAGAAAAGTAGAAATAATAATATTGGTTAATAGTGGTAAAAGAATAAATGAGTAAAAATAATTTTCTGTATTTTCCAGAATTTTCTATAATGAACATTTATTATTTTTGTTAAAAATAAAATTATATGTATAAAATGCATATATATTTATGTATAAGTAGAATTAAAATTATATGTATAAAATAAAATCACGTGTGATATATGTGTATGTACATATTTACATGTATGTATGTGTGTATATGTATATATTTTAAATCTGTCTTGGAAGTCCAAGAAAAACATTCATTATACATATTTTCTGCTCATATACTTGATTTCAACATTAATAAAGGTGAAGTTAAAAGTAGGTTAAGAAATACGAGACCTTGTGACCTTAATGATTGTGATAAAGGATAAGAATAATGAATGTATAAATGAATGAATGCTGTCTTATGATTCTTTCTTTTGGTAAAGTCTCTGGGAACCTCAAATACAGAGTGGCAGTAGCTTCCCAAAATGTCTTTTTGACTAAAGTGCTTGTTCATTTAAGTGTTCTCATTGGATTGGACTCAAGACAACATATTTACCATTAATACTTAGAGTCGGTAACCACTAATTAAATAAATAAATGATTATAGGTTATATCAGAAGCATATTTCACTGATTTCTGATTATCCATTAGCCATATTCAGATTAAGAAGGGAAACAATCTAGTTAGGAAGACAAAGAATTTAAAATGTAAATTTTAAATGTAAATGTATACTGACAAATAGAAAGTAGGAAAATTATAAAGTTTAGAAATTCTATAAAATAGAGTTTATAATATCATATTCTAGTATCAAAGGCAACTAGAATTAGTGTCAAAAGAGCCAAACCTGTAACAAAAACAGTTTCTTCAGATAATATTCTCTCTGTTCTAAGAACTTAATGTTGTCATATTTCAGGCATAATTGTTGACCTGTCACATTTGATAATGGGATTTAAAAATTTTCAGTGTTTTTGCTAACAAAAACAGAGAGTTACATTTAAATTTTAAAGTTTGTATTTTTAGTGAAGTTTTTACTTTGTGTGAGAATATTATTTTTTTTAATATTTATCATCTTGTTTTTCTGATTGCTCCAATGATCCCTTTTAGCATCCTTTTCTCCAATCTTTAACTGTTGTCATTAATTATACACTATCACTAAAATAAACTATTCTTTGAGGCTACAGACAGGAAGTCAGAAACAAATTATTCTCTAGAGAAATAGGGAGGAAAGCAATAATTATAAGACCAACTATGAAAAAATTAATAAATCTTCATAAAATGTTGATTAACCAACATTCTTTCCACTCCAACATTTGATAACAGTATTTTTCTTACTTCATCAAGTATAAATAAAGGCTGTATACTAGCATTAAATGAATGTTTGGAGTCCAGTGGGATTACATGGGAGACAGTAGTTTTGTAACTGAGCTGGGAAGCAGGAGAGTTGAATTATAGTTTTGGTTTTATCTCTGCTTAGTTGTGTGACTTTGAGTAAACCATAACTTTTTGAGCCATCACTTTTTTCATCTGTTAAGACTTAATTGTCTTGGATGCTTTGGGCATACCTTTGAATTCTTTCATATAAAACTTTAACAGGTTATGAATGAGTAATCCCACTTAAAAGTAATTTAAATAAAACTGTAACAGCTTAAAGAGTACATAATGTTATCTGTTGACTCATTTCTCATCATTTCTTATTTTGTTATTTGTTATTAGTTGATACTGATAATGTCTTCTTTTGAATTGAGTTGAATATCTGTATGTTTATAACCTACCCCATGCAAAAATTGCACAAATAACAATGAAGAATCTGTAAAGATATTTTAGAAATAAAGCTTATTTGATGAGTTGTCATATTTGAAAAGAAAGATAAAACATAGAGCACTGAGCATTAGCCTAACTACATGCTTATCACACCTATCTTCATGCCAAAAAGTCAGAGCTAACAAGCAATCTGTGTGTTGTTTATTATTACAAACTTATTTCTTTCCAGATAAAATTCTCTTTGTGATATTAACAATACTATATTAGTCTGGAATTTTTAAAATTCCCTGAGGAAGATGGAAATTGTGTACAATATCCAGTGGTGTTAACGCTTTATTATCAGAATTATTTTAGATGCTATATTGGTTGTGGGAGAGGGTTAGTACAGCATTGCACTTAAGAACAAGAACTGGGCTGTGAGAATTAATGTAAATTTGACCATGGACTTTAACCTTTCTCATTTTTTGTTATATCATCTATAAAGCAGGGAAAATAGTATACTACTTCATAGAGTTGCTGTGTTTATTAAATGAGATTAAGTAAAAATATATTTATAAATTTTTTATCATCATGATGGCTCTTATAAACTTTTATGTAAATGAGATTAACCCAAAAAAGTATTGCAGTGTTTGAGAATCCAATGGAATTTTCTCAGGTGTTTATTGTTTGTTTGCTAGGCAAGCTTTATTGAGATATAATTGAAATAACTTAAAATTCATTTGTTTAAGTATACCAGTCAACAGTTTTTAATATATTTATAGACTTTTGCAACTGTAACCTCTACATAATTTTAAAACAGTTTTTGTCATCCCCCGCAAAAACACCATACCTTAATCTATTTTCTGTCTCTATGCATGCATCTATGCTGGACATTTCAAATGAAAATAATATAATATGTTGTTTCTTAGCATATTTCCAATTTTTATCCATGTTGTAGCATGTGTCAGTACTTTTATTGGTGAATAATATTTAATTGTACAAATATATCGCAATTTGTTTATTCACCAGTTGAACATTTAAGAAGTTTTTACTTTCTAACAATTATGAATAATGCCGCTAAGAATTTTGATTTTGTGTGTCTACATGCTTTCATTTTTGGGGGGTATACAAACCTGAGTGGAAATGCTGGTGATTATATGGTAGTTCTGGTCAATATTCTGAGAAACTGCTAATATGTTTTCTAATATTGCTGTACAGTTTTACAATCCTGCTAGCAATATATTAGTGTTCTAATTTCTCCACTTCCTAGCTATCACTTGTTTTATTCTGTGATTATATCTCATTGTAGTTTTAATTTACATTAGTCTTAATGACTAATAATATTGAGCATCTTTTCATGTGTTTCTTGGCCAGTTATATATTTTCTTTGAGTAAGTGCCTGTTCAAAGTTTTTTTCTTTTTAATATTGGCTTACTTTTTAATTGTAGAATACTTAATTATTTATATATTCTGAGTATTAATCCCTTATCAGAATTGTGATCTAAAACTATTTTCTCCCACTTTATAAATTATCTTTGTATTCTCTTGATTGCATTCTTTGAAACATGTTATTGAATCTGATGAAGTTTAATTTATTTTTATTTTATTGCTTGTGCTTTTGACATTGTATCTAGAAATTATTGCTTAACTCAATGTCAAAAAAGTTTATTCCTAAATTTAACGTATGAATTTATAGTTTTAGCTTTCACATCAAAGTCTCTGATGTATTTTGAGTTCGTTTTTATCATGGTATCAGGAAGACATCTGTCTTTATTCTTGTTCTTTCACCATTGGATTGTTAACACTATTGTCAAAAATCAGTTGAGTGTAACGTAAGCATCTAACTCAGAGTTCTCAATTCTCTTCCATAGTCTATATGCCCATCCTCAAGTTACTAATACACTGTTTTGATTACAGTAATTTTGTAGTAAGTTTTGAAATTGAGAAATGTGAGTTCTGCTACTTTGTTCTTCTTTTTTAAGATGGATTTGGTTATTTGGATTACCTTCTCTTTTTATAAAAATTGGAAGATTAGTTTATCTATTTCTAAAAAATCCACCAGAGATTTTGATATAAAATACATTTGAATTAGTAGAACAATTTGGGAAATCTTGTCATCTTAACAATTTAAGTCTTTTGATTCATGAACATGAAAAATGTTTCTATTTATTTATCTCTTCAGTTCCTGTCAACAAAATTTTGTTATTTTCAGAATGCAAGTTTTGTTTTTTTTAAATTTGTTACTGAATTTTTAAATTACTTTTGATACTATTATAGAAGAAACTGTTTTCTTAAATTTTTTTTACAAACTTTTTGTGGTTAGTGTGTAAAAAGACAATTTTATATATTGATCTTACGTTGTGCTGGAAACCTTGCTTATTAGTTTTAATAGTTTTTTTTAGTGATATCTGTAGGATTTTCTATGTATAAGCTTGTGTCATCTGAATAGAGGTAGTTATACTTCTATCTTTTCAATCTGTATGCAGATTATTTCTTCCTCTCTTGATGAATTGGCCTGGCTAGTACTTTTCGTACAATGTGGAATAGAAGTGGCAAGAACATTCATTCTTATATTATTCCTGATCTTAGGGAGAAAGCAGTGATCTTTCACCTCTAGGTATAATATTTACTATGTGGTTTTTACAGATGTCTTTTATCAAGTTGAGAAATTTTCTGTCTATCCTTTTTTACTTAGTTTTTGGAGTGTTTTTATCATAAAAGGTATTAGGCTTTTTTTCCAAGTAGTTATTCTGTACATACTGGTATAGTTTTGTGGCTTTTATTCTTTATTAATATGGCATAACACAATAATTGATTTGGGGGTGTTAAAACAATTTTGCATTGCTGTGAAAAATCATCCTTGCTTGTTTTGTATCTTTTACTTCTTACTGGATTCACTTTGGTAGTATTTTGTTGAATATTTTTTTTGTTTATTTTCATTTGAAATATTGGTCTGTAGTTTTCTTTTCCTATAATTTTTTTGTCTGGTTTTTGTCAGGTTAATACTGGCCTTATAGGACCGATTAGAAGTACATCTCCTATTCTCTTTTTTGGAAGTGTTTGTGAAGAATTGATATTAATTTTTAACTGTTTGTTAGAATTCACCAGTGACAAATCTGAGCATGAACTTTTTTATTAAAAGGAAAGTAGTAAGATAATTAATTCAATATTTTTATTACATGTTAGGTCTATTAAGATTTTCAGTTTTTAAATCAGTTTTGATTGTATTGTCTTTCTAGGAATTTTTTAAATTTCATCTAAGTTATCTTTTTTTTGGTATACATTTTAAAATACTATTTCATTATAATCCTTTAAATTTCTATAATGTTGATGCTGAGGTCTCATCCTTCCACTCTTGATTGCAGTAAATTAAGTCTCCTCTCTTTTCATCTAGGTTATTCTTCCTAAAGTTTTGTCAATTTTTTTTGCAAACATGTTTTGGTTTTGTTGATTTTTTTTATATTTCTATTCTCTATTTCATTAATTCCTAATTGACCTTTATTTGTTTCTTCATCCTGCTTACTTTAGATTTACTTTGATCTTTTTCAAATTTCATAAGGCAGATGATTAGGTGTAATTTTTCTTAATGGAGGTGTTTCTAGCTATACATTGTAACTCTAATCCAGGATTTAGCTGTATCCTATAAGTATCAATATGTTGTTCCTTCATTTTTATTTATCTCAAAATGATTTTTAATGTCTCTTGTAATTCATCTTTGACCCATTGGTTATTTATGAGCATTTTGTTTAAATTCACTTATTTATAAATTTCCCGTTTTCTCTTATTTTTTGTAATTTCATTATCTCATGGTCAGAGAATATACTTCATATAATTTCAATTCATTTAAATTTACTGAAGTTGATTTATGGCTTAGCATATAGTCTATCCTAGATAATCTTCCATATCTGCTTGAAGTAAAGGCATATTCAGCTGTTTTTGAGTAGGTGTTCTTGAGATAGTCGTTATGTCTAGTTGGTTTAGTGCTGGTCAAGTCTTATGTGTCTTTACTTACCTTTTGCCTCCTTGTTCTACTCTGTTAAAAATGGAGTATTGAAGTCTTCAACTATTATATTTGAATCATCTATTTCTCTTTTCAGTTCTTTCTATTATTGCTTCATGTATTTTAAGGCTCTGTTCATTGAAATCTATTTCTTCTGCCATGTATAGCCTATAATGTTGCTCCTCAGAGGGTTCAGGCTTGGGCATGCACAGCCAGCTTTACCCCCTCTCCAACCCCAAAGATTGCAGTAGTTTTATCTGAACTCTTCAACTATGTCTTCCCCTGACCTCCCTTATCTTCCTGTAAATTTCTGGTTGGTGTCTTTATATAGGTATCACACCCAAATGTTAGCCCTGACTAACTGCTAGCTGATTTCTTTCTGATTTAAAACAATGCCTTGGAGCATAAATTATCCCATAGTCTGATCAAATTTATGTCTGACACATTGTGGGAGGAGTCTTTAATTCTAGTCTTTGAGGCTTGTTTTGACCCCAGGAGGTTTTTCTACTTGGTTAAAATCTTCACTGTTTTGACAGTGCCTTTAGGGTGAACTTCTCACCCTTTTTCCTAAATAAAGTCAGACCCCTTAGTGTACCCCATGTTCCTGGCTTTGCCTGCCCTGAAAAAAGTCTCCCATCATATTCAGCTAGATGGTGGAAGGCAGTTGGCATGACTTGATTTTTGTAGATTGTCATTATTTTTATCAAGGTTTAGTAGATTTTTTAAAATAAATATATCTCTATTTAATTTAGAAACTTTCCAGAGATTTTATTTTTGTGTGTTTTAAATTTTTACCTGATATAGTTGTTTCTCTAGAGAGACAGTTTATAGATCTCCTCAAGCAACCATTCTGGAGTGTTTCTCTTCCCCAGAATGTTTTTAATGGGTTCACCATTGTTGTTTGTATTGCTCAGGACAATTATATGGAAAGAGCTCTTTGCGGTATAATTTTTGTTTTCCACAAACATTTTCAGGCTTCATCAGACTGTGAGACTGCTCGTGTCAGCAGCCCAATGACCTCAAACCTCAGATAAACCCTGGAGCTGTGAGGACGCACCTTGGGAATCTGCTTGTTCAAGACTTCCACAGCAGATGAATCTTACTTTATGTCCTGATTTATATTTTGTGGGAGGAGAAAGGGTAAGAAAAGTATTTTACTTAGATTTTTGTTTGGTTCATGACCTACACTCAGGAGCACCATGAAAAAGTTTCATTCAAATATATACTGTTCATTGGTCATCTTCAATACAGTGAATGTGGACTTTTAGTCCTGCAACCTAAAAAGCTATTTAATGAGATACAGCTTGATGATTTATATGCTTATCAATTGTTTTAGTGCTTCTAGCTGAATTATTATCCTTATATGCTCTTCTCTGTATTTTCATAGCTGAAAACTCACAAATTATGGTTCCTGTAACCACTGGCTTTTGTTTAGGTTATGCCAATGAGACTCACTGGTAGGACTTGGAAGAAAAGAGAAAGAGAGAAGTGACTTCTTCATCTATCCTGTTTTCCATGGCATGATCAGCAGCAGTGGAGCAGAATCAGAAGGAATGCCTGCAGATGCAGCAGCAGAAGCCATGGAGGGCAGCTCCTACCCAGTTTTTTATCCCTAAGGACAAGAGCTTCACAGAGATTTCAGGTGCTGAAAATTTTCTGTTTCCTTTTTGCTTTTCCAGATCTCATTTCCACAGTCACTAACTTTCACATAAACTTAACATTCTTCTTTTTTATTTCTCTAGCCCTTCCAACATCCTCATAACCAATTCTGAATTAAATTCTTTCTGTCTGAAATAATAAAAGGGGTTTCTCCTTTCTGACTAGACTTTATCTCATACACGGTATTTATATAAATCTTCTCCCCTGGTATAGGAAGATGAGAGGAAAAAATGAAGTCAAGTTCTTGCGAAAGAGTTAAGAGTACTATGGTTCATTGATAATAACTGACATGAAAATAGCATCCATTGGGAATCCATACAACCCACAACAAAATATAACATTGTTTTTAGAAAAAAAAATAAGGAAGATCTAAAATTATAAAGATTATAGGATAAAAACTAAGACTATCTTTGCAATCTGCTAGTAGGCAAAGATTTTATAAATAGTACACAGAAAGAAATAATCATAAAAATAAAATAAAATAAAATAGACTTTATTAAAATTAAAAATTCCTCCTCATAAAAACACACTAGGAAAATGAATAAACAAACCACAGCTGGGAGAAAATATTTGTAAAATGTGCATATCTGACAAACTTATCTCTGAAATATACAAATAACTCTTTCTATAATAATAAAACAACACAATTAAGTGGGGGGGGGAAGGGACAAAAAACTAAAATAGAAACTTTAAAAGGAAGCTATACAAATGGTCAATAGGCACATGAAAAGTACTCAATATAATCAGTTACTACAGAAATGCAAATTAAAATCACAACAAAATACCACTAAAACCTAAACAAGAATAGTTGAAATTAAAAGACTGACAACCTCAAGTGCTAAAACAAATATATAACAATCAGAACACTTGTACAAAGTTATTAGAAATCTAAAACATTTTAGTAGTTTCTTATAAAGATGTATGGACACCCACTTTATGATCCAACAATTCCATGTCTAAGTATTTACCTAAAACAAATGAAAACATATCTTCTATAAGCATTGAATGTTCATGAAAGCTTTATTCCTAATGGTTCCAAATTGGAAATATTTCAAATCCTAACATCAGGAGAATAAAAAACAATTTGTGATATATGTATAGTGAAATGTTATTTAGCAATAAAAATTAATGAACCACTGCTATAAGCCTACACCATGAATGAATTTTACAATATTATGCTGCAAGAAGCAAGCCAGACACAGAAGAGTATTTACTATAGAATTGCATTTATTTAATTTCTAGAAAAAACAAACTATAGTGAAATAAGCAAAATTTTTGCTTTTGAGGCTTGGGGAGGATGGATGAAGAAGGAAAATGGAGAAACTTTCTTGGGTGATAGATACATCTTGATAGGAGTGTGCGTTATGTGGGTGAGTATGTTTGTCAAAAAACTTCTTAAAGTTCACTTAAGGATTTGTGCATTTTATTTGACTTAAACTTCTCTGGTAAAAGAATTTTTTTTTACTTGACAGGCATAACAAAGATATACTTCAGAAATCTACTCCTTTACTCTTGTCTATATCATTATTGTAGGATTAATCAAGAGGAAGAAATAAATGCAGAATATATTCTCATTTAAGGTCATAGAATTTTAAGCAAGAATAATTATTAGTATAATCTAGATTCTGTATTTGGCATAAAGGATCAGACTATGTAAATTCATAGTGATATATAGCCCAGGATTTGGAGAAAGATCATGCCTGTAAATATGAAAGCTTGACCTGTGAAATCATTATTCTAGAAAGAGACACAAGACGACATCAATCTGAAAATTATTTCTATTATACTGAAGAGAAAGGATGGAAGTAGATAAAGTATACTTAACATGAAAGAAGACAGACTATAGTCAGACAATAAGACAGAGAAAAGAAATAATTAATATATAACTAACATGTCTTTGATTTGCCTTAGATTTTTTTTTCTCCTAGATTTACTCTCTCTAATGTACCAAGCTTTAGTGCAATCCATTAACATCTTTGGAAATTATTCATTTTGGTCCAAATCTACTGATACAAAATCTATTTCCTGTCAAGCTATTTTAGCTAGTTCAAACTGTTGTGTACTTCCTTTCATGTTATGTACTTAAAAAATAATAATAGAAATAAAAGAAAAGAAAGTCACATAGATAAAATCTTGACTTGCTGAATAGACTCTTGAAATGATTGTGTAAGATTCAGGCTTTCTGACACATAGGAAACATTGCTATTTGGATACTGTTTTATATGATCTTGACTGAACCAATAAAACAATAAAAACAGTTATACTATGTCTAGTATAGCATGAGATTAAGAACATTAGGTGTGCAATAACCTAAAGCTGGTTTCAAATTTCAGTTCTGCTCCTTAACAGCTGTGTACCTCAAACAAATTATTTAGCCTCTTTGAACGACAATGTCTTCATCTGTAAAATTTAAACAATGCTTACCTCAGAGGGTTAATTGAATTGAGAAAAATAAATAAAAGTACTCAATATCTAATACTAATATTAAGCATCATTATTTTCAAAGATATGACTAACGAGGTGGCTCCACACAGTTCAGAGGCCTGTTTTTATTATAACTAAAGTTTATTTGAATCAGAGTTTAGCAATTGCCAAGACATATTAGTTGAAAAAAAGCAAGGCAGTATATGGAAAACTATGTACAGATTAATTTTATCTAATTTATTATGACTCTAACTCTATTGCAGGACTTTTAAGCTTCAGAGTATTTCAAGAATAGATTGATAAACTCCTAGTATTGGACAGACTGGTAGATTCTATTTAATTATCCATTTAGGCTCTTTTCCCTCCTTTTCTTTTGTCCTGGGTAATAAATTTTTCTGATCCTCATCTATCATTGTTTCTAGCTTTTAGTCTTAGACTTAAGATTCTTATGGCTGTCTGATAATTATTTATTACATCATTTAACAAACACATTAATTTCTCATCTTATTCTAGCTTCCATGTTTAATGCGCATGATGTAAGCACTCAATATGATAGACAAAGTGTCTCTCCTCAAAAAAAAAGTAAGTTAAGAAACTTTAAATAACTAACTAGATAATAAGTTTTAAACTAAATTACTATTACTAACAAGGAGGACAAGTACACTATTGTAAGATATTATTTTGGCAGAGGTGATGGAGTTTAGGCTGTTAAGAATTCCCTAAGAGAGTAACATTAAACTGATATCTGATAAAGTGTAGGTATTTGAAAGTGCTACATAAACAAAAGCCATAAATACAAGACTTTTGATACTTAAAATTATTTAAATAGAGATAATCTGATTGGAGCTCAGAGAGAAAGATGGTAATGGCTCAAGGTGAGAATTATTAAGGTAGGCTGGAGCTAGAAGATGGAAGTTCTTTTAGGCCATGTTAGATAGTCTTTATTTCTTTATAGAAGCTTGTTTTTCTTTGTAAGGAAAGGTTTACTGCTCATTCTGCAGTGCACTGCTGTTGTTGACCCCCATCAATTTGTGCATACCATGAGCCTTTGAGGTCTCTGGTGATGTGTACTCACTCTGCTCCAAAGTCTGAACTTTCTCCTTGGCAGCCTGTGCCCTGAGCTATAACTCATGTTTCCCAAACCTCTATGATCTCTCATCATGGGCTCTTCAGACACAAATGAGTGATACCTGTGGACATAATCATTGACCCCAGGTCAGCATCCTTTGCCAATCTATTTTCTTAATCAGGATCATGTTCTCACCAATGATCAACTCTTTCTGATTTGACTGAGTATAGGTTCTACCCTCATGCTTGTCTCAGCCCTCCCTTGAGTATCCATCCTCCATAGCAGCTATGCCAGCCACATGGTGTCCTTACACTAGACTTTAAGATGTGCCCAGCATTAATAACGTCTCACTTTTTTTCCTTCTGATATCTCTTCAAAGTGAATATTCTGTGCTTTCACACACCAATAAGAAATGTGATCATTAAGGTGATTTACTCCTTTACACAAAGTTACACAATGAGTGCTAAGTACTAAGATCCATACTGAACTCCTTCTGGTTCAACAGAAAAATAATAACAGCAACAACAAAAAGACAATGCTAATTATTTAGCCCTTTTGTATAGAAAGAGAAAAGCCCTAATTCAAGGCCAAGAACAAGTGAAATAAAAAATACCCCCAAAAGTACTATTGCTTAAGACATGAGACTTTTTTTCACCCTTATTCTATTTATTTTATTTTCTATCTGTTTATGAATTAATTCCTACCTCTACTCACTTCAAAAGTCTTGTAATACTTTAAAAATTCTTTACCTCTGTTCTCTCTCCCTCTCAGCACTACACATTGGTCCCAAACACATGATAATTTTTCGAAATAAACTACCATGCCTTCAAATCAAAGTTTTAATTTTATGTTGGACAGAGCCTGCCTTTTGCTGACATATTTCTCTGGTTCTTTTTCAAATTTCTTTCAGCAAGACTAGCAAAATTAAGTGAGGTGAGGGGGAAAAAAACAATTTTTTACTTTCAAGGTAGAAAAACTCATTTTATTGTGATTCTCTTCTTCTGATTACTGATGTAGACCCACCACAATGTAAAGGAAATGGACTACATGAAAGAGATAGCACAAACAGTATGGGATAATCTAAGACAAAGTCAAAATAAGAAAGAGATTAGTAGTATGTCTAAAATATACATTAGCACAGGAAAACTGTCTACAATAAAGCTATAGACAGACCGTAGAAGCATCATAATGTTCAGCAGGTGTCCTTAAAATTGACTCAATTCTTTTTAAGTCAAAAAATGTTTCAGAAAATTTTTCTACAAAAGACTACCAAGTACTTGATCTTAGTTTTTACCTTTTTAGAAAACTGTAGACTTGAACTAATCACTGTATAATATACATTGCTAAATGCAAAATGTTTACAATAAAACAGAATTGTATAAAATATAGGAATAGTTATGTTATATAAAGTATTATGTCTCTAATGTTAACCCACCAAAATATATGACAACTGGGACTAGACCTTAGAGAACAACATATGGATTTTAATTTTAGACTATTAGATGGAGAATTGTTGAATGGCTAGTTTTCATGAGTTGCTATAATATATATTATATGTCATTTGGGGCTTCTCAGTATTCAAAATTGACTCTTTATTGAAGTCTCTTGTATGAATGACATCCTTTCTGGAACATCTATTCTCTAACATTTATTAATGTGCCCTTTTGGCATTTAAAATAGCATCTAAATAATTTTTCGTGTGTGGTAGGGATGAGTAGTTTAAACCAAAGAGAAACAAAAGTAAACACTGGACTCATTTTCATCATATTGCCAAGAGACACATCTAGAGACAAGCATCCGCTATCAAGATAAGCAAGTAATGCATCTCAAATCCTATTCAGGGTGCTGAAAATTCCACCCTTAATATATTTGTAAACACATTGTCATAAAATCAAACTCTTTGCCTGATGTTGATGCTACATCACTTGGAAATTGTGCAGAAAACCTGATTCTAGAAAATGTAATTTTCCTGCTGCTTACCTTCTGAAATGCCCTATTTTTAATATAAACAAATATGAACTAGAATGATTGTGACAACTTTATCTCTAATGCAACAAAAATTGTGGTTATTTTATAGTGTTTTTCTTATAGAAAAACACAGGAATACCATATGGAGAAACACATACTTCATGAGTCTTATTCTAATGATTTTGAGTAGACAATCAATATTCTGGCTATATTCAGAATGCAGAAATACTGACCAACATGCAAAATACTTTACTTTTAGGGATATTTGGGTCAAAAAGAACCCAGTGTGTACAAATTCTTGTTATACAATTCAGTGCATTTCATTTAAATAAAATTATTAACTTTCTCCAATATACAAAGTAGTATGCAATTTATAAGTTCCTAATACACTCTCAGCATAATAATATGTATCATTGAAGTACATTGTATGTACAGATGAAAATATTGTCATTTAAATAAAAAATAATGTGTCTAGTGTAGTGTTTCCATTTCCTCCTTTTAAAAATTAGTGAGTGTCCTATGTATTATATGCTCCATTTTAAACCACCCCAAAAATTAAGATAACTTACCAAAATATGAGACAATTCATTTAAGCTTATTTATTAGCATCCACTATAAATAACAGACTATTTCAAACTGATCAATGGCAATACTTGTCTCTCTAATATGTTTTTTTCAATATTTTTACCCTGTTGTGTATTTAATTTAGAAATTACTTCCAATTTCACAATAATCTTAGGCACTTTGAAAGGTACTCATTTAGCAAACTTAGCAGTGATTTCTTTAGTGCAGTCCTAAAAATTCTATTTAAGAAAATTTGGTGAAATTAACAAATCATTAATAATGAGAAATTAGCAAATGACATTCTTTATTCTTCCTTTCAATAGATCTTCATTTTTTTTATAGGCAAAAATTTAGATATTGGATGGATGCCCATTTGCCCTATATAAGAAATTGAAGGAACTCTTTTTACAGACAATTATACTCACTGGTTCCTTCTGAATGAACTGGGACCTCATCTCACGTCTTTTTACTGACTGAGTGCTATTTCCAAACTGTTCCCACTCTGCTACTAATGCTTTAATGTCCCATGACACTGCGCAATGCCTAGCATTTAATCACGCTTGTTAGATCCTGGCAAGCAGTTTTAGATTTCTTTATCCTCAAGAGTTAAAACTAGATATCCGCCCTCCAAGAGTGATAATGCACTCTACCAGCCTGTTGACTATTCCCTAGTCTGCTCTCCATTACCCAGAAGGTTAGCTAAAATCCCTTAGTAAACAATCATGAATATCTCAGAGGCCCTGGCATTTGAGGCTTCTCAGGATGCAAGGCCAGTTTTATAGAGTCTTACAGTGTTACCAAATTAGGCTCCAAGGCTGTTTACAAAATTAAAAAGAGATTGTTCCTCTGAGAAAGAATCGGAGGTATCTAAAATGAAAGAAAGAAAAATAAGGGGAAAAGTGAGTAAAAAGGACTAATGCTGAAACATAGGAATTCCTGGCATACTTAAATCTCTGACTAACCAAGAGTAGCAGTTGATTATCTAAAACCAAATCTTACTGTACTCAGACTGAAAGTATGAGAAGTAATTTCAGCTCTAAATTAAAAAATAACACAAGCTTTCTGTACATTCAATGTATTTATTTTGTTTATTGCTGTATTCCCATCATCTAGAACACTGTCAGACACATAGGAGTTGCTCAGTAAATATCAGTTATATAAATATTAAATAAATGAATTTCAGTGGAACGCTGTGGGAGCCAGTATTCCTCAACATTTTCAGCACCAGGGACTAGTGATCCTATGAAAATCTTATGCTTGATGATCTGAGGTGGAGCTGAGGTGGTGATGCTAGCTCTGGGGAGCAGTTACAAATACAGATGAAGCTTTTCTTGCTGACCTGCCATTCAACTTCTGCTGTGCTGCCAGGTTTTTAACAGTCCACAGACGGTATTGGTCTGTGGTCCCACGGTTGAGGACCTCTGCTATGTGACTATGTGCCTGGTACACTTCTTGCAGTAACTGTTGTTTTTCACTGTCACATGATTGAAACAAGAGCAAATAAGTTAGTGGTGACTCAGCTCCCTGACCATAGCTGATTGGTTCAGGAGTAGATAACTCATCAAAACTGGGCTCATCATAATGCACCACTCTTTTTCTTCCCCGCCCCTCCCTGCCCACCACCGCCCCTGTCAGAATAAGTGAGACTGAAGTCACAATCTGACTGAACCCGGACCAGTGAGTCCGTCCTTAAAAAGAATGGCCTTAAATAAAGAAAGTTATCAGGTCAATCTTTGGATGATTGATTCAAAGATGTAAAATTTAGGAACTGTTGACAGCCTTGTTTCCCACATTAACAAGATATGAAAATTATTCTCGATGGCATTTCTACACTTGTCTAAATTGTTCTTAAAACCCAAATGCATTTATGTCTTCAGCTGTGACACTGGAACATTTACAAAATAAAATATTTAATTTTCTTAAACTAACTCAAGGTTTTTCTTTACCCGTTGATTATACCTAAAAGAATTCTGTTTGTTCTTCCTCTCTCCCTTCCTTTTTATTTTCTTTCTTCCTCTATTTAAAATTAGCCATTGATCCACCTATTTTTTCTAAATTGAATATTCATTAAAAGAGAATTATTATTTTAAAATGAATAACTAATAATAAATCATCAGTTCCCCCAAAGATTGGTGTCTCTGTTATGGGCATGTAGTGAACAGTCATAGATTGAGGAGAAGTTTTAATCCCTTAAATATGACTGCTCAGGGGCTTAATATGGAAGATTAACATTATTTACAGAATTTCCTTTCTTAAAAAGTTGTTTTCTTCCTGTTAATTCTAAATACTATATGTTTCTTGAGAGCATGATTGACGTAGCTATTATCCTTAAGTGCCAATTACAGTAGCAAGAGAGTGCTCTATGCTTAGTCTGAAACTGACAGGTTGCTTGTAGGTCAAAACATCTGAAAAATCTGTAAGTTCAAAACATACTCTGGAATTGTAGCACTGCCCCTCTTTTCTGAACTCCAACCCTGGAAGTTATTTAATCTTAATAAAAATTATCTTTGCTATTGAGAATCTCAGCCTTTAAAATGATATTGTGAGGACCTTCAGAAAGAAATAGAAGTTTACTTACATGTGTGTGATATTAAAAAAAAAAAAACTTGAACTAAATAGAGACCCAGTTAAGAGATGTTATCATTATAACATATTTATTAATAATAATTAATAATGACCAATGCTAATAGTGTTTATTATGTGTCATTAGTAAAATTTTATATTATTGATTTATCTAATTATTTTTCAATTATCTAAAATAAATATCATTATAATCCTCATTTGATAGTTAAGAAAATTTCAAAGCAGAGATGTTAAACAACTTGCCAGTTTCACTGGTTATTTGTCAACAATTTGTTGGGGTTCTAGTGAACTCAGATGCTAGGCTTCTACACACCCATACTTGGTTGTAAAAGAGTAAATGGACTGAATTAAACTTTCCAAATATACTTCTAGAATCAACAATTCTTTCTTCAAGAATTTGATTTTCTTTGGTATATCATAGAAAGAGTTCAGATTATAAAATAAAATGAAGAATGGATATGAAGAATTCACAGAGAAAAGTAATATAATATTCTAGCCATCAATAAGAAGGCAAGTTAAGGAAAATGTCCTTTGGTTCTTCATTTGGTAAATAGGTTTTTCACTTACCCTTAGGGAAATGAGTGTGCCTTACTGCAACAAAGATAAATTTTGGAATCAAAAAGCCTAGATTCTAGTTTCTTGTTATACCACTTTCTATTTGTGTAAACTTGAGCATGGCACATCACATTTCTAACATTAGATGACTCAACTTTACAATTCATTCTTTACTGCCCTTAAATGATTGTTTTAAAAAACAAAAAGAACATCTATGTAACACACTTTATAAATCGTGAAACACAAAGTATGTTAGAAATATAAGGTATTGCTAAATTGAAGGTATAGGCTTTGAAATGTTTAATATCACAATTTCCAATTAACCCTATCCAAACCCTCTGTGTATGCTTTCTTTATGTACATTGGCATCATGTTATTTGCTTGAAAAGATCCTATTCAAATGACAGATTTAAAATCTTTTATTATTCAAACAGGTGTTCTAGTGGTCACAAAGTCATAAGTATATATAAGATTCAAGTTTAAATAAGTCTGAATCTGCTATTTGGTATTCTGAAGATTTTCTTTTATTCATGAATAATATTAATAGAATTACATGTACTAAATGTGTTCACATTAGACTGATAAAGAATAGTATCATCGGGCAACTGGCTTTTTCATTTAATACATAACAACAGTGAAAGCAAAGTTTACGATAGATTTACAACATATAGCCCTTAATAATTTCTTAATTCATATTACCAATCAGAAGCTTATACAGTGACAAGAAGTCCTTCTGAAAATTACAAAGCATTTCTTAATGTTGACATTCATTAATAAATGTATAAATCTCTCATTTATGACTTCCTAAAAAGATTTTTAAACAGATTAAGCTATACCAAAAACTTACTTGGTTTTTAAAGTTATGCAAGTGCAGCTCTAGTGAGATCATCAGCTAGGCATTAAATACTTTCTCATTCACAGAGCTTACACTTCAGCATGAAAGGTTAGGAAAATGAAATTGTAGCATTACACTCCAATTACATTTTGCAGTCTTATTATTTTGCCTTTGATAATGTTAGGAGGTACCCTGGGAAGATGCCTATTTTTCAAAAATGAGAAGTAAGAACTACCATAAACAAGACAGTGAAAAAAGAAACAACTTCAAAACACATTTTCTATCAGTGTTTCGTTGCATAACTCTACAGGTATTCTCTGCTTTTCGAAAGTTTATGTTACCGCTACTTCACTTCTTCCAAAGGCCTTTGTTAGTACCTGTTCTCCCTAACAAAAAGAAATCCAAAGAGAAAATTCACTTCTATTAAAAATAACAAAAGCAAAAATAGTTTTCACGGGTTTTTTCTGCAGCAAGCCATTACAGAGGCAGCTAATACCCAGAGTCGCCAGAGTGGCCCCAGCAAGCTCCTTCCTGGGAACTACATTCAGCATCTCAGCATCAAGCCACTGGAGCTTCAAATTGTATCTGTGATGGCAAGATGTGTCCTGATATAGAAAAAGCCTAAGAGAGCTTGCAAAGATGTGACGCTTAGTGTAAAACTGCGTATAATTAAGTGTATTTGGTATGGTTTAGTAAGTTATTTCTTGGGTCTAGAAATGCTCAAGAAATTTTCCATGTAAAAGAATGGTAATTGCTTCTTTACTTTGCACCATTCTGGCTATGAAAAGATTCATAAAAACACTCTACTTTTCAATAGCAGTGAGGTGTAAATCATTGCCAGCAGGTAAACTGGGATGGAGAAAAAATGTTGGGAAGATAGACAATTGTAAAACCTCTTCTTAGTGTGGTGAACTTAGATCTTGTGAAGAGACAATATCAACTAATTCAAGAAGGGCATTTAAAATATTTTTAAAGAATTTCAAAAATCTTTCAAGGCAACAAACTTTCTCCACAGAGTATCCACTCTGCCATCGGCACCCACTCTCAATTTAGTCATGCTGTCTCTTGCTTTAACTCCTATGACAGGTGTTTAAAAGAATTAAAGCATTTGACTTCAGAAAGTACATCACATTCCCTTCAAATTCATGGATTCCACGGAAACTAAACACAATCACATTTAGATGAGATGAGCTTTTCTTTCTTTTCTTTTCTTTTTTTTTTTAGTATATATAATATATATAATAAATTTGCTGTAGAAAAACTCCATTTTATATTTTATTAAACTTGGTCAATTTTCTTAAGCCTATTTCCCAGTAAATAACTTTGGAAATTTCTACTGTAAGACTTTGTACTTAGGTCCCACAGAAGAAAAAAGTCAGTAGTATTATTTTGTCTACCACTTACTAACTGGGTGACTTTGCCCAAATTACTTAACTTCTATGGGCCTCAATTTCTCCACAGATAAAATTAGCATATTAATAGTACCTGTCTCATAGAATAATTGAAAAAATCGATCAGTTTATATAAATAAAATTTATAGAACAGTCACATAGAAAGTGTTCTATAGATTTAGCTATTGTTTCTATTATCAGATTCATACCTGCATTGTGTATATGAGATAATTGAAATCCAAAGATATACTAGATGTTACCCAAGGGCACTCAGCAGAATCAGGATGAGACAAGCCTCTCAGTTAGTCCTTTAACTTCATTCTTCCTTGAATCAATAATAATCAGTCCGCCATTGTGTTACAGTGTTCCCTGGGCACAATTCTATAATGGTTTTTATACACTGGATTTTGATTATATGTTTCTATCTTGACCCATATCTCCCCTTACTCCAGCTATACATAAGATTATTAAAGTAGGAAAAAGGTTTTTTAGTTACACAGTGCCCTGAAACATACTAGTAGCTCAATAAATATTGCTTGAGTAAGTGAATGAATGAATGTATAAAATAAGATATTCTATTGATTGAGAAAATCAACTTTATAAGTATACTCCTGGTGAAATGATAAAAGCTTTTTCTGTCAGTTTTCTGTAGTTGTTCCTAATATAGTTCAAATCAATTCAGAAATGATAAAAAGACAATTTCAGTAATGTCGTCACCCTTCTTTAATCAATGGTACAATTTCTGAATGAAGCATATCAACTTCGCTTATTTTTTGCAATTATTGACCATCTGAAAACAAGTATGTCTTGGCTTAAGTGGAAACTTTCTTTCAATTGTTGCTACAATAAAGAAATTTTTATCCACATCATATTGATTTTGCTGTATACTAAAGTCCTTAACCATCTACTGTAAGCACGTAACAATAGTGATGCCCAATGACTGCTCAATTTGACATAACTATTTAAAGTAGATTGAATAGTTATGAAGTAGATTTGGGGCTTGTAATCTGAGCATAATAATAAGCTACTGATTATTTCTCAAGAGCAGAAAACCAAAATTAAAGTATGGCATTGAAAACATAAAGAGAAAACATATGAGGAAGATGAAAAGATGAAAAATGAGAAAAGTGAGTAGTTTTTAACCTTTATGACTCAATTGATCTACATTTTTTATGCCTATCCATTTTGTAATCTAAGAAAAAAATGACAGTCTAGTAAAGATGAAAGTTTGTTATCATGGGTCACATTTTAATTAAGTGACAAGTAGAGAAAATGCTATGGAAGAAAATAATGGAGCTATTCCAAAAGAAGAAATAAAGTTAACAGGCTAGAATAAATATGAAAGTGGAAAAATTAGAAAAATATATCAAATAAATTAGTGGGAATATATTTCTTACCATCTCTTTGTGTATTGCATAAATAAGAAAGAAAGGTATTGGTAGAAGTCCTCTTTATGACTACTCAACCCCTTAGTGCTTAAATTGTTTTGTTTCTTGAGTATGGTTCCACTGAAAGATTATTTAAGGCAGATAATTTCTTCTTTTTCTCCCCCTTTGTATAGACTAGAGTCTCACTTTCCTTACCACTTTGAAGTAGATAGAAAGTGATTATTGAATAAAAGAGAATCCAAAAAATTTGACATTATTGTTTAACAAATTTGTGTTAAGTACCTCCTTAATACAGGGCATCAGGGAAACAAAGAGGGTAGCAAGCTTTCCATACATTGCTTATTTTGGTAGATTTAATCCAAAAACCAATAAGATAAATTATTCTTCCAAGGCAATTGAGCTTTATAAGTTCAGTTTTATAAACCAGGGTTAAAAATTTAGATCTACCTAAAAATTACATATATTTATATCCACATATGCATATTAATTTAGCCATGGATTAGAAAATAAGAATCTGTATTTTTCTCAACATTTAAAAATTTTCTGGCTTTTAATTTTTTTTTATTAAATGTGCCTTCTGATAACTTTACTCTGTGTCCTTTCCTGAAGGAAAATATACCCTTTAAGTGAGGAATCTTGAAATATGGAAAGAAAAATTAAAAATCTAGCATTATAGGTAAGAAGAGTAAGCCATTATCATGACTAAGAAAAATAGATTTTTTTTTTAGTTGCAAATTTCTAATAATCTCTCAAATGTCATGCTAATGACTCAGTGCTTATTCACCCATCAGACAAAACACCCCATACTGAGAAGCCTTCAAGGCTACATTAGATCCTCACTTGTCTGAAGGTCACTTGTAATTATTCACTCACCCACCTTACAGAGGCACTGGATGGAATGACTAATGTATCATTGCTAACTACTTTTAATGGTACATATTAAAAGGCAGATTCACATCTTGTATTTCTTTATGAAAAGTCATTGAAAAAGTAGGATAATGAGATAGTCTTTGGAGACTTTCAGCAAAAGAAACTGTCTGAGTGGATGAGAATTCATTTTTAAAACCAAACTCACCAAGAAAGGACTGCAGCTGCTATAAAGCATTGGTCCCCAGTGGTATCTGAACAAATACTCTTGACATACATTACATAACATCACTGTTGCCATCTGTACACAACACTATTTTTTGGTGAGAAGTGAGTGTGATCCGATGCAGCTCTTGAGACTATTATGATTTTATTTTAAATGGATGTGTTTTAGTGCTTCAGCTTTTTGCACAAAACACTATTGTATTTTAAGACAGAGAGTTGCCTCTTTCAAAGGTGAAACAAATCTTGAAGTCGTGATTTAAATGTATATTGTTTTCTTTTAGGAAACTCTATAGGAAATGCTATTTTTCTTTTAGGCAACTATAGAAAACTCTATTTTTCTGCATTTAAGGAAAAAAAATTAGCTTAAATCCATTGGGATTCACACATTTTAAATTGCTCATGCTCATTTTTGTAAGTTAATAAGAGAGTATTTATATAAATGAAGAAAAATATTCTCTGCTGTTTCTAAGGTGAAGACAAGTTATAAGCTCAGAGTTAATTAAACATGAAGCCAAGTTATTCTGGATTCTGGTATGGTATGGCTCATAAAGAATGAGAATAAGAAAGAAGAAAACTAGTTCTAAAGTGTCACTGTATCTTTGGGAGGGAAAAAGTCTATGGCTTTGAGTTCCCAGGCATATACAGAATCTTTCTAAAGTAGTAGTATCTCACTCACCTTTTGATTTAACATTTGCCTTATCAGCTCTAAAAGCAAGTGATACATGATGGCAGGACTCCTTATGAGTTAAGGGGAATATATAAATGCATAGAGGGAAAGTAGAGTGCTAGTAAGTGTACAAGTGTCTGATAGGCAGAATGTGCCTATTTCTTCCAAATATGTCCAAAACCTAACCCCTGACATCTGTGAATATTTTAAATTTCATGTTAAAGGGACCCCGCAGATATAATTAAAATAGTAAGATTGTTTTGGATTAGCTGGGCCCTAATTAATTTATTACTAATCACAGAAACCTTTAAAAGCAGAGAGCTTTCTCTGGACAGAGGCCAAAAATATTTATCAGAAGACTATCTGAGAAAGTAGAGAAGATTAAACAAGGTGTTACTGGAGCTGAATCCAATTGGAAGAGGGCCTTGGGATTGGAATTCTTGTTGTTGCCACATCCATGTAGATGCTACCACATGTAATGAAGTACCCCCACGTTCAGTATGTTCGGTATCATTGTGATGCTCAAAGTCTCCTGAGCCAAGTGGATAAAAAAAAAAAAAAAAAAAAAAAACTAACCAAACAAAACAAAACAAAAAAACCCCAGCAGTTTCCAAAAGTGTGGTTGGGATTATTTTAATAGGTGTTTAAAAATTAAAAATCAAATTTGCAGCTTGTTTTGGCAGTTGGGGATTTGAGGTTCTCTGACAGAATTCAGAAATGTAACTTGAAGTACCTAGAGAAGTCATTATTAATCCTCATTATTTTTCAGACTTAATCATGAATTTTAAGAGAATAATAAGGTTGTCCTAGTCTAATTGCAAAATTATAAAATCAGAATTTCCAATGGTGAGACTTGAACACACACACACACACACACACACACACACACACACACACACACACACACTTTTTAAACTCTACAAGTGAATAAACATTATATTTTTTGTGAACTCGTCCAGGAATATTCCTTGTATAGCCATATTTTTGATGAAGACAGAAGTAAATTCAAAGTTATGTAATCTAACAAAAAACTGATCTCTACATTCACTATGTTTGCCATGTAATGACCAGGGGAAGGCAGGGTTGTGAGCTTATTTCAGGATTCCTATAATAACTCACCTGTACACATGGTTGACAGAGGAACTAAAGTGGGCAGCTGAAAAATTTCTTCACAAAAAATTCTGGTTTCACTTCAGCATGCAGAAAAACTATCAAAACTTCAAGTTATCAATTTGGCCTGGCAAGAAAAAATGTAAAGCAGATACTACAATTACCCAACATGGCTGTAGGCCCATGTCAATATTGACTTCATGGAAGGGAAAATCCTTTGGGAAAAGTGAAACTCAAAATATACACTTAGATAACTAAATGTAATAAACTTCTATAGTGAATGACTGAATATAGGCTAAATATTTAAGAGTTTCTGATCTTAATGTTTTGGTAGTAATCTTTATAATTTTAGACATTTTATTTAGAAATAAATAAAAGGTAGTCAGGAGTATTACAGAGATCATTAAAGCCTGTTGGTTCCTCTAGGAAAATAATAAACTGGAGAAAACACATATGCAATTTATTCAAAAGGAGAATTGGTTTAATTTAGAGGAAATATTCAATAAATTATTATCTCCAAAAATTGCATGTGTATATGTATGTTGCAAAGGTGGGGGCAAGTTGAGTATTCACCCTATAAAGTATGTAATTTTCTCCTTGTTCTTTCTCTCAATCAGTTTTGAAGAGTTGTTGTTTGTTTTTGATATAATGGTGAAATTGTCACTTGTTAAAGCAGAACTTCTAAGATAATATAAAATTATCTAGAAAATTTTAGTAGATTTCAAAATTTAGATTTCAAATATTATTACTCAGTTTAAATGTATTCACGTAATTTATGTTATAAGCCTTCTTCTAAAATTTAATGAACACTTTATAAGATCAAAAAACCCACTAATTTTCTAATGAACGTGTGTGCGAATAGTGAGACTGCCATATATATACCCCCATTAATCACTTATAAAAATGTGTAAAGGACGTGGTTCCATAGTGTAGTGGTTAGCACACCTGCCTTACATGCAGAAGGTCTTCGGTTCATACTCCAGTGGAACCATAGCTCATGGTCTATGGCCATACCACCTGGAACAAGCTCAATGTCTGATCTTGGAAGCTAAGTAGGGTCAGGCCTGTTTAGTACTTGGAAGGGAGGTCACCTAGAAAGACCAGGCGCTGGAGGCAGAAATAATAAAAAAATAAATAAAAATGTGTAAAACTTGTAATGAAAATTTATATGTTAGAAAAAAATGTTTTTGAGAAAAAAGAAAGAATAAAAATGGTGATGTGGGATTGTTTTTAATGACTGATTATCTTAACTAAAGATATTTAAAGCCAATTCCTGATAAAGAAAAAGAGAGACATTTTGCTCTCTTAACAAAAGGAAGCAGGATCAAGGATAGATACAGATGCTGTGTTTGAAACATAAGTAGTGTTATATAATTTTATATTGGAAAAATAAAAAATAATTATTATCATAACATAAATATAAAATGAAGACAGACAAAGTCCTGTGTGGTGGAGCATGTGTAATAAAAGCTGGAGAACAATACTTAAGGTCAGTTTATAAAAAACTTGAGTAGTATAGTTGAATTAAGAAAGATTAACTGGGAGCAATTCAGTCAAGAAAATCAAATAGATGAAAAACAATTTAGATAATAAGATGTAGAAATATGTCTCTCAAGAGAATTCTAATAGATATATCTGTTTTCCGTGTAGTAAAATAGATATAATTTGTTGATTTTAGCACATTAAAGAAGAGTCTCATTAATAAGAGTAAATAAGATAGTGAGTCTTTGGCTTTATAAGGGAGTGTGAGCTCTGGATTTCATGTCACAAACTCTAGAATAATGTAAATGCTTCCAAAAAGACAAATAAGTTAGTATCATATAGCAAGACCTTTTAAGAAGAGATCAACTTTCAAACATGTTAAAGCTATAACTGAAAGCAATTATATACTAAAAATTAAAGTACTTAAAGATGCTAATATGAGAAACTTATCTGACACCTGGAATTTTAATATATATCATAAACAGGTGGACTTTTCTAAGATTTATTTCTAATAGTGTTTATGATATATTACTTAACATATATAGAACAAGCATATTATTTGTACTTGAGAATCTTAAATATAGAGAATATTATTTTTAAAATAATAAAAATTCAGTATCTCAACAATCCCATTACCTAAACGTGAAAATGTCTATAAAGTTTAGTAACTCTGAAAACTGATGAGCATTTAGAATAATAATTTAGTGCATAAAAGGTTAAAACAAAGATCCATATTTTTAAAACACTGGTAAAATAAAACAGTGATAGGAGATAAAATATAAATCTCCAAAAAAATATATAATGCTACTGATTTGAAATAGAGCTTGATAATATTTTAATTTCTATAAACCAAATTCATTGTTAGCATCACATTTTTTAATGTTCTCAAATTTCTAAACTCATTATTTTTAAAAAAAGTAAATTAAGTTTTTTTAAATAATATACAACTTTTTAAGAAGGGTTTCTATCATACAGTAACCATAATAGGTTTAATTCATTTATAATAAAGCAGTTCTTTTCAATCTCATTTTGACAAATAAAATTCTGAAATCTGTTTAGAGCCAATACATTGCAATTTCTTCAGTTAATGTAGATAAAGAAATGTTAAAAGCACAATGCTGTTCAGTTATTTTGTAGGAGGGCAAAAAGCTTAAACGTGCTCCATCCAGTGTCAATTGAACATCTATCTTGGAAATTAAGTGTTCTGCCAGGGGAGCTGGCATTCACATTCACAAAGGAGACACAATTTTTGCTTTGCTTCGCCACACTTACTTTGAAAATGTACACCAGTAGAGATTCAGCAATTCCACTCTGTATGAGGCTACATGTGCTTCAATAAATCAAATACTTAGTGGGAATCTTAGCTTGAATATGTTAACCTTGAGAAATAACAAGTCATGAAAGCTTTGAAAAAGTGTCTAAAAATAAAAAAAAAATAATAAGAAGCAAATATAATTTTCTCTTTTATTTCAAGCTCTGAAGTCCATATCTATCAAATATTAAAACAGCATTACTTTAAAATGTTCAAATGAAAAAAGGGAGACTATGTGTTTTTACTTAATTGCCATTCTGGTATATAATACTGTCACATGCTTACATATCCAGCCCACTTAAATATTAGTCCTAAACACTTTTTCTTCAACTTAAGCAAAATAAAAATAATTAAATAGTTTGCTATCTTCCATATTTTTCTGTATCCTTATAAAATTTATCAGAAAGTCACTAACTCATAATCTGTGAAAAATATAAAGCTAATACACATACAATTATATAGTGATCCCTTCTAATATAGTGACAGTAGGTGGAGGGAGTTGGTTCAGGAAAGTTACTCCATCCTGAATCTTGTTGGCAAGGGCCAATTCAGAAAACAGAATAATGACATTTTCTAGGTCTTTTCAGATGGTGAGCATTCAATAATGAACATTTATTATCTCTAGTTCCAAGGTGGAGTTAGGTACTGGGTTGATAAATTTTCAGGAAGCTGAAATCATAACATAACCTCTTCAGATCTGTAATTGTTAGAGCACTTGGTATACAACTGGCTCAGGGTGAAATGGTTCTCGTAAACAAGAAATCCAGAACATGTAAGATGACAGAGGAGCAGACATGATTCCAAATTGCTGATAGTAATAAAGCAAGCTGGCCACAGTGAAGCTAAACGTGTGCAAACCTTCAAGAACTTAGAAGGCACTGTGTTTGCAGTATCATCATTGTTACTGAACCCTATAATTCCCCTTTGTAAGGCCCACCATACCTGTAAATTTTTGATAATAAATGTCTTTCTCAAAAAAAGTTAACTGAATGAAATTTGGAATTATTGGAATTTATCCTACTTACTGCAGTTTTCAATGCTTTAAGAAGTACTTAACATAGTAGGTTCTTAGTATTTATTGATTTATAAATTGGGCAAAGTTTTCTTCTTAGGAAAGTTGGGGCTTAAGGAAATTGGTAGTATTTTCAGCTTCCAAGGACTGCCTTTTTACCAGTCAGAGGAGAATAAAACAAAGGCATTTGAAATGAATACAAAGTGGAACAGTTGAACTCCAATTATTCTTTTTCTCATTACTTCCTCTCTGATGTAACATATTCTTAATTTTGTTAGGTCCATAAAGAGTCAGCAATTTGGAACCCTTAAGAACATGTCTAAGCAGACAATTTTGGGGTTTCCATGGCAGGCAGCACAGCATGTTGAATGGATTAGATTATGTTGATGAGATTATATTTCTTACACTCCTTTAAACAAACCTTCAAAGAATGAGAATAAACTATTTTTCTGTACAATAAAGAAAATCATTTAATCACAATTTTTATTCTGCATTCTCAATCTAGTTTTAGTCAACTGTATAGAGGGATGAAACCCAAAAGTCATTTCAATGAAATTCATTTTTGTTATAGATTCTAGTCACTAATTCAATCATTATTGATCAAATATCCAAAATGTACCAGGCATCATAATAGGCTAAGTTCCAGTATTGAACAGGAGTAATCTCTGTCTTAATGAATCTTACATTTTATTGAGAGAAATCAAAAAGCAAATATGAATGATATGTGTGTGTGTGTGTGTGTGCGTGCATGCACACGTGTGTATATGTGTGTATGTGTGTGTACTCTGACAATGTTGGATACTATAAAAAATAAAGTAGAACGATGAAGGGGCTGTTCATGATTGGGGATGAAGGAGGTACATTAAATAAAACATTCAAAAAATCTTCTCTAAGGAGACAAATTTTGAACAGTGATTCAGATGATAGGAAAGAGAAAATGATGTGAGGATCTAGCAAAGAGTATTTTATGTGGAACAGTATGAAGACCCCAAGATACAGATGAAGTTGGTTCATTTAAGAAGCATCAACAATATCTATGTTGGAGTGGGTGATTGAGTGAGTGGAAAAGAATTAGGAATTATTAAATGTAGGGTTAATACAATCAATGCTAAAGACTTCCTGTGTTATCCAAAATGTGATGGGAAGTCTTTGAGGTACTTAGTTTGCTGATGAGTGGCAGACGTAGAATCTTTAAAAAAAGATGTCTTTATATATTTTTTTTCTTTTTAAACATTTTTTTTACTGCTTTGTGGAAAATATGCTATGGAAACTATAAATAAAATAGGAAGACCAATTAGAAGATATTACTACATTAACTCAGGCAAGAGATAATTATTGCTTGGGTTAGAATCTTGATATTATACATGGTGAAATTAAGATTGAATTTTGATGATTTAGATGATAATGCCTACAAAACTTGATGATTGAATGGACAATGGGACTTGAGGAAAGTGAGAAATCAAAGAAATGTTTAAGGTTATTGCCTGAGCAACTGAATGTGTGGCTGTGACTTTTATTAAGACCAAAGCAGCTAGAAGGATTGGATTTAGGCATAAAATTGGGTAGTAATTAAAAATTATGTGTATATATAGATAGATAGATAGATAGATAGATAGATAGATAGATAGATATAGATATAGATAGATAGATAGATAGATAGATAGATAGATAGATAGATAGATAGATGATAGATAGATAGATGACATAGATATAGATAATATGAAAGATTTTTTAGATATATAGTTGAGATGATAAAAGTTTGAGAGTTGGCATAAAATATAATGTATTCAAAGTCATAGAAGTGATGATATTGTTTTGGGATATATTAATAAGTAGAGAGAAAGAGAGAGCATTGGATGTGACAATAATTCAAGTGAGAAAAAGATTATGTGGGAGGGAAATGTGGTATTCTCAATGAAGAAGGAGGAAAGCAAAAGAAAGTGAGTGGTGGCTTAGAAGTCAAGTAAATGGAAACTGGTCAAGAACAAAGGAGTAAATATTTCTGTTTGTTGATATTGAGTGAACATGATGAGGAAATAAAATTGATCACCAAATTTTATACAACATTGATGTTGATGTTCTTATCAAGAGCAGCTTCATTGGTGTGATACTGACAAAATCCTAATGGTAACAGATGAATAAGGGAATTAAGAGATGAAGAGGTAATCAGTGAACAAATTTCAAAAGGCCACTTAAAAAATGTGATGGTAACTGGAGTTAAAGAAGTTTTTAATGATAAGGGCATTCAATGTTTTTTGAGGTTTCTTGTTTGTTTGGTTGGTTGATTGGTTGTTTTCTTTTTGGAAACCATCCAGGAGAGGAGGGAAAATTGGTGGCAATGGAGAGAGAAGAAATAATTTCAAGAGCAAAGCCTTTTATTAAGAGGGAAAGAGCTGAAGCCTAGATTAAATGGGTTATTTCTCCATGGGAACAAGAATGATTTATACTGTGAGAGAAAAAAAAATAATGTAAAAAATAAGGTTATGGGCGGGTAACAGGTTAGTGATAGAAATGTGAGATCATTTTCTTTTCACTGCTATTTTCTCACTGAAGATTTTTTTATTATTATTTTGACCACCAGATATTAGTTATGAGTGGAAAAGGGTTTTAGAATTATAAAAATATCTACAAGAGAGACATTTCAATAAAGTAAATGATAGGCCACGAGATCTGAGCTAATTAGTGAAAAGTTCAAGTTGTGGACAAAGATAATAGACAATAAATAAATGGTGAAGATAAAAAATTTGAATTCCTGCATGTTGAAAAATTATTACAGTGGATTCCATAGAGAAAATGAGCTGGGAAAAACATAAGATGGTAGTAAAAACGTAGGATGCTTGAATTTGGGCATTTAGGAGTGGGGTCATGATTGGCAATGGTAAATTCTAATGTATGACCATAGGACTGGATATTTGAAGTGAGCTCGAGGAAAAATTGGTTGTGGATGGTCAAATAACTGAAACTAGCATTAGATGAATCACCTCTGTGATTTTTGGAAATTGCCAAAAATTATGCCAGGAGTGCTCTGTAAAGGAAGACACTGAGCCAGTTGCCGAAAAAATTAATGAATAAGGGCAGTAATGGTGAGGTAGTAGCTGACTACCAAGGAAGCATAGTGGGTGATATAGTGTAATGGCATGCACTTCTTTGGCACTGTAGTGACTGACGTGTAGTGAGAAAATCTGAGAGCTTAAAATCAAGAAGGGTACCTCCAGGCTTTACAAACATGGGGTATGAGAGCAAAGGTGCCACCTGAGAGCAGGCAGGGTGGAGGGCCATAGTCTTCAGAGACAGCCAACTTTTAATAATAGATAAAGTGAAGAACCCTTCAAACCTGATATTGAAGCTATAAAAACTTTGTTGTTCATAGAAAATGAACTTTGGAGGGTATAGTAGAGAACTCATTTTTGTAGACTGAGAATATGAAAGTGATAATAAAAAATACAATTATAGTTATGATGTTAGTCACTAACATGCATTGAGTACTCACTATGCACCAATTACCATGTTGGGTCCTTTTAACATATTATCTAAATTTATCTTTACAACATCCTATTGATTGGTCCTGTTATCCATATTTTATGGCTGTAAAACATTAAGTAATCTGCCTAAAATAACTTAGCCAGGATTTGAATCCTTATCTCTCTGACACAAGTGTCTAGATTTCAAAAAATTGCCTTATTTTTCATTACAGCAGTCATTCTTTATCCATGTATCTCTTTATTCATGTTGGTATAAGGACCATTCGATAGACTATTATTATATTTAACTATAAATTTTAGTTACACAGGCTATATTAAATATGTTAGTATCATTACCAAAAAATATTTTAATATTTAGATCAGTTACAAACAAAAGTTTATCAAATGACCTTAGTGACACCATTATCTGTTTGTTGGTGGATTCAAAGGAAAGATTGCCTAACGTTCCCTTTCTCATTTTTATTTTCCTTCTTTTTCCACATACCGAAGATAGGGCTATTGTGACTCTGAAGTTTACCAGTTTTTAATTTGTTCATAGAACAAATACTTATTAAGTCCTCATATTATATAGACAGTGGGTGAGACTGATATAATTTTTTGCATCATAGAATGCAGAGGTCGGTGTAGAAAAAGATGGTAAATGAATAATTGTACATTTTTAAATTTAAAGTACAAGGTGAGAAGTACTTTGGATGAAAAGTACAAGTTCAAATAAATATGTAATTGAAGGGTGCAACTATACTAAGATGACTTTCTTCATAGAGTTTCATGTCACGTGCAGTTACTCTCAATGGTGTGTTTCCTAAAAAGAAAATGAAATCTATTTCAGGTCTCATTTATCTCTGGTTGGGTCAGATTTATGCAGAACCAAAGCAAAGCAAGAGTTGAGTGATTATATAACTGACATGGATTTTAAAACTCCCAATCGATTCTGCAGGCCAAGAAATCCAACCCTTTCAGCTTTTGCAGCAAGACAGACAACACAGGAAATAAGACCCAGGTCTTCGTGCCACTAATCCAGTTTTTGTCTCCTAGACCACAGACCATTTCAGAATTAATTTTATTATCCAACAATTCTGAATAAATACTTGCATTATCTTCATAGCTCCATTTTCTGCATTAAAAAAGTAATTCTTCTATTGACTTTGGATAGTAAAACATTATCATAAAATAAGCTACATCCTCTGTGCCCAGACTAATCTATCAGAAGAATCAAGAAATATTAGAAAACAGCTATCGAAAGCCTGTGAAAGATATTGTTTTTCTGGCCTGAGAATAGCTTTGTCCTGACAATTATATTGACTCATCTTTAGAAATAAAGTGTATAATTTCAAATGCTTTTAATAAGTTATCAGGTGTTAAAATTTCCTGATAGAACTCCAAGTTTGGTAATTGCAGAATTATAGAGAGACCAGGTAACTTTAGTAGTACTAGTCTTCTTCCCAGCTTGTTCCCCGGACTCAGCAAGCCTGTCCATTTTTGAAGCTGTGGAGACCAGCACCGTTTTAAAAGCACCATTTTTCCTTTTAGTCCCAACCTTTTGGCAAAAGAATAAAAAGGGGGCCAACCTTAAGAGTTATAGCTTCTAATGTCTTAGCTGCCGCTTAATAAGTATGTATTCAGAGCACATTGACAATAGTGCGACTGACATTGTTACTGATATAGAACAAGTCAAAATACAAAGAATTTTAAATGGCTCACATTCTTTAAAAATCATTTTGGAACCGTTTCTTCTTCTAAACCAGAGTCTCCTGCTGCTCCCATAGGTAGTGAGACCTCTAAAGTGACAGACAATGGTGACTGTGATGAATGGTCTTCATAGTCAAAGGTGCCCTGAGTGAAAAGCAAAAGAATGAAAAGCTGGTCTCACTTGTGTGATACCAGTCTTGGAGACAATAAATGTCTGTGCATGTACTTTTAAGCCAGATCTTTTAAATTGATTGTTAAGCAGTTAACTGTTAATACTTCAAAATGTTTCATTCTTTGTTGGTAATGGATTTCTGTAGAAAATTTCCATGCAACTATAAAACTAGAGATGCCATCAGTTGAACTTAAATAATTTAATTACTGCTTTTTAATATGGAATAATTTAAGTTTTTTACATAGACAAATTTTAAGCTTTATAACATAGAAAAATTTAAGTATGAAGAAAATAGATACTTTCAGTAATCAGGTAAAAGATTATTTCTTACAATTGACATTGATGTATAATTTACATAATAAAATGTTCTTAGTTTTTAACAAGTCCTAACAAGTAAAATTAAAAGTGAGAAGATTATTCCACCTGACCAAAAATAAAAATACTATTTTTTTCTTTGTTTATTATTTTGGAGGTTGTTATAATTGCTTTAAATTAAAGTCAAGTGTAAAAGGTATAGAGGCTAATCAACAAAAATTTCAAAAAGGTTATTTTATTTGTGACCTGGTTAAGTTGTTCAATGAAGTACCAAAAAAAATTAAATCTGTATTAAGTTGTACATTTAAAAAAAGAGAGAAAGAGAGAGACGAAAACGAACAGAACTGGTTAGCTAGCAACTCTTCTCAAATCCCACTATGGGGTAAAATTGCATCAAAAGTATTATGGTATTATACCACAACCTACATCAATAAAATGCCAGTTTGACATATTATAAAGAAAAATCAGTTACACTTCAATAAGCCCAACTCTCTAGAAAGAAAATGAAGTGAGAGAGGTATATAATATGCCTCATCCACAACAAGTCATCAGAGACCACAAAGCTTTATAACTCTGCTATGGCATTGCAGTCTTTGTTTCAAAAAGAGTAGCTTCCAGCTCAAGGTATCTTGCTTCCTTCAATGCTACATTTCAATAAAGACATGTAACTCTGAGAAATAAATAATCAAAAAAGAATGGAATCATGGTCTTCCATACCATTTTATTCTCCTATTCTAATCTTATCTATACACACATTTAGAATCAAACTTGCATTTCAATATTTATAATACAGTTTCATTTGGATAATAAAAACAACCTTCTTTAAGAAGACTCCATGATTGCTAACATTAGATCATTAAAAAACTAAAATGTAGGATCTTTCAGTTTTGATTTATAGCACTGAAGTATAAGAATAGATGCCAACTGCAAATTTACTATTCATTGAAGCCCTGCAAGAATGAAGAGATAAATAATCAGACAACTCTCGACAGACAGTAAATCTGCTTCTGGCTTTCTTACTACTGTAATTTCATAAGGAAATCCAGGATATTGTGAGGGCATGTTTCTAACCTTTGACTTTGACATGAAGGGGATATTCATTTACTTAGCATATTCTGAGAAGAATGCTAAAGTACATAAGATATTTATCTGATCTAAGATAAATTTCTTATTTATTTTTGGTCCATTTAATTTAAAGGTTTAAGACCCATCCTCCTTCTAAATAGGTAATGATATTCTCTTGCCAAAACATATGATCCTTTCTAGTCACAGATACTTTGACCAGACATCTCATATTCTGTAGCTCTGTAGATTTTTCATAACCATCATTGCTATCTTTGAGATGTAAAAACAGTTCAGACCTCATTGCTGATCTTACCAAACCTTCTTCTACTTCTACTAGTATCAAAGTTTAGAAAACAAACAAACAAACAAACAACAACAAAAACTTTATCTATTGAGAGATAAAATCTGTCCTCATGAAAAAGTTAACTTTCCAGATGGGATTAGAAAAATGGCCAACATTTTTTTGATAGAGTTGTGAAGGGTGTTCCAAGTGAAGGAGTGCATATAACAATGGCATTTAAGGTAAATTCGTTGAGTTACAATTGGAGAGCTGTTAGATTATAAGTTGAAAGTGAGCTTGAGCTTTTACACTGGACGGCCTCAAAAAAGAAGAGGAGGCATTTATTCTTAATTCAACAAGCAAAAACTTAAAAGTGCTGAGGTATTGAACAATAACAACACAATCTAAACTTTGTTGTGTAAAGAAAAACTATAAAGGGAAGGAGACAAAGGAATGTATCTAGTCAAAAAATACTAGAGGCTGACTACAGTTTGAACATTTTCTTACACCTTCCTCTAGTTCTTTGCTCAGGTTGCTCTCTCTGTTTTGCCTATTTATTTTTTTAGCCTCCAAAATCAGCTAATGAGGAATATTTCCATAATTCAAAACACAATTCAAATCTAAATTTTAACAAGAGTTTTTGTGAGACCTTTAGCAGAACTCTTTAATGCCTTCATATATTTTAACTATAAGTTACATGGCTCATGTAAGACACCAAACAATGTGCATCAAATAACAATATAATAACAAGCATATATTTGTATTATGTTAAAGTTATTTTTGCATAATTTATCTAATACAATTAGGAGAAGTGTGTCATCTTTAGATCTTTTCATCTTTGTAAGGAGATTTTTACATAGCAAGTAGAGAAAACAGTTTAATTAAACTCTCAAATTTTCTGAAGATGTATTAATATAAGAAATCCATACCTGAGTATGAATAATATTATAAAATAGTTGAATTCACCATTCTGTATTATCACACAGAATTGTATTCAGATACAGTGATATTGAACAAATAATTTTAGATTAAATAATTTTTCTAGATGTAAGTTAAATAAAATAAGGATTTATTTTCATCAGAGGATCACAGAAGACATCAAGATGACTGAAAAGCATGGAAAGCTAAAACTTGTACTCTAATTATGAGTTTATTCTAGTTATCAACTTATTGCTTCTCAATTTCAAATCTACCCTCTTTCCATGCTTTGTGATGCTCAAGCTGGACCCTGTCAACCTCTCTTTTGATAGTAGAACAATGATAGTAAAAGATGCTGGAGGGACACCCCAATGGAGCTTCCCAGTGAGCTTCATCATTCTCTTAGTGACAGTTTGCCAGCAAGTCTCACCAGCACCACAGTAGGCAGTTTTCCAATTAGCTTTCTCATTTTACAGCAAGCAGCTTCCTAATGACTTTCATTCCCAGTTCATTAGATGAATTCTCAGTGAGTTTTACTGGCATCCTAGTGGTAGTTTCCTGCAGCACCTCAGTGAACTTCTCTGTCACCCAAGGTAGCCTCAGTCACATCTCTCAGGTGAGCTCTTAGTGTCAGTTCTGTGCTAAAGGTTAGGAATAACCCATTATCAAGTTTGTTTTTAACTTGTGTTCTCTCCCTTAGCTCTGGAGATAGTGATGCTCCATAACTTTGCTATCCATGTACTCTTTGGAGTTCTTTATCTCTTTCAATAGTTATCTCTTTTACCAATTTAGTACCTCTTAATATTAAAATTTGTGTATTCAAATTTCAGGTGTGCTTTTTGTCTGCTGAATGGACCTTGACTTAAAAAAAAAGCCTTTAAAAAAATTTTCTGGAAGCAAGCAACCATTAAAAGAACAAAATGCATGTATTGGCTAGGTTGCAAAAGGAATCTTTCTGTTTCAAATGGAGGACTCAAGATCCTGTCTATACCTACAACCCTTCCAAAGAATTCCATCTAAATAGGTCCTCTTCACCCTGAACAAAAATGAATGAGTGACTTTTGCAGAGCCAGCAATCTTACAGGCATTCAGTGGCTTTTAAGATATTCTGGCAATATTTTTTCTCCCTAAAACAGATGCTATAAGTTGATAGTGACCAAACAATCAATCAATCAATCAGTCAATCAATTCATCAATTTGTCTCTAATAGAAGAATGTATCATGATTAATAGGTAGAATCTAAAATAGGACCAAGTAAGCAGGAGCCATGAGATAGTAGGAAGCACAAATAAGTAGTAAACATGAGGTAAAGCACCTGTTACTTGCTGTTATAAAAGCCTATACTTTTCTTTCAGAGCATTACCATTTTTTTAAATTGAGGTAATATTGGTTTATAACATTATGTTTACTTCCGGTATGCAACATTATAATTCAACATCTGTATATACTATATTGTGCTATATTGAAACTAGAAGTCTAGTTTCTATTTGTCACCGCACAATTGACCCCTTTACCCACTTCACCCTCCTTCCACCCCTTTCCTCTCTGGTGACCACCGATCTATTGTCTGCCTTTTCCATAAAATTGTCTTAACTGTGGAATTACACTTAGATACTTTTCTTCTCCATTGGGCTCTGAGCTTCACAAGAGTAGGTACTGTGTCTTGCTTTCGTAAATCCTCATATCTATCATAGGAATGAGTAGTCAATAAATATTTGATGAGAGTTTCAGAAGGGTTACCAGTAAAATAACTTAGCCGAGTCTTGTGTAGTATCCTGAATACTTGCTCTAGATCCAGATATATATTTCAGTCGCCATGAAACCTACCTGATTTCCTGTGTTTGCATAAAGAAATTATCACCGATTAAAGACCACCTAATCTGGGGCACTATTAACTATTTTGAAGCAAAATGTATCAATGGATTTTACATCTGTGTTGCTTATAAATTTTTGCCACTGAAGCTTTAATAATTCTATTGGTTTCAGGTCTAATTTCTAACACCTGGTATGTAGCTAGCTAATATTAGAGATGCCTGAGAACATGATAAAATACACTTCATTGCTCTCAAAGAAATTTCATGATGACTGTGAAATAATCAGGATACACAGGGATCTTTTCTATCATATACTTTCTTTTATTATAATTTTGCTTAATGACCTAATGTTGACCAATTGCAAGGGCTTAATAAATTAAAGCTATTGTGATAGATGATAGCTCATGTTCATATACTGGTTTTGGCAACTGATGATATGATTCAGAAGACTGGTTCTATTTAATATAATATCTGATTGGTTAAAGGCAATCCCCAGCTGTTGTTTTCTCCCTGGTAATTAAGAAAATTTATGAGTGTAAATATTAGTGATAATGTTATTAACTCATGTGTAAGACAAATTTAGAAAATTTTAATACACATCTTTATGAATTACAAAAAAATAAATGCAATTTATAGATCCATATAAATAACATATTGGAAATCTCACTAAACTGTAGTATGCTTTAAGTCAGCCTTGATTAAAATTGTATTTGACAGAGAGAAAAACAGTATTTCTCTTTCCAACAACTGTCTGCATTATCATCATGGCATAGTTGGGTAGTAGTTAGTGCCAGCTGAGGACACTTCTTCTCTGTGTCACCATCTGGCTTTAGTTCCGCTTCAATCAGTTTCTTTTTTTTTTTTTTATTTATGCTTGAATTCACAAGCAGAAATGAAGGTTTGCCCATACATTTGAGATAACACTCTTCCTCCTCATTTTTGTCCCTTTGTAACTTATAAAGAGACATTTCGTACTCACAAGTCTTGGCCCAGTTAAGGTAAGCATTACCAGTAGCAAAGAAATGTCACCACTCCTGCAAAATTGCACATACTCTTTTGCCAGACTACGATGTCAATATTTTCTTCCCTGTGGTTCCACAGTGCGATTAGGATTTTTGTTTACACTATATCAAATGCTAACTGTCCTCTGCAGGTAGATGATATTGTTTGCCTTGCTTAATTTTACTTAGCTATAAAGACCTTTCTCTTCAACCTTGAGCTTATGCTATTTTGTTTTAAAAATTTAATATCATTCTATATTTACTTTTGGGATCCCAACAGTAAAACACTGTGTGTTGACATTGTTATGAAAGATGAGCCGAGCGAATTTCTATGAAAATCATATTATTTCAGGTTTCTACCACTCAACAAAATCAGGAGTAGTAGAAAGCTAGACTCCCAAACAAATTAACGTAGAGTTAAAGTCCTCAGAGAGAGCTACCATAGAAGGTTCTTCACCTGTTTTTATTCAGAGCATGATGCTTATCAACTATTCATTACAAATGTACCATTAGAAAAGAAACAGTGAATACCACTGCACTTAATGGTCAATTATTTTTTCCAATAGAAACCCATTTTCAGTGTTTAATATATCAATAGTCCACCATGTAGCATATCTGCAATTGTGCACACAACATTAAAGCCTTCAAACAAGACTTGAAGAAAATGAGTTATTTGGGGGATCTTAGTAAACTCTTCTATTCAACAAAATATGCATGAGCAGATTTCTCTCATTTATTCAGCAAATATTATTGATCATCTCCTGAATGTTGGAAACTTACAAACCATACTCGGAAGAAGTTACTATCTGGTAGTGAAGGTGAGTGTGTGTATGTATATGTGTGTGAGTGTGTAACAGAATTCGGGGGCTGGCCAGGACCATAAATATTCTCTAAACTAGGTTCTCCAATTTTTTAAAATTAAAATGCTAAGGTCCAAAGGTCCAATGCTAAGGATTTGTGGCATTCTTTAGATGTAGAATGCTCAATATGAATCCTAGTCCATCAATTTTTCTATGCACCATGCAGTCTATACTGAATGTATATCAGGAGTTCACATACAGAGAGAATTTCAGAAAATTTAGGGGATTCATCTGTGAGAACCAACAGGATAAGCTATTTGTCATCAAGAATCATTTTACATAATTGTATAAGGAGAGAGATGCCTGAGAGAAGAAGCTGTTGAGAGTAACTAGAGTCACCAATCATCAGGCAGCTCAGCAAAAAAAAAAAAAAAAAAAAAAAAAAAAAAAAAAAAAAAAAAAAAAAAAAAAAAAAAAAAAAAAAAAAAAAAAAAAAAAAAAAAAAAAAAAAAAAAAAAAAAGGTAAGGGAGAATAAAACTACATCTCTGCTACAATTTTTCTAAACAACTTTAGCTTTGCTTCAGAACAAGAAATTCACTGATAAACAATAAATTTGTGATTGCAAGTGCAAGTATATGCTTATTGGAATGTATATTTCCTAGAGTATGTGGTCATTTTCAGGTGTTCTGTTTTCAAAACTCTATTAACATGAATTTTATGGAATTTACAGTTGTTCATATTGAATCATGTCGGGGGAGAAAATGAGCTTTCTAGATATTGAAGCATATCTGATGTTCAAAAACCTACTCACTAAACTACTCACTAAAAAAATTCTAACTTCCATATTTCTAAAGCCTTGAAAAGGAATGAGACAATTTGTCTGTTTTTCACCTTAATTCAATGAGGTATTTGATTTTCAACTACTGTCTCAGCACTGTATTAAAACCCTGTTACTAGGGAATAAAAGAAAATTACCTGTAATCCCTTTTCCTCAGAAAGCATGTTATAATAATGGATTTCTCACTTTAGCCTGCCTTAGCTGCTGCCTGCTGAGAACTTCATGTGCTTTAGGAGCACCAGAGCTGCTAACTCACCTCACCAGCAGGTGATGCTCACCTTCTCCAACTGAAGGAACAGAATTGTTCTTACCACTTGGTTCAAAGAAAAGACAGAAAGTTTAGGATTAAAGTGACCTATCATGGACTTCGTGTTTGGAAACAGGAGAAAAAGAAGTTATTGTTAAGACAAAACTTTGGGTGATTATTCTAAAATAGACCAGCTTTCTTCAAAAGATACTCCTATGCTTAAAACTATTATTCTATTATGGAAAAATCATATCAATATAGGAAATATTGTGGTTTAGTGAAAAGTGAAAGATGTCAATCACATCTAAAATAATTTTTTTTATATTTACCTTTTCTAGTTATTAAAATAAGACCATGTTATAGGATCTTCTTTTATTAGGTCCTCTAGTCATATCTATCCCCTCTTTACCCATTGTCTATACTTTCCCCAATGCTAATTAGATTTTAGAAAATAATCATCATTTCCACTAACAACAAATATTTATTGAATTTAATATTTAAGAGATGGGAACAGTCACTTAAGTAATATTTAATATATATCAATACTGTGTAAGACTTTTTAAATTATTTTACAGAAACTTTGCAAGGTGGATATTACTAATGAGGGAAATTGAAGATTTAAAAGTTAATTTCCTCAAGTTTTCTTCAGGGGTAGTAACAGATGGCTATTAATAACACAGTTGATTGAAAGCATCGGTGTGGGTTATAAAGGTCACAAAGAAATAATGCATTGTCTTCTAAGAACTTACAACATATTGAGAAAAATATGATAAATGTAAATGTCACAAAGCAAAAATGTATAAAATACATAATCAACATTGAAGAAATTGAAAGATGAGATTATGTACGAATGATAGAATTAAGTAAGTTTTGAGAACTATTTCAATACCAAGAAAAATAACAGCTAATAATACTTGAAAGCCCATCACTCTGCATTTTCAGTACTGTTCTAAAAGCTCTATATATAGTAAGTCCAAAAAAGAAAAATACAAAAGAAATTCTTAAATTCTTCCCAAATATTTTGTTCTTTTTTTTAAAAAAAAAATCAATACCTGGTTGTTCATGATAGCCACTGTCTTTCATGCAGGCCACTTTGGAGATTTTTTAAAAAAAATTTTAAAATCCCTAACTAATTCAGGTTTTGTGAGATAAGTGTCCTCATTTCTTCTGATTTCTCTGCCTCTCATCACTTGACCTGTGCACTTGGAAAGGGAATTTGGTAAACAGAGATGGAGATATTCTGAGTAAAAGGTTTGGCATGAAAAAAATTAAGAATTTAATTTAGGATATATTTCCTTTGAGTTGTTAATAAGACATCCAAGTTAAGTAGATAGTTAAATATATGGATATAAATGTTAGTGTGAGTAAAAGACTGTGTAAATGAGTTCAGATGTTTTGAAGTTGTCTTATCTACACTCACCCTTTTTAGTCATCCTCTTGTATTCACTCTTTATGTTTCCAAAATCTGCCTCCTTCCCTCAATATCTTTTAAAATTTTTCTCTTAAATTTCAACAATATTTTTCTAAAAACTTTTTTATATTTAGTCTTCATTGTATTCACTTTTCTGCTGAGTTACATGCTTTTTATCATCATTCTGTTCCTTTGGATCTGATGGAAAATATCCATCTGGAGTTTCTCTTAGGATTCACAATCACTTTTTGCAGATCCTGTTTTTTCTGATAAAATGTTAAGTGTTGTTCAAGGAATTATGTTTCTCTGTCTTTTTTGTTTCCATGGTCATAATATTTAATAACGTCAGGAGCCAGGCAATAAAAAAAATTAATAAAATAAACCACCTGTAGAAAACTATAAATAGAAGGAAGTGTGGCAGCCTGCAAGGTAGACATCTTATCTAAAAGAAATCAAAAGCAAAGTTTTTAAACACTTTTCAAATAACACAAAATTTGTCCATAGATCACCAGGGCTTGAGATAAATCACTGTTAGTCAACATTCTCTCCCCTAACTAAACTAAACAATCACCTTTATGCAGATAATTTGAAAGTAAACATCACTAGCTCAGATCATTCAGAGATATATAGGAGCCAATGATTTCTAAACCTGGAGAAAATATGAACAATATTCTCTTTTATTCCAAAGACATCATACTTTCAGAGCCATTTTCAACTATCAAATTAAATCAATACCACTGACATCTTAGAACACTAATACTTTACATACTAAAATCTTGAATACATTGCTGTTTTTGGATAAGTAGTTTTTCTTCCAATGTTCCCAATTTCAGTAGCAATTTCCCTAAGATAGAAACTCTGAAGTCAACTCAAAATTCTTCTATTTCTTTGCTCTTTCTTTGTTAATATTATCTATTCTTTGAACCAAGTACACTGAATAAGAGGCCCAGCTCAAGAATCTAGAAGTCTGATAAATAAGATTGGTTTCTGAGACACATGTTTAATCAAATTAGAGACAGAGTTATACTAAAGAGAGAGCACAGCTCCCAGATCTGTAAGTCTTTCTAGTCACCTACTAATAATCTTTGTGCCATTTGGATAGCATCCAATGAAACCTAGAAAAAAGAAGCATCACCAAGACAAATATTGTCAATGCCCATCCAAGGGCTGCCCAAAAATTATTCAATAATCTAGTTCTCTTGGCAGTACTATCTTACTATGAGATTAATGTATTAATCAGTTCAATAGCTAATGTCAATAAGTATTTGACACAATTCTTTTAGTTTTAAGTCCATATTTATGAGGTAATAGTCTTATTGTTATTTGATATTTCCTACAGGACAAAAATTCACAGGGAAATAGATTTTCAGTTCAATTAATGATGATTATTTTCCTCAAGAGTGAAAATGAAGGAGAGAGAAGTGGGGAAAGAGGAAAAGAAGGAAGGAAGGAGGATAGAATGAAGAAAGGAAAGAAAAAAAGAACGGGGGAGGGAGAAAAAAAGAAAGTGGGAAAGAAAGAAAAGGATGAAATATTAATGTGACTTGTCTTTGTATTTTGCTAGAGGAGTCCCATGAAAAATTTGGACAGATCATAATGACTGAGTATCTGCTTTCTGTGACAGAGTTCTCAAGGAAAACTAAATCATCCCCCTGTATTAATCTAGTGGCCTTATGAACTTGATCATATGAAGTTCCTGAACCTTCAAGTGGTAAGACTAGATCAGTTAATACCAAATAAATGGTACCCTATGAAACCTCTTTAGAGACTGGCAAATTCACATCCCTTCAATTGCTAAGATTTTTTAGCCTTGTTTACTTTTCTGGTCTCTACAGATCTTGTCTCTCTCTTCAAGCCTTTAAACCCTTTACCATTTCCACCACTACTACCACAGTTCTAACTCTGACAACTATAATCTGGACACTCTAAGTAATCTTTTTGCTACTCATTATCTTTAATTTATTATTTGCTGCCACACAAAGCTTTCAAAACATAAAGAAAATCTTTGCTTGTATCTTTACAGATTAAGAGCTATTCAAAGATCCTTGACCTAGGGCAGAAGAGAGGAGTGATATTTAACTTTGTGTCTACACTAGGAGCAAGAGCGCTGTCCCCTTCTGGAGAAGCTTAAACCATACTGCCCAGAAGTGTAGCAGAGAACCACACTTTAAGTATAATCTCGATTTACAAAATATTTTTCTAATTTCTTTTCCTTTGAGCCAGAAATATATGCAGATCAGCTTGAGATGAATTTGAAGTACTTGCTTTGTATTCAATGACGTTCATTTTCTTAAGAACGGTTTTCAAGGGTATTTATTTGAAGTAACACTAACTTGATCCAGTCTATAACCTTAAAAGCATATATTTGTTCCATAAGGCAAAGTAGAGATTATGCATTTTAGGTTCTAATAATTATGTAAAGATATAAATTTAAATCAGATATAAACTACCAAATGAGTTTATGATATAATCTACAAAATATATTTCTTTTTATAGCCTTATGAATAGAAAGATGAGCATTTTGCAATGCCGTAAGCTCTGGCAGTGCATGTAATATCACCATGAAAGGAAAAAGCAAAAGAATATAAGGTGGTGCATTTTAGTAAAGCTAGAGTTTGCCAACTTTGACACACTGAGATTTTTTAAGAACTGAGATGAAAGACTTAGTTTATGAGTGCTGAGTTAGAATCACAAATCTTATTTTTATTAATAGACATATAAAATGTGACCTCAATAAAATTTATTATGTATTGTACAAAATTTGCCTTGTAAAGTATGTCATTTTATTCAATGTTGTTTACACTTTCTTATATTCATCCTCAAAAGGCAAAATTGAATGATGACTATATTCTCTGCTGTCAGAACATGCAAAGTAAACAAGAATACTATCATTCAGAAGCTAAGCCAGGGCGATATACGGGGTTGCAGCTGTAGATTAAGTAAACAGATACCATTTATCATTTTATTTTCCTAAAGATTAGAATGGAATTATGCAAATTAAACTTTCTAAGAATTAAGGATATGGTCATAGCTACTAAAATATTGTTTCTCATCAACCTGAAGGCCTAAGAAACTCCAAATGGAGCTTTGATTGCCCTAATGTCAAAGACAAATCTTTCTTTGAGTCAGTTCAGTATATAGAATAAAACAGCTGTTCTGGCTATCTCAGTACAATCCTGAACGAGTGTGATGAAGTGGCTGAGAAATTGCTGTGATGTATGATAGTGCCTGCATCGAAAGTAAATTTGTCTGTACCTCCCGGGCTCACTGAATATTAAGATAAGGCAACTGGGATTGGCACTTCTTCTCCTCAGTTTCAGAACTGGGACATGTGGAAATGATTGTAGGCTTAGACTATTACATTCTTTCTCAAAAAAAGAGAAAAGGTTGGCAAGTCCTCAGAAACTGAGGCCAGTTATTATCATGCTCCTGAACATCATTTGAAGGAAACTATAAGGTCTACTAGAAAAGAAAGAGAACTCTGGCACTTTTGTAAATTCCAAAAAGTTTTATTAGAAATACAGCCTTGAAAAAGTGATATGAGAAAAAATATCAATATAATTTCATGACTGTCTTTTGGGCTTTAAGAGGGAGATTGATCTACAAGTTCATTTCTTTCTTATTAGGCTAAGTTGTAGTCCTTAAAAACCTAAAAATATGGGTTAAATTCAAGGGACTCAATTCAGTTCTCTTTTCAGGGAAATGATGCAATTTATTAAAAGAAAGATACAAGCTCTGACTCCTAAATGTCAACATAATGATGAACAAAAATCTTATTCACTATAAGCCAGAATATATTCTTTATTTCTTTGGTATTTTCATAGATTGGAAATCTGCTTTTGAAAATGAAATAGGATAGTCAAATTTTAGATGCTAAAGAAGGTCAAGAAATTCTAGTGCAAATTTTTAAGGCATAACTGTGATTGGCAATGTTGAGAAGAAATTTATTTAAAAAACAAATAAATAACCTTCTGATAAACTACAACAAAAGTAATGAGGTTTTATTTTTGCCTCTGTACAAAGGAACACTTGGCATATATATAATTGCTGTGTGTAAATTTAATAGAAATAAACATGGAATTCGAGGTCCATGGTATTTAAAATCAGTCTCAATAATTTTATAGAAGGATTACTTTTTTCTACTGGGCAGCAGTTCTCTTATTTGTAAAATAAAAATAATGACATCCATAATAAATAGCTATCTGAAACAATAAAATAATGTATATAACAGACTCAACACAATGCCTATATCTACTCTACTGAAATACAATATTTCATGTATTAAATTTCTAGGAAAATCAAAATCAAAATCAGATACTCTTATTGTCTATGTTCTGGGTTCATTCTGAAATATGTTCAACTGACTGTTGTTTATTATTCTATTCCCAATATTTAAAATAATGTTAAAAGTATAAATAAGATTTTAATTTTATTTTTAAAGTGATGAATTTAAGTAGCATTTTTGATCTGATTTGATTGTTTTAAAATCAATTTAAATTTTTTTCTTTGTTTTTCCTGCAGTAAAGTATATTCTCTGCCCAAATCCTGGATGGAGTTTATAAATCACTAAATTGCTGATATAACAGCATCCTTCCCATAGGTATGGTGTCCTGTGGCCACTTGGGGTGAATGCCAGATGCTGAATGAAATAGAGGTATGCTCTTACAAGCTCCTTTCCTAATATGATATCCTGCAGAAAGGATCTGCTTTCTCTGGGAGCATACTTCATGCAATACTTATGTGACCTCTCAGTGCATTAAAGACAGCAGGTAAATCATTGGTTTTTGCCTAACAGATGAATTGATTTAAGGATGCACAGAAAGAACTCACTAAACAATGTGCTATCCAGCCAGAATAATAAGCACACTTAGGCCAAGCAAAAGAATCTAGATGCTTAATTAACTTTTGCTAACCTTCCAAACAATGAGGACACCAAAAGTATAATCAATCAAATCTGTTTAGCATGAATCTAGAGCCAGATTCTCTTTATCAACCAAGCATTAGTCTTGACTACACCTAGTTAAACACCTCAGGAGCTGCTTGTTTGTTTGTTAATAGTCTTTTCTTTTATTTCTCACAGGAAGAAATACTAAAACCTTAAAAAAGATTGCCTCACCCAAGTGGGCATTCACTCTGCTCAAGCTCCATTGGGTAAAAAGATGCTACTTATGTTATCTGTCTATGTCAGACACTAGATTTTAATGTTAAACAAATAGACAGAGGTAATTTTTAACGTGTAAATTGGAAAATAATCTCAATAAAATAAAAATTTGCACCAAGAGGTAAAGCCTTTCTGTCAGTCTTTTTTTAAAAAAGATTATTTTTCCAACTGCTGTGGGTCTCGACCCAACTCAAGAATGTTTTCTTGTAGCAACACAGAATTAAGAAAATCTTGGATATTTTTATTTATATTTATGTGAAGAAAAAGCCACCGGTAAATGTTATTTTTCTTTTTCTGTCTCTATTCTGTCTCGTAAACTTTCTTCATGCAGGTGAGAAACAATGACCACATGACCCTAGACAACTAAGGAGCTGATGAGCAGTAGAGATGATACCAGTACATCTTGTCTATTTTATTTTCAATCAGTACAGACCAGTGGTTCAGTTCGTGGATTTTGAAGTTAGATTTTGAGGGAACATATCCAGTGTCCTGCATTTGTTACCTGTGTGACCTTATGAAGTTCTTTAACTGCTCTGTGCCTAAAAGTCTTCATTTTTTAAATGAATATAATCATCATAGTATCTTTCTCACAGAGTTGTCATGAGACGTGCTTTATAAAGCATTTATAACAGTCCCTGACATATATGTAGTAAGTACTATATAAATATTATCTATCTGTTTATCTATTTACTATCTATCATCTATTCATCTATTCATCTATCTGTCTACTTATTATTATCATCATCATAATTATTTATAAATAATATGTTTAATATGAATAAAATAGTAAGAGCTGGGCACAGTATGTTGGACCTATAAGAAAACTCTGTAAAACTCCTAGAATTTTTTTTTCTTTTAGCTTTCTATTTTAATGAAAAGTATGTGATGTTTATACTACTGCAGTATAAAGAGAATCACGATTCCTGCTTTACAATTATAAAGCTGATAACATCAGCTATCATGTTTTGGACTCTATCATATTTTTATTATAAAGCATTCTATTAGTTACAATGGAGGAATAAAGATGACTAACATATAAAGGAGCTTACAAGCAATTAGAGTGGCCTCACACATGTACAGAAATAATATGATGGTTAACAGAAATAGAAGAATATAAAGAAGTGTCAACAGATGACAGAATTAGACAAATTTTAGGTTTCAAAATGGAGTTATTTTCAAAATAAATAATGCTAAATTTAAATCCTATCACGCAGTTTGGTTAATTTGAGAAAGTACTTTTATCAGTTTGTAAGATGAGAGCACATGAGACCATATTGGCGGTGCTACTTTGGAATGTGAGCAATTCTCATTTTGTGTCTGTGGAAGAGTATGCAGTGTTATGAAAAATTTTTGGAAGAGCTTAGAAATCAAAGATTAACTTATATCTGGATTATACACACAAAGAATACTACTTTTCATAAGGAAAGATGAAATACTGCCATTTGTGACAACATGGATGGATCTTGAGATTATTATGTTAAGCAAAATAAATCAGACAGAAAAAGTTGAGAACAATATGATTCCACTTATATGTGGGAAAGACAAATGAACAGAGACTGATGGACACGGACAACAGCTTAGTGGTTACCAGAGGGAAAGGAGGAAGAGGAGGTAGATAAGGGTAAAGGGAGTCAAATATTTGATGACAGAAGAAAATTTAACTTTGGGCAGTGAACACAATGCACTATACATATGACATATTATTAAATTGTACACTTGAAACCTATATAATTTTATTAACCAATGTCATCTCAATAAATTTAGTTAAAAAAATAACTTTATTATAGCATTACCAACAACTTCCATGGCTACTATAATTATTATGTCTGTTTGTCTCTTAAAGTGTCATCAGAATAAGTTGTATTTGATATGCTCCCTCACAATCTAGTCACTTCTTGAATTAACGTTTCATTTCCTCAATTGGACCAGGTCTTTTTTTTCTTTAAAATGGTCCAAAGCACATTAGCCTGAGACATCCAAAATGTTTTACTAAGTTCTCAACCAACTTTACATTTTGATAATTTTGGAACTAATGTTTAAGCAAATTGTAAACAAGTATTGACTCGTCAAAACACATTTTTGGATGAGTTTGGGACTAGAATCAAGAGAAAGATGGTTAGACCCATTCAACAGCAATCAAGAGTGTTTTAACAACTTGGGAAATTAAGTTAAAACATAAATAAGAATTAATATTGATCATATCAAAGCCTAAATGTGGGAATATTACTATTATTCTTTCTCAAACCTTTTACTTTTGCTTTCTTCACATGTGACATTATTAAAGTTTAAGGTTGCAGGAATCCATTATCTACTGCAGCAACAAAGAAAATTTTTGAAGGCAGAAGGTCAATTTACTTTAGAAGGGAAAAGATCTTGATACTCAAAGTATCAAATCTTTAGACACTGCAATTAAGAAAATTCAGTTAATATCAAGATAATGTTCAAGTCTGGCATGATAGGGGTATGATCTATTTCCCCATTCGGAGTATAAATACCTATTTCTCTTGGCTATTTGGCCATAGCCAAGATAAAATGTGTTCCAGGTGTTGAACATTTCTTCATTGCATATTTTGGAGGAATAGAGCCAACTACTTCTAAATTTAAGAGAAGAAAAAGAAAGAAGAAGAAATATGTGTGTGCATGTGAGTGTGTGTCTGTTGCATTGCAAAGGGATATCTCCACACAGAGAAGAATCTGAAGCAGCCGCTTATAAAGTTAAGACAGGAGGATATTTTTCACTTCACATTTTTTTTTAACTTGAACACTTATAGATCCCTGCCAACTATCTGTTTTCAATAGAGGTGAAGTTTTCAGAGGGGAAAAATGATGAAATACAAGATAAGCTTAATTTCTGTCCCTTAAAATAACATTCTTTATAAAATGGCCTGTTTTCTCCCCTAAGTTTTAGAGATAAACAATAACACTTGAATAGCAAGGATGTTATAAAATAAAGTGTTGGTAGCAGTCCTCACTTGTATCCATGTGTAAGTCTTTCTCTTCTTTCTATCCTGTATTTCAATACTGATAATTGATTTGCTGGTGTTAAGAACATCTTCCTGATATTTTGATGCTAGAACATGGCTTCATTAGAGTTTCCAGTCTGAATGTTCTCAGATATATCTAAATGTTTTGTTTTTTTCTCTCAAATTTATGTTTATGAAGAGAGCATACAAGTAATGTTTTGTTATCCAAGTTAATGGAAAGAAGGAGCAGAGTGAATGATTTAGAAAGGAAATAATCCTTCTGGTAAACCTGTTAACAGCAGCATGAGATTCTTTAATTTGGAGAAATAACAAAATAAGTATGTAGCTGGAAGGTATTCTTAAGGGAGAGTCAGAAAAATTAGATGAATTCTTAAAATTATTCCTTTCCCATGTTAATACTTACACTCTAAAAAGGCTTTTTCCATTTGCTTATTAATTTACAGAAGTAATACCTAATTTACGGGGGAGTTTAGAATTAGAAGAGATTCTTTTTTTTTTTTTTTCCTAGAGAAAGAAAGAAAAAAATGGCATGGTAGTAGGTACATTGTGGCTCAGTAAATGTTAGTAATTATCAGAAGCTATAAACTATGCAGTTTAAGAAGTTGAACTTTAAAGTTAAACAAAACTAAGATTAAATTAATGTCTCTGCCACTCTATATCTATGTGTCCTCAAAGTTACTGATGATTTGAGACTCGCTTTCTTTATGTATAAAAATGAGAAAATAAACCTCCCCATTAAACTGTTTGAGTTAACTGAAATGAGTTAATATGTTTACAGAGACTAATTTAGCAAATGACATATGTTGTTTCCACCATGAGATATGAAGCTACCAGCTCATATGGTTAAGGAACTAAATGAACTCTTTTCCCATGCCCTTAGCAACTGTACTTGTATTGGCTACCTATTGCTGTGTAACAAATTATTCCCAAATTTATCAACTTCAAATAATAAGCATGCATTACCTCACACAGTTTCTTCGGGTCAGGAGTCCAGAAATGTACAAATAGTGTGTATCTGACTTAAAGTCTGTCATGAAGTCTCAGTCAAGATGGCAGCTGGAAATGCAGTCCTCTGAAGGTATGACTGATCTGGAGGAGCTGTTTTCAAATTCAGTTATGTGGCTGCTGGCAGTTGGCCTCAGTTCCTCACCAGGTGGGCCTAGCATAAAGCTGCTCATCACATGGCATCTTGATTTGAGAGAGTCAGAGTGTGTTTTTATAAGCTAATCTCAGATGTGACACACCATCACTTCTGCCATATTGTTCTGGACACAGAGAGAACCCTGGTGTGATGAGGGAGGGAACTAACCATACGAGGATGTGAACACCAAGAGTTGGAGATCTTTGGGGCCATTGTGAAGCTGGTCTTCCACTGAACAGACTGACCAACCAGCAGAAGTAACATCATGCCAGACTGCAAGTTAGAGACCCTGTACGATATTTCTTTCTGAGAATTTTTTTACTTCAAAAACATAACCTCCTAAATGTGAGCTATATCTTGCTATTTTGTTTTGTTCTATTGGCAAATCCTATATCCGGGTAAGAATCATCTAAAGCCAACTGACTTCATGACAAACACATCCAGAGGTTACAATAATAGTGTTCAAATTAAAAAAAAAATCTCTACAACCACTGTTTTTAATGTCCACAGATGCCTGCCCACTATATAAGACTGGATCAATCACAGAGCAAGCAAACAAGCTCTGCTTTGTGATGCTCTAGAGAGGAAGTGAAAGTCTTTAGAAAATTAGAAAAGAACAGAGAAATGGAAAAAATATGATCCAGCAGCACAAACAGAATAAGAAAGTTACAGACTCAGTCAAAGGACAGGAGGAATTAGACAGTGTACAGAGAGTGCCAAGTATTGACCGTATAAAACATATTTTATATTCCAACAAACAATTCCTAAGTATAGAAACAATGTTTCTATTAGCTTTTATTTGGGGAGTTTGCTGCATTTGTCTTAAATCTTGGAAATTTAAATCTCCAATGAAATTTTCAGGACTGCTTTAAATAGAACAATTCAATTGCTCTTCCCTGATGCAATCTGTTTTTCTGATTTTAAGAAATAGGTTAAGAAAAAAATAAAAGATTCCACAGAATGGGAATTATATATTCATGTGAAAATACTTTTTGATTAAGTTTTGAAATAATCTTTTGGAACCATATTAAAGCCATGTATAATACTTTTCAATTGCTATATTGTTTTGCAACAAGTCCTTTTTAAATCAGCAATTTAAAAGAAGAAAAAATACAAAGTCCAAATATAATAGCACTATGTACTTAATTTTGCAATAAAATATCACAAAACGTGTTACATAATGATTATTCTGCCATTACATTTCCATAGCTTTTCAAAGTGTAGTTGAAAGATTTAATTCCTGCACAAAGGCAGGTCAAATATCCTCAAATAGGAGCTTTCTATTGCTCTGTAAACAGGTAGATCATTTTATCATCTGGCTTAAAAATAGATGAGCTCACTCTGCTTTTTTATGTCATCTATGAAAGGTTATGCTAAAAAATAGACTGTGGATTAGTAAATTCTCCTTTCTCATGAAACAAGACAATACCTGTCCTCTGGGGAAAAGACTTATTGCTAAGAATCAATAAAAATGATCTCGGGTCTTTTTTCTTGCTTCAGAGTTAATTACATGCCTTTGATTACTTTGTGTTATGTTTTTCAATTGTGATCAATGGAAGGCATGTTTTTCAACTGTAGTCAGTGGAAATTACTCAGACAACATGTAGAACTAGTCTGTATGTAAATGATGAGGCCATAGATTTCTTCTCTGGATATGGTAGCATCAGTGTAAAAGGCCTTATTTATTCACTTAAGCTGGCTCAGGCTTATAACTACAGAGGTGACAACAGCCACACAATTAGAAAAACCAATTCTCCCTGGCTGGTGTGTAAGGAATGACTGTAAGGAACTCTAATGTAAGCAAAGGTCAGAAACTGATGGAGGTGCATAGAGAGTTGCCACAACTCTGCAGCAAGTGCTCAGCAGGCTCAAAGGCACTGCTGCTGGAGAGCAGCAATGGAAGTGAGAGAAGAGCTGGAGAGACACACATTGACATCTGAGTTCATTGCTAATGAGAAAAGCATGCTACTTTGTCCAACGATTGCATTATTATCTAAGTATTATATTTGGAAGAGAATTCAGAGTAGTTTTTTATAGATTTATGTTATTCGCTCCAAGTTCACACTGAGAAATGGAGATTAGCAGGCAAGAGGAAGGAGAGCATTATATTGTGTTATCAAAAAGAAACTTGGTACTAAACCGGAGCATTTGGGAAAGATATGATCATTAGCATTTTTATGAGCTTTTCATTTCCATTTTTTTCTGACACTGATAAGAGATCTGTCTTCTCTTAAATGTAATGATTTGTATATTTGCCCTCATTTGCAAGCTCAGAGTCTGAGAAAAGACAAATACAAGTACTGTTTAATACTGGAATTTTCTTAGGCTGCTCTGACTAAAACAAAAAGACATTTATCCTCAAATTAGTGACTTTGAGCAAAAGGATGCAACAAAAAATATGAATTATTTTTGGTTCAAGAATTTTTCACTCCAGAGTAAGCCCTCTGCTAATGTTATGTATGAGGCAGGAGAGGTAGTTGAGAGGACAACAGGAAGTACCCACATTACAGATGTTGGTCCCTAAGACAACAACATTATGCACCTATGCATCACTATTTGCCTAAAATGCTTATTTTTGTCTAAAGTGCTTTTCAGTGTCGTAAATATGGCAGAGTAAGGCATGCAATATTTGGCCACTGTGAACATTTTGCCAGTCATTACATGAATTAGGTCCCAACAACACTGCCTGGTTGCTCTCACTTTGTCTACAATTGGGAAGCAACTTAAAGGGGATGCTTAAGAATATGGACTCTGGGCCAAGATTCTCCCATTATTTTGAATTTTAGCTCCATTCCTTAGCAGCTGTGTGACCTTGTGCAGCTTACTTAATCACTCTATGCCTCAGCTTCTTAATCTATAAACTAGGGTTAAACTCATGGGGCTTTGAGAGAATTAAATGAGATAATGTATATAAAGCAATTATAACAGCATCTAGCATATAGTCAGCATCATACTAGTGATTACAATTGTTATTATGCTTTGCTTCAGGAAAATACCATTTCACATTTTAATGTAGAAATATTGCAAGAAATTAAACCACAGGTTGGAAATGTAATAAAATAAAGAACAGATCTCAATATTTCATGATTTGCCTTTAGCTTCCCTGTTGCTTTTTGTCCATTAAACTCTCTTGGATTTCTGAAGTGAAAGTCATTTCTGGAGCCCCTCTGTCTGACTGACATGTATGCATTAACATTCTATAAAAAAGAAGAGTCCAGTTTTAAAGCATGAATGAACCGAGTTATTATCAAACATCAAACATCTTATTTCAAGAACTCAAAGGTTTAAATATCAGGACCCTGACTCTAAGATTCAGGACTGTATCCCTTTACTGTCCCTTATTAGAAACTTACCTCCAACTAGATACCTTTAATAAGTCCACAGTTTTGAATTGATATAGTTATAAACAGCAAGGCACTATATTTCCCAAGGGATCTTGACTCCAGTGTCCTTTTAATTCTCTCTGCAAAAATAAACCTAAATTTCTATGATTCTTTGATCAATAAAAGGTTATGAAATTGATCAAAGCTAATATATCAACAACAGGTATCACGATGTCTGGTTATTGTGTGATGTTCAGAGTTGTCAAGTGATTTGCAGCAAAGAAAGCATTGGGAATGGATTTAAGGAGCAAATATTTTCTTATTGCCATGTTTATACATTCTCTCTGCTTGTCTTTCTATATCCCAACAGTCCAAGATGTTCTAATGGAGGATTTTAAAGCAACAGAATGAGGGATGTGTTCCTCTTTCCCAGAATAAGTGTCAGTGCATCTTAATATGAAATATTTGGATACCATTTGAGATTTCATTGAACATTTCCAAAGGGCATCCATATACATTTTTTTTTTACTTTCACACATACTCTTCTTCTTCTTGAATTTATTTCTCTTATTTTGTGAGGGTTACAATGGAGAAAAGAGAGACATCAATTGAAATCTCTTTTCTTTTTCTGTGTTTTGTTTCCTAAGCATTCACCAGGAATAAGCTGAGATCCAACAGGTCCTGAGGACAAGGGTCCCACCCCATCTCCAATTTGGTGGCCTCTTAGGGGCAGTTCTCTAGGGGATAATGCAATGGTCTCAAAAATTAATGGAGAAGAAGTATAGTAGGTAGTGGTACCAGTTGTGAAAAATAACAATCTTCAGAGGACTCATGGAAGGCAGGAGTCTCTTGTCAACGTCTGGGTGTTCTTGGACCTAAAATGGCATGTATGTGCCCACCTTTGTTTATAGCTATAAGTTTAAGAAGCCATTTTCTAAAAAACAAGGGCATTTCCTTATAACACTACATTAAAGTTTTTTAAAAATTGTGAATAATTTTTAGCTAGCCTCCAAGTTGGGCCACATGATTTTTGTGTTGGTATTCACACTTATGTAGGATCCTCCCAGGCCTAATAGAGCTAACCTACATAATCAAAAAAGAGAGTACAGAAATGATAAATTGTGACTTCTGGGGCTAGGTCATAAAGACATTGAAGCTTCTTTGTACTCTATTCTGAGGGAAGCCAGCCACGAGTACACTTGGGCAACCCTACCGATCAGTCCTCACAGAGAGAAACTGAGGCCTCCCACAAATAACCAGTGAAGAACTGAGAGCCTCTGCCAACAGCTATCTCTGTCCATGGGCCATCTTTGAAGCAGATCCTCTAGTCTCACCAAAGTTGTCAAATGACATCAGTCCTGGCCAACATCTTGATTGCAACCTCATGAGAGACTCCAGAGCAAGAACCACCCAGCTGCACAAAAGATTCCTGACCCTCAGAGATTTTGAAAAAATGAATTTTCATTGTTTATCACTACTAAGTTTTGACATAGTTGGTTATAAAGCAATAGAGAACTAAGAAGGTAAATCAATTTGTTAGAACACTAATTGAAAAAGTATAAAACAATACTACACATTCAGTATAATTTCACCACTATAAATTGCATGTAGAAAAAAAAGAAAAATTCACCAAAAAAATTACAGTTATCTGCTACTGGGGCTTTGGTAAATTATAATTTTTTATATATTTATAAAGTACAAAGAATTAGTTTATAGATAACTTTGAAAACATTTTTAAAATATTTATTTTAATATTGGAAAGTTTGAACTTGCTTTTATTTGCTTGATAATATGTTGGGGTAAGAATATTTTAGTAACAATTTTAAAATATAAAATATAAAACTCTATTTCTAGAATCAAGTCAGTTTTATATAGAGCTAATTTTCATGTATCCTTTTGCCTTTAGCTAAGCCTACTTGAATTTGCAATGCTCTTTTTAGCTTCAAACATGAGCTTAATTGTAGAAGAAAAACCTTGCATTCTAATGTTCAGTGTGTAGCTTAGGCTTCAGTAACTCAGAGCCACCCTGCCTAGATGCCATGGTATTATATGTCTTGTCGGAAGAATGATAATTAAAATAATGTAAGTGGAAATGTAAATCAAAGTCCTCGGTCACTGTTTAAACTATCTCTCTGCTGTATTATACAGTGGAGGCATGAAATTACATGACAGTTAAAAGATCAAGTCTGATTCTAACATTTATTCCCTGCGTAAACTTATATTAGTACCTATTTGGTACCTTTTTATTCTCCTCTTTAAAATGAAGATGCTACTCATCTCAAAGGTTTACTGTTAGAAAGTAAACCTAGCCTGACATCTAGGAAGTATGAGTTATTTTTCTTTGCTTAAGTTTTTTGATGTTCAGAGTCAGAAAACAGGACCCATAAGATTTAAATGTTTGAGACAGTATGATATTGCATGATAAGTAATGGGTGTCAAATAATTGACTATGTAATAAATATTTTGCTTAAGCTGTGAGTCTCACAATCTGGAACTCAAATTCCCACCGCACTGATTATTAGCTGTGTGGCATTAGCGAATGACATAATCTCTGTGAGTCTTATCTGTTTTGTTGGTAATGAAAAGAATATATGAACTATCTCATAGGGCTGTTTAAAGATTGGATTAGATAACAAAGGTGAAATGACATAGTTCCTTGCATAAAATAAGTACAAAACATGCTATTTCCATTTTTTTTCTTTTTTTTTTTTTGTTCTCTTCATTCTTTATGCATTGCCTGGGACTCTGGGTGAAGGAGGAAAAAAAAGTAGTAGGAATGAAAATGAGAAGGGGAATAAATGTAAAGAAAAATAGTGATAATTTATCACTGACTCATTATTTCATCTTCTTAAACCAAAAACGAACACAATAACAACAATAACAGTATTAGATGTTACCTCATTAATCTCACCATGACTTATTAAACTGCCTGACAGAAATGTCATACCTATACTATTCTCAAAAGCAAATATTAGTGCATATAATTTGGATGTATCATGAAAATTCTCTCCTTCAGCTTGTTAGAAAAGTTCACAAAGCTGTAACACTCACACAACAGATAATGGTAAGTCACAAGATGTTAGATCTATCCTTGTCATGAAGAAACAGGAATACCTTTATAAGGTTAAGTCAGGGTCTCTCTAACTCTATCAAAATAGTGGCATGTGAATAGTTGGCATTCTTAGGACCTCGAAATTGCTGAATAGCTCAGAAATCTAACATTATGCATAGGCTTCTCTATGAAAAAGTTTAGGTGTCCACTATTGAATTTTAAACAAGCTGACAATTTTAGATCTTGATCTCAATGTATAGAATAGTTTGTCTATTGAGTATAGTGTTTTCCTGAAAGCTCATTTTTTTTCCTATTCATTTTACTAATGTTACTGTTAGGTTTTTTTTAGAATATTTAATTAATGATTTTAAAAACTGCTAATGTCCTGGGGCTTTTAAAACAAAAGACACAATTTTTTAAAATCCAAACAAAAATTAATTAATTAAAATAGTCATTGTAAGTCATTATCCTAACTATGGACTGGGAATACTTTAACAAGCAAAGAAATCGGCAATAAAGGAGCTTCCTGGATTGTACTATGCCGATGAGACTTCTTAGAGTCCCAGTGTCCCTTGCCTAAGGCATACTTTCATAACATGACTTGCTGCATGGCTTTAATAAAATTGTAGCAATCACTCTTTTTGAAAGGGAAATAAAGAAAAGAAGGAAGGAAGGGTGGAAGGAAGGGAAGAAGAAATTTTTTTAAAAGACAGAAAACTAGTTATAATCTTACAGAATAAATTTAGATTTTACTTTGCCAATTTTTACTTTTTAAAATTGATATAATTGCAAAAACATAAAGGAAGAAAGAAAACACACAGATAAGGTATAAATAGTCACAGATGTGAATTACTACCTTTTTTTTCCTACCTACCTTCTCTTTAATCTAGCATCCTTCTTTTCACTATGTAGTAATCTGAATTGAAGGAGAACAGTAACAATACTTAAATAAGACTATATTAAGTACTTATTCATTCTCAAACCCTTTTATTCAATATATACAAGACTGCACATTGGGTTTTATTTTCCCATTTTATAACTGAAGATATTGGAGGAGGACATGAACCTGGGACTTGCCCAAGGTTGCATAGAACTCCAAGTCATCTTGTCTGATTCCAAATGTTGGTCTTTCCACCATGTATGCTTGTAAACATGCTGCTTGGATCTCAGCATTTGTCTACATCCTTGCCATATTGTCAGTTAAGAAGTAGGTTTTAGGGTCTTAAGTTTTTTTTTGTTGTTGTTGTTAAATTTTTCTTTCTAACTCTGTGCCAACATCACACTGTCTTAATTATAATTATAGATTTATATCTCTCAGATCGGTTTATTTTAATTTTGAGGTTAGATTTTAATTTCATTTATTTCATGGTTACAAGTCCACTAAGCTTTTCTGTATTTTCTTGATTCACTTTAGTGATTTATAATGTTTTAGAAAATTTTCATTTCATCTGGCTTGTTATACAGATTGCCAAAATTTACGGTATTTCTCCTCTTTTAAATTTATTCCTTTTTTTTAGTATGTCCCATTTACATTCTAATGTTACTTATTTTTGCTCTCTATCTCTTTTTAATAAGTCATGCAGAGATCTATAATTTTGTTTAGTTGTTAAAAGAACCACATATTAAATTATATCTATGACATTTTTGTGTTCTATTTGATTATTTATTTCCTTCTACATTCTCTGGATTTTTTATTTTTCTTTTTTCAAGCTTTTTAAGTTAGATGCTTAGCTCATTTTGTTAGCCTGTTTTCTTTTTTTATAAGCATTTTACTACAAATTTCCAATGAAGGTCTGAATTAACAATATCCAACATGTTTAAATAATCTATTTCTTGTTGTCATCAACATTATTGCCTATAAACAGAATTATAGAATCTAAATGGGTCCTTCTGTTTCATTCAATCTCATATTTTCTACCTCCAATCGAATGCTTAGTACTTTTATTTTTGATATAATAATTAACATTTTGTGTTCTACCATCCTTGTTTTTTTCTTTTTTCCTCCTCTCATTTATTTTTTATTCATCCTTCCTGCCTTCTTTTGAATTAACTGGGAATTTTATAGAATTCCATTCTATTTTCTCTATTTTTTTTATTTTGGGGTGTTTATAATTCTTTGTACTTTTAAAAATTACCTCTGAGTAAAATGTTCATCCTTATGTTAGCAGGGTATACATTAAATAATATATACTATTTCATAAGCAAGATAAGAGTCTATAATTCTATTTCTATAGATATATATCTGCTTCAGAAAAAAAAAGATTAGCTGCTGAAAACAATAATGACTTTAATTTTCTGCATCAGAAATTTGGAGTGTTCAACTAGGCTGTTCTCCTACACCATGCAATATTGTTTGAGCCAAGTAGCTGAATTTAGCTGAAGCCAGAGTGCTCAAAATGACTTCTCACTCTCAGGATATGTCTCAGCACAACTTTTAATCATTCAGTAGTTTAACCACACCACATATAACATGGAGTTGGGCTTCATGAAGAAGCATTAAGAGGATGAGCCTCTGTGCTAGCTCCTATTAAGCTTCTGCTTATGACATATGTGTTAACTGGTTAAAGAAAGCCACATGGCTCTATTAAGAGTGAATGTGAGAGGGGACTGCATAAAGGCATAAATATTGAGAAGTATGGTTAATTGAGGGCCATTAATATACAAAAATATAAGTATGGCTAAATTGGGCAGAGGTTGGAGCTTGTAGAAATAATTACCAAGTGCAAAGAATTTATTTTTTTATTTTTCTACTTTTTGCCCTTCCTGTTTTGCCTTAATATTTTAAGAACATTTTTACTATATATAGAGTTTTCTAATTTAACTTTTTGTTGTTATAATTCTTATCAGTACTTTTAATAATTTATTTTATTGTTTTCTAGCTAATACTTTTTTTTGTACTTATCCTTCATGAACTTTAATGATTTTGAATTTACTTATGTTGCTTCCATGTCTTGGTATTGTAAATAACACTGCAATGAACATAGGAATGCATAGATATTCTTGAATTAATGTTTTGGATTCCTTCAAGCAAAAAACTCTCCGCAAAATGGGAATAGAGGAAACATACCTCAACATTATAAAAGCCATGTATGACAGACCCACAGCTAACATCATATTCTATGGGAAAAAGCTAAAAGCATTTTCTTAAGATCAGAAAAAGGACAAGGATAACCACTTTTACCACTTTTATTCAACATAGTATTGGAAATCCTAGCCACAGCAATGAGGCAATAAAAAGAAATAAAAGCCATTCAAGTTGGAAAGGAAGAGGCAAAACAAGTTATTATTTGTAGGTGACACAATACTATAGAAAGAGAATCCTAAAGATTTCACCAAAAAACTATCAGAACTGATAAATTCAGTACAGTAGCAAGATACAAAATTAATATTAAAAAATAGGGGGAAAAGAAAGGACAGTTCAGTTTTTCCTTAGAGTAAAATGACATGTAATAAAATAAGCAGAAATGTTAGAAGTAAAATATTAATAATTGGCAACCATCACAGTAATAACTGTTTTAAGCGAAAATCATAAATGTATGCTAAAATTACTGAGTGAAAGTTTGATGAGAAATTTATGCAATCTCAAAGTATTGCTCCATAAGATACATATTTTTACAAAGGAAGAATAGCCAATTAATCATAGAGAAAATCTGGTAGACACCATTTTAACCAAGCAAACAAGTTTTCACTAATAATGGGATAACTAAATGTCTTATGCTTTCTACTATAATGCCCAGAGAAGTACATAATTTCCATTGTATTTCTGCCAAAAAATGCATATTCTAAATCAAATAATGAGAAAACAGTACATAAAGCCAAATTAAGCAACATTCTACAAAATAAGTGGTCTGTACACTTCAAAATGTCAAGATTATGAAACATACACATATATATATATATATATGTTGAGAAAGTGGTCCACATTAAAGGGACATGACAATTGCATCACATAACTCTGGTCTAATTCTAATTTGATATTGAATTAGAGAAAATAATTTTGCTATTTATAAAATTTGAATTAAAATTTTGGATTAGATATTAATAGCATATTAATGATAATTTTCTGACTTTGATAATTGAATTATATTTTGTACAAAGCTTTTGTTTTTTTTAAAAAAATTAAAACACAGTGAAGTATTTAGGGATAAAGCAGTACTATGAATGAAATATATATTCATTTATTTTTTATTTATTTATTTTTTTAGGCAAGGCAACCCTTGGTTAACCTCACAGATTGCAAGGATCTTGTCAGCTTACAATTCCTCATTTACATGGTCTCCTTGGTTGTCCTCCAACCAGGTACTAACCAAGCCCAACGCTGCTTAGCTTCTGAGGTCAGACGGGATCAGGTTTGTTCAGGGTAGCATGGCCGTAGACTGAAATATATATTGAAATGGTTAAAATTGCTAATGTTTTTATAGAGACTAACTCATTAAGGCCAACAATTAGGTGATTTCTTCTAAGAACTGACAATTTAAAATATTCAGGCCTAATACTTATAAACACATAGGAAAAACAGATAAAACTGAAGATACAAAACATATTAGTGCTGTAAGTCTAAAAGATAACTTAGCATTCACCTGAAACCAATTTCCACTGCCTTTTAGCTAGAAGAGGCAAGATATGAACAGTCTACCTTCAACATTCCCACCTGGAAACTACTATCATTTTTCATCTCCTGAATGTCACTTATAACCATGAAGAGTTTACTGGAGAGCTGTACACCTTACATGATTTGTGGCTCCTGAGTGACCTCAGGGGAAATGTTATCATAAATGATCCTGTCATTCAAACTGACAGTATTTTTTTTTAATTTAAGATTTTAGCTAATGCCTCAGAAATGGTTTATTTTTCATACCTAGGATCTTTTTTATGAATTCTGTCATGAGTCTTTTGAAACACACACCTGGTTTCTCAGCCACAAAACCTGAAATATTTCACTTACCAGTAGGTAATATATTTTTTTTAAATTTGAATTAAACACTAAGGTTAAAAATTTCTTGCAATGTCATGTTTTTTATAACCCGTAGTATATTTCAATTATATCCACTCTTCTTAAGGATATGTATGGAAGAAATCTGATGAAATAAGTCAATTGCAAATTAACATCATACTTAAAATGCAGGTTTCTTTCTTTGTTAATCCAGTGGTCTATATTTGCTCCTCATGATGAATCTTTCAGTTTATCACTATGGTTCAATGTAACTTTCTGTAACTACAAGTACCACAGTGTGGAAACAACACACACACATGCACACATACTCACACACACGAACTTCTCTAGGGTAATGGGAAAATGTCGAATGTAGTAGGAAACCTTCAGTTGGTATGTGTTGGTATGTGAGAATGATTGGGAGAGACAATGAGGGGAGCTGCCTAGCATAGAAATTCTTCAACAAGTAGAGTGAGAATGAGGAAGGTGGAAAATTTAACGTGTTTCAAGTCCTTAATTAATACCAAGAGAAGAGAAACTAACACATTTCCCAAGTAGATAAGACACCTACACAATCCATGGCCATCATCATAGCCACAGTTATAGACAGAGTTATATAGTTTTCAGAAGTGCCAACAAGAGGTCTCATACCTAAGTTTTTGGCAAACTTCACAATGTTTTATTTATCTAATGTCTATTTAACAAAACTCAAAAATCTTAAAATGAGTCTCAAGTGTTGCAACTAATATAGATTTCTAGACGTTATGTGAATAATTTATTCAGATTATTTAAGTTTCTGAGATTTTCAGAGGATAAAAAATTTTATATTGCATTTTGTGCAATGTACTATTAATTTACAAAATTGTGCTGAATTCTGAGATCTTTATCTCTCTAAAAGTAAATTTAAGTTTTAAAATATATTCTTTTAAAATATATAACTTGAAGAATTTTGAAAAATCTATAAACCCCTATAAATACTGCTCTATTAAGATATAGAACATTTTCCTTCATTCTAAAAAAATTCTGTTTGTTGCAGGTAAACTACATGTGCACACACATGCACTCTCTCTCTCTCTCTCTCTCTCTCTCTCTCTCTCTCTCACACACACACACACACACACACACACACACACACAAACTTGCCTGCCATAGGCAATCAGAAATCTGATTTTTGTCACTGTAATTTAGTTTTGCCTCTTTTAAATTTGGAATTATAGACTATGTGCTCCATTAGATCCATTAGATAATGTTTTACCCCTCTCTACCCCTGCCTCTCTCCCTCCCCACTTCTCCCATTATTGATATCTAGTATAGTATTAGTGTGGTACATTTGTCTCAATTGATGAACTAATATTAATACATTATTATTAACTAAAGTCCATAGTCTATATTAGGGTTCCCTCTTTATGTTATACATTCTATGTATTTTTACAAATGTTTCATAATCATCCACCATTACTGTATTATACAAAATATTCATTGTTCTGTAAATCACTTGTCTTCTATCAATCCATCTCTGCCTCTCTTCTTCTCTCTCCATATCTGATAATCACTGATCTTTTTACTATCTTCATAGTTTTACCTTTTCCAGAATGTCATATTTTTGGAATATTTTTGGCAGCCTTTTTAGACTGCCTTCTTTCACTTAACAGTATGCATGGTTCCTCTGTCTTTTTCTTGAGTTAATATTTTACTGGATATACTACATTTGTTTATCAATTCCCTTACTGAAAGCATTTCAAGCATTTTTAATAATAAATGTTATTTTATTGTATGAATTAATATATTTATATTTACTTATTGTTAGATAATTGAATTGATCTTAGTTTTTGACTGCCATGACAAAGCTACTATGAAGTTTTTATGGTCATATTTTAACATTTCTCTTAGATACTTACCTAGAAGTAGAATTGCTAGGTGATTTTTAATTTTAACCATTCCAGTGGCTGTTAATGATTTAACATTGTGGGGTTAATCACAATTTCCCTAACAATTAATGGTGTTAGAATACCTTTAACATGCTTACTGTATATTTATATTTCTTCTTTTTACCTGAGTCTGTACAAACCTTTTACTTATTTTTTACTGGGTTGAATTTTTCTTACTATTGAGTCTTACAGAATATATATTGTGAACTTTTTCTCCCAGTCTGTGTCTTGACCTTCCCCCCTGCCCCCCACCCCGATGCTATCTTTTAAAAAGCAAAGTTTTTAATTTTTATGAAATCAAATATTTCGTTCATATTTAGAGCCCTTTATGTCCTCTCTAAAAATTATTTCCCAATATTGCAAAAAATTTTTTATATATTTTCCTCTAGAAGATTGTTAGCTTTGACATTTACATTGAAGTCTATGATTTATTTTGAATTAATTTCCTATCAATGTGAGTTAAGAGTTGAGGTTGATTTTTTTTTAAATATTGATTTCTGGATTTCTAGCACCCATTGTTACAAGATTATTTTTCTCCCACTGAGTAACTTTAGAACTTTTGCTGAAAATAAATTGACCATATATGTATGGGCCTATTTCTGGATTATCTCTGCTTTGTTGATCTACATAGCTTATCAATATGTCAGTACTAGGTTGTCATCATTACCATCCTTTAAATGTAGTGTAGGTCAAAAGAGTGTTCCTTTTTACAAGCAAGTTTTGCTTCTTCTAAGTTCTTTATATTTTCATATGAATTCTATAATTAGCTTATTAAAAATCTACAGTGTAGCCTTCTGGGACTTTGTTTTCCATAGAGTTGTATAGTTTAATTTGGAAATTAACATTTTAAGATTGAGCACTCTATTTCATGGACAGTCAGACCATCTTTAATTTCTTTTTTGTAGTTTTTAATGTACAAGTCTTATGTATACTTTGTTAAATTCCTTCCTAAATTATTTCAAAGTTTTGATGTTATTATAAATTATATTTTCTAATTGTATTTATAATTGTTTGCTAATAGCATATAAAAATATCCATTGATTTTGTGTCCTGAAAACTTTTAAAATTCATTTATTAGTTCTAATAGATTTTTGTGTGTGAATATTCCTTAGGAGAGGAGAAAAAGAAAGAAGAGGAGAGGAGAGGAGAGGAGAAAACACATATCAGGAATGAATGAGGAGCCATAACTAGAATGACTACACTTAAAAAGGAATATTATGAATGAACTCATGCTAATAAATTCTGTGACTTAGAAGAAATGGGACTTGTTTTATATTTACAGTCATGTTCTCTGTGAAAATATATAGTTTCTTATTCCTTTCTATTTGGTTGCTTTTGTTTTCTTTCCCTGCTTTACGGTACTGGGTAAAACTTTCAGGACTGTGTTGAATACAAATAATGAGAGCTGACATCATTTCCTTTTTCCTGATCTTGGGGACAAAACATTTCATCTTTCCCCCACTAAACATTTTGTGGAGCAGAAAGATCCAGTTACCTATCTCAGGTGAGAATTCCCACTACATGGAGGATAGCAAAGAACATAATGCCAATCCCCAGAAATAGGAGCTCACAGACCTAGGCCCACTTCATCTTCTATGGCTTAAGAGGTGCCAAGAAAAACTCAACACACAACACTGGTGTAAACAAGGTTTTACCCACGGAAAGAAGAGGTTAGAGAGATAAAGCAAGCTCAGAATGTGTAGTATGTGCCAGTCTCCCATGGCAAGCGATTTCCAGATAGCTCCCACAGGGCAATGGACTGAGGAAGACTCTGTCCTTCTCCTGTAGGGGGATAGCTATACTGGTGGGAAAGTAAGTTATTGTGTACCTGGAACAGGGGAAAGGTTTCTCTTAATGAAGGATCTGAGGCTAAGTGACAGCTCAGCACCCAGTTGTCACACAGAGGAATGTTTCCGGCCCAGGGCTCTAATTAGACAGTCCCTGAGAAAGGCAGAAGGTCACATGATGACCACTTCTCCTACATAATTCTGAAATTTCCATATTAAGATGTTATCTAAGGTTTATTTGTAAGAATCTTTTACCAAGTTAAGAATGTTACTTCTAGTTCTAGTTTGCTGAGAGTGTTTTTTGGAATGGATACTGAATTTTGTCAAATGCTTTCCTGCTTCTATTGAGATGATCATATAGATTTTCTTATTAGTTATATTGTACTGAATTACATTTATTGATTTTTGAATGTCAAACTAGCCTTGCATTTCCAGAATAAATCTCAGTTGGTCAGTATTTATTACCTTTTACATATACTGCTGGATTCAATTTGTTAAGAATTTTTTCATCTTGGTTCTAGAAAAGTACTTTCCTCTTTCTTTTCCTCCTCTTTCATAATGTCTCTTTCTGATTTTTTATATTAAGATGATGCTTGCCTCAGCAAATAAATTGTGAAATGTTTCTTCTCTGTTCTCTGAAAAAGTTTGTCCAAATTTGTTATTGTTTCTTTCTTAAGTAATCCATAGAGTTTCTAGCAAAACCATTGGTACCTCGAATTTCCTCACACAACAGTTTTTAATTACAAATACAATATTTTTAATAGATAAGAGATTCTGATATTCATTTTTTTCTCATCTTTGTTTTGATAATTGTCTTTTTCAAAGAAAATACCCATTTCTTCTAAGTCACAGAATTTATTAGCATAAGTTCATTCATAATATTTCCTTTTAAATATTGTCATTCTAGTTATGATTCCTCATTCATTCCTGATGTGTCCTCTCCTCTTCTCTCCCCTCCCTTCCCCTTCTTTCCCCTCCCTCTCTCTCTCTCGCTCTCTCTGTCATATTTATTCTTTGTAATATTTTTGTATTAAAATCTATTTTGTCTGACATTAAAAAAGTCAATCCAATTTTTTTATAATTAATGTTTATATGGTATTTTATCTTTCCTTTCTTTCCTTTTATCTATCTTTATATTTAGAGTAATTTCTTATAAAAGCATATAGTACGGTATTATTTTTTACTCAGCTGGAAAAAAGCTGTCTTTCAATTTGAGAGTTTAGATCATTTTCACTCAATGAAATTATCAATACATTTTACTTTAAATCTTACTTTTTAATATTTATTTTTATGTCTTATATATTATATTTTTATTGCTCTATTTTTGACTACTTTTTGTTTAATTGAGCATTATTTAGTATTTTAGCAGATGTCCTCTCTTGGCTCATTGTCTATTTTTAAATCTTAGTGGTTGCTCTGCAGTTTACAGTATGCACCTTTACCTCTCACAGCTTTCTCTCGTGCAATATTAAACCACGTCACATATATATAAGAACCTCACTATATTATACTTCTGTTTTTACATTTTTTGTTCCTTTCTTGTCACACATTTTGTTATCAGTACATTACATTGATAAATACAATGCATTAATATTTTTGCTTTCAAAAATCAATTATTCCTTCAAAGAAAAAAAAATAAGAAAAACAGTTCTTTTTATTGCTAACATATTTATGTTATAGTACTTTTTTTCCATGTCTGTTCATTTTTTCCAGCTATTTATAGAAGGATGGCAAATGCAGTAGCAGTTACTCTATTGCTCTTAGAAAAAGAAGTGTATAGATGTTTTTATTTTAACTTAAAAATTTTAAGATCAATATCTTTGAGGAACTGCACATAATTTGACATTCTCAGGTCTACTGTTATCAGGACAATCATACAGGACAAATAAGAAAGTAACCTCCAAACACTATAACATTTCAATTTCAAATTTTTAAGTTTTTGGTTGAACCTATAGGGAATTAGAATAAAATATTACAGGCTATTTGAAACTCCACAGTCCAGGAAATATCTTACAGACCAGAAGTTTGACAGGTTCAAATCATTTCCAGTCAATAAACTTTCACTTTGACTATTATTACTATAATTTCTATGGTACATGAATGTTATTAAGTAACAATATTGCCTATATTTTAGATTTATTTAGTGTCTTCCTTGGAGATTTTCAACTCCTTATGTTATAAAATACCAGAGAATAAGATCTTATCAGAGGATAGATTTGAAGAAAGATTAGTGCATTTTGAACCACATACAAAGAGCTTAACTGCTGAAATAATGAATTGCTGAAAAAAACCTAGATATGTTTATTACACTTTTTAGAGAAAACAGCATAGTGTAAGACTCAGAGCACAGTTTGGATTGACTTTCTTAGTAGTTGTGTGACCTTGAGCTTGATTCTGAACTTCTGAAATAATTACATAATGCTTAGATTACTGTGCAGATTGTATTGGACAGTGTATAAAAAGTTTCTGATATTGTGTATAGAAAATAAGTGGTTCTCATTAAATTTAGTTTCTCTTTCCAAAAATTTGTCATATTACAAATAACATAACGGGAACTTAAAAGTTAAATGACTTTCTCAATGTCAAACTTCTAGTAGTGTCAGAGCTAAATCTTAAAACTGCCTTTTAGTTCTAAAGTTGTGTTTTTTTTTTTTTTAACTACAACACACCTACCTCAGAAGTAGCAGCAGGAGCTTTTTTATAACAGTTTCACCATTGTTCTGTAGCATAAAAGCTAAAAAAAGCAAACCCCAGTCTGGGTACATAGATATGAAAATTTTGTTGGACAGGTACTGTCTCATAACTGAGCTACAGTGTGAATGTTCTAATTTTGGGTTTTCACTGTCTCATCATTGGTCTAAGTAGTAGCTGTTATTGCATAACTAGTCACTGAAAATAGCTGATTGCCCAAAACAACTTAAAAAATAGGAAAAATAAAACCTTTGTTTTCATTTACAATTTTGTTTGTATTAGTATTGTTCTACTCTAATTAATGAGATCTGTTTTGTAAATGAGATAATTTAAGATAAAAAGAAAAACATTAGTCAAACCTGTCAACTTTCCAACATTGCTGTGAGACTGAACTGACCCACTGAAAGGAAGACTATATGTCTCATTAATCTGCTCTATTCTATTTCAGTTTTTGTTTGCAGGGAATTGTGAAGAAATATTTTTCAAAGTTGAGTTCTTATTGGAATTTTTAAGACCCCAAGATGTTGCCTTTTATGTTAAATGACCCCTGGTATTCTATTTCTGCCTTCTGTGAAAAAAACTAAAGATAATTACAGATAATTTTGATTTCTGATTTTTTTATTTGTTTGTTTTTGTGTCCCTTATTGTTTGAATGATAAAGGAATAGGAAAATATTCAATACATTATCCCTTTGGAGATAACTTTTCCGAAAGATTCATTCTTAAATATATGCACAGTCCCTGTACATATAATTGATAATCAACTGATTTATGGTTAATATGGTAGCAGACAAAAAGATATGGATCATTTAGGAAAAAATAAATTAAGCAGGGATAATATAAGAAAAGTAGAATTTTAGGTAGAAATGTGCTTTGTTGAATATGTAACAATCATTTTTTCAGCTTCAAGAATTGTAGAGATTATATCTTCAATTCAAATATCTATGAATTATTGTTTATAATTGACCATAGGCTGGACAAAGAAGAAAATTCTACAGGTAGAAATGTACAGATTACATTTTAGAACTGCTGTTCAATGAGAACAAAAATCAAAATAAATATTTAAATAATGAAAATGGAGGGTCAAAACTTTTTAATAACTTTTGAGTGAAAAAAGTGAACTACAAAACACAACCCAGTAAATTATAAATAAAAAATATAGAAACATATATAAAGCTGTATTTTTACATCATACATTTTATCTTAAGAACATATATTAAAAATTCAAAAATTTCAATAATTATGTTAATTTTTTAGAAAATGTGTTTATTCAAGAAAAGCAAGCTACTTAAAAAGATGAATAGCCATTCAAGAAACTAAAAACATTATCAAAGAAATATCTATAAACATGTTCCCAGCTCAGACAGTTCCACTGTTCAAAGAAATAGGTATTTCCCATATTCTATCATCTATTACAGAGCATCAAATTATATTAAAAAAGCACATACTACACATACTAGAAAATCCTTAATGCTGATGTTTGTCAAAATAAACTTTATCTAACACAAGAAAACCTTAGCAATCTTAAAATATAAATATTTAATTGTCAAAATCCTTAATAAAATATTTGGATTATAAGCTAAATCCACCCTAACCATGTAAGAATGACATCAAGAATGAAAACCTCTTTTGGTTTTAAAAATACATTAAAATAATACATTATCTAAATAGATTAAATAACATGCAAGCATTTTAATAATTTCTTGTGGCAAATTATGGGCAGATCTATGTCACTGAAATCCCAAGTAAGATCACTGACACTTGAAATAAAATTTGGAAAGATATATTGTTTTTGCATAAAGAATATTTTTATGTTATAATAGAATAAAATTTTGAGTATTTATATACCCCCTTTCTCACTGTCACATCTTTACTTCATTCGCAACCTCTAAGCCTCTAGTTTTGAATTTCTTCCCAAGGCACCAACTCTTCACTCTGATGAACCAAGAAGACTTCTCAGAACTACATCCACTCACGCATCCCCTCAATCTCATGTGCATTCTTTGCACTCCTTTTTCATTTTCAGTAGTAAACCAAAATGAAAACAACCTCTCCAAGTCTATGTATCATTATTGTCAGTGCTGGGAACTGGACAAACCCTTCTAGTTCATTGATAAAATGATATTATATAAAAATTATTACCCACTCCTCTCTCCATCTTTCTCTAACTTCTAGAAAATTACAAAGCATTAAAGAAATTTTTCAAAAATCAGGAAAAAGACCAAAGTTCTGAATGTTTGAAAATGCAATAACTTTGATAACAGAAATAAAACTAATGTTGATGATTAAAAAGAAAGAAATAAAAGTTACTACTTTTAGATTAAATGGTGAATATCAGAAGAAACAACAAATACATTACTTAGAACTAAGTAGAGCACATACAGAATTAACTAGGACCAAAGTCAATAAGTGATTTTTTCTATATTGTTCAAATAATAATTTAAAATGTTAAGTAGAAAAAAAATCAACAGAATTTAAAAAATTTATATGGATAATTTTGATTTAAAATATGGTATACACACATGCAAATATATATACTGCATAATATATACTGTTGAAATTTACATATATGCTAATTAGCAAGTTACCTAAAAAGTATAAAAATATGCCCAGTTAAATGGAAAAACAAACTATATGATATAATTGAAGGACTTTTTACTTTCAAGAGTTCAATGCTTTTAGAGTAATCTTTAGTTCATCATAATTTTGATTGATAAAGCATTTGTGGGTTAAAGAAGATTCTCATGAGAGGTTTTCATGTAAAAGGCATTTAAACCTATACAGCTACATAATTTTAAAAAAGCATTACTTGCACATAAACTGACAGAGATCAATAAAACAAAAAAATCTTAAAATAAACATAAACACATTCAAACTTAAGAGTGTAAAATCACCATAAACCAATGGAAAATATAATGCTGCTAAATTAACTTACTATGTATTTAAAATCATATCGTATATAATCTTTCATGTCTACTTTCTTTCAGTTAGCAGATTGCTTTGCAGATTTTATACATTGTGTCTTTATCATTATTCTTTTTAATATGTGTGGATATACCACAGTCTGTTTAATTATTCAATAGTGGCTGGACATTTAGATTTTTAGTTTTTTAGCTATTATGAAAAAGCTGCTATGAGGATTCCAATTCAAATCTGTGTATCGACATATTCTTTGGTCTTCAATACCTAAGGATAGAATTTCTGGGTCATATACTAAAGGTATGTTTAGCTTTATAAGAAACTGTCATACTATTCTTTAAAGTAGCTATAGCATTTAAAATTCCCATCAGTAATATATGAGAATTCCATTTGCTCCACATCCTTGTCAACACTTGGTTTTGTATTTGAGACATAATAGTAGGTGTATAGTGGTACCACACTATGATTTTAATTTGCATTTGTCCAATGACTAAAGATTTTGAACATTCTTTATTTTATTTATTTGTAATCCACACATCTCTGATAAGTGTCTTTTAAAATTTTTTGCCAGTTATTTATTAGGTAGTTCATTCTTTTATTATTGAATTATAAAATTTTTATACCTGGAAAAAGTTTTTTATCATGTACAAACTGTGCAAATAGTTACTCTTAGTATGTAACATGACTTAATTTGCTTAACAATATCTTTTCTTAATTAAAAGTTATATTAATTTTGATGAAGTCCAACTTATTCATTTTTTAAAATTTTATTGTTTGTGCTTCTTATGTCCTATTAAGAAATCTTTGTATAACTCAAAGTCTATAAAATTTTCTCTTTCTTCTGAAGGTTTTATAGCAGTCAGTCTTGTTTTAGTTTCATGATCTACTTTGGGTTAATTTTTCTATATGGTCTAAGCTAAGAGACAAGTTCTATTGTCATTGCTGTTTTTTGCATGTGAATGTCCAATTGTTTCAGCACCATTTGTTGAAAGGATCATCCTTTTTCCATTATATTACCTTGACACTTTTGTTAAAAATTTGTTGACCATATATTATTGGGTTTATTTCTGAATGTTAATCTTTTCATTGATACCACCTTTATGCCAATACCATACTATCTTGATTAATGTAACTCTATAAGTACTAAAATCAAGTAGTATAAGGCCAAAAATCTTGTTCTCTGTGTCCAAAATTCTTTTTTCTATCTCATTTGCATTTACATATGAATTTTAGATACAAAATACAAGTAATCAAATATACATGCAAATATTTTTCACATAATTTTAAGTAAAAACAATGACAGTAGAAACAAATTTGAAATACCATTTTTGAAACCATTAAAGTCATATAAATAAAATATAAATACTTAATGTTAATAAGGATACAGTAAACAGAGCTACTTTTATCAACATTTGTGTAATCTTCCTGGAAAGAGTTTGGCAATTGATGTTAGGAAACAAGCACATTAATATGATTTTACTTGGTAATTTCTTTTCTACACAACACAGTTAAAAAAATAATCAGAATTGTATTCGAAATGTAAGTGAAATTGGATGGATGTATAGTAGACTCTTATGGTACCCCACTCATATCACCTAAGCATGCACCATTCCCATGCACCTTATGCCAGCACCTGTGACTACATGGGTATGCCATCTGTGCAGCTTCAAATAACTCTGTGCTCAGAAGGGTCCTGGTTGAATGCTATGCTGTCACCTTCTTGAAATTCTTAAACATTTTTTAACAAAGGGTTTCACATTTTCAATTTGCACTTGACCCTGCAAATTCTTCAGCTGATCCTGTCTCTGATTCTGCTTGAGGACTTTCTTTGACCTTCAGAGCCCACCCAATCCATGTGAAACTGAAGGAAATGTAAAGTGGTCTCTGCCCCTTAGAACAGCCAATTGGACAGACTGTATGTCTCCCAGAGTTCACCAGAGTGATTAAAACCCAATTGCCCATTGTGGTAGGCTGCATAATAATAATTAAACATTTTCTTCTTCTTTTTCTCTTTTTTATTTCTGCACTTTTCTATGAATATTTCTTGGTTTCATCTCCCAAACAGGCTGCCTGTGCTTAAATCTTCTTTTAAGGTCTGTTACTGAGAGAGAACCCAAACTAAACTTGAGAGTCTTGAGCATATAGTTAGTCTTTAAATCCATGACACTTGATAAGAAAAACTTTAAGAGTTTTGGGATACAGAGAGGAATCTGCAACAAAAACAGAAAAGAATCAGCCAGAGAGCTAGGAAAAAACTGGAGAGCATGGTGCCCTAGAAGTCAAGCGATGAAAGTGTATCAAGAGACAAAGATCACCTGATTCAGAAATGACCATTGGATTTAGTGTTATAGAGGTTAGTGTTGACCTTGACATGAGCAGTTTAGTTGCAGTGGTAGAGGCCAAAGTTTGAATAGAGTGGGGTCAAGAGAGAATGGGAATGAGAGAAACTAGAGCAGTCACTACAGTTATTTTCCTATAAATTTTGCAAAAAAAAAAAAAAGGGGGGGGACAGGGTAGAGATAAGAAATAAATAATAATGTGAAGAGTAAGAAGAATAAGAATTTTGTTTATTTTTTTAAAGTTAAAATATATAACAAACTATTTGTATGTGGCTGAGAAGGAGCCTATAGAGAAAGAGAATAAATTTTCTTTATTCACTATTTTCATTAACAAAATCAGCACCACTTTACCAGGTAAACAGCTGGAGGTGAATGTTTAATCATAAAAATACAATTTCAAAATGTTAATTATTTTTTAAAATTATTAACTAGGTAATTATCCATTTATTCTTATATTAGTTTTGTTTTTTTTAATCAATTACTTAAAATCCATTAGACCTTTGTCACTTATATTCGAAGCCAGGGTATTAAGTTGGGTAAACCCTAGGAAACATTAAAGATATCAACAAAGCCACAGTGGGAACAGATAGAAAAAATTAAAGTCTAACATATGTGGGATGACAGAATGGAAGCTTTTTTACAGAAGTGAATAAGTATATACTGAAAGAAAAATATAAATATTCTACAATAATAAAATAACAACAAAAAAGCCTTCCTTACATTCTTTTATAAACCATCCTCTAACAGAGAAAATTCTATTCCTGGTTGTAACTTCTAAAACATGATCTCAAAAATCTAACATTTTACTTGGTGATCTTTAAGAAAATAATCAGAATTGTGGATAAATATACTCAAACATGTATTTATTTTAGATCAGCTAGCAAACTATTATTGACCTTCTACTATATTCTGTGGAGGATATACAAAATTATAAGACACAGTCCTTATTATCAAGAAAATCTGGTTGGAGAAATCCTTTTTGTATGAGTAATAGAAAAAACAATAATACAGTAGGGATATCTGTTTTCTTTAAGGGATTATACTAGGAATAAAATGCCTTAAGCAAAGCCATTCATATACCTGTTTTACTAATGTGCTTTATGAGTGATCTTCACGTTAACTTTACTATCTGATGGTCGAAAAGACTTGACATTTCCTGCCTAAATATATCCAAATCTCATGAGGAGAGCAAGATTGGGAAGATGAACCTGTTTGATGCGTTTTTTGTTTTGCTTGTTTGTTTGTTTTTGTTTTGTTTTTAGAGGGAAGAGATTTTTCAGACACACTTAATAGCTTATGTTTGCAATGACCATATGTCTCACATACTGAAAGTCACCTCATTCTTCAGGTAGGAAACTGTATACACTATTTACTGGTTTTGTTGTTAGCAGTCCTTGCCTATAACCTGATTCCTAGGTAATTAGGGACTGAAAAGGTAATCAGAATTCAAGTGTAGTGAAGCTCACAATTGGGATTTGTGCTTAAAAGCCTTAGAAACTTGAAAGAACCCCTCTCTGCATCCTTTAAAATGGTCCAAAAGTCTAATCACCAACTCTAGAGAGAGGATACTACAGCTCCTTTGAGTCTGGCAGTTATAGAGAAGACCTATAGAACACCCCTTGCATCTCTAAGCAAATAAAGTTGCTGTCATTGTCAGTTTTAATAGGGTCTGGAACCCACCCAAATGTGACTGAAATCAAAGTGTCATTTGCATGTCCCAAATATATCGTGTTAAACTTTATCCCTAAACGGCAATCTACTGTTTATTTACCAGTTAATAGTTTATTCTATTTAGCCATGTAAAACAGGCTATGTTTCTTTTCCATCATTATAAACTAGAGTTAAAGTAACTTAGTAATATTTTAAAAGGAACAATAAAACGTAATAAAACAACTCCTTAAAATTTGAGGTATAGTCCAAATAGTCCTAGAATGTTTCATTAGTTAGGTCAACAGGTATATATAGAATTTCTTAGAATAATATATTTATTGATACTTTAATAATTAGACGATCAGGATCAATAAATCTTAGTCAGTTTTCTGGCCATTATGAATGGCCTCTTGGATATGCTCCTAAGACAGCTGGAAGAATAATCAGTACATTCACCAATAACCCAGTTAACAACTGGCTCATTTAACTTCCTTGTACTTTTTTGTCCTTGTCCCCAAAAAGGACAAAGGGAAATAGTATTTGGTCAAGCCCTGATAAATCAATAACTTAATGCAGTTAGTTACACTTACTTAGTGCAGTTAATATTAAGAGCTTGTAAGAGTTTCCTTGTATTTACTTCTTTATTCCCACATCAGCTGTTATAGAACATTCTCATTTTCCACATGAAAGCCACAGGAACCATTTCACAGCTCAGACCCAACAGACTGAACACCAAAAGATTAAGTGGCTAAGCTGCCTAGCGTTGCTTGTTTAGCTTTGCCCACAGGATTTGAATTTGCACAACACTGTTGAACATCCTAAAATAATTTAACCACATCCCAAACACTGCATAAAGAAAGTCTGTTCCATTTCTCGCCTCTTTAGATTGCACGTCCAGAGCAATTTCTCCCAAATTAAATGCCATTTGGTTTGCGTTAGAATAATCAGGACAACTGCAAACATTAATAAGTCTGCAATAATAGCAAAGTTATTTTCTTCTCCAAATCGCCCTGCAAATACCATAGAAAGCTTTTCCATTACAATCTGTTTTTTCTTTATTTTAAAAATAGATGTATCTCTGTAATCTTCTTGAGTGTTATGATTCGCACCTGATTTTATGATGATATGAAGCTTAATATAAACACATATGTAATGGAAAGAGGAGAAGGCAGCCTGTGAAAATAAGTTTGCCATTTGCAGGTTTGGCTTGGGTTTTTCTAAGCATCACTGCGTGCCTTCACTCGTTCATTCATGTATTTAACAAGCACTTATTGAGAGTCCATAATATGTCAGGGATAGTATGAGGGGCTACGAATAAAGAGAAAATGAAAGAGAGACATGGTCTTTATCATTAAGAAGCTCATGGCTAGTTTGGAGAACATAAGCAGTCAATAGATCACCACCAAGGAGTATTGGATTAAGAGATATACCGAATGATGCAAAGTATTATTAAACAGAAACTTTATTTAGATTTTTCTTAAGAAAGGTAGTTGTATTCGGAGCAGAGGGCAAAAGACTAGCTCTGTCTGCTCATATATTCACCCTAAAAATGAAGCTATTATGCTTTGAGACCAAGTTGGCATTCTTTTGTGGTCATTATAAAGTAATTCTGATGACCTGCTTCACTGTATAAAGATTAACTGAGGTACAGAGCAGTTATCTGTTTCACACCAGGACAGAACTAGAAATCTGCAACTCATTTGCAAATTTAGTAATTTCTATAAAATAACTCCCACCAGGCATAACACATTTTAAAAATACTGAGTATAGCAGGTTCATCAGTAAACTGTGGACATAATAATTCAGTTATATACTCAAATTGATTAAAAGAAGTCTTAAAAAGAGAAAGGCAGCTGTTAATAACATCAAAAATTAACCTCTGGGGGAGAAATCTGGAACGAGAATGTATTCTAAGAAGCTGTTCATTGCTTCTTAAGGTCTCTTTCAATCCAGAAACATCAAGTTTAATGTTGATATTTTTCTGAGATATTACAAGTGAGTGTTGACCAGATATTACAAATCTTCTAAATGAGATTGCTCAGTTTACATAAAATTTTTTAGAAATATTAAAACCTAGTTAGAATTGTTACATTTTTCTTTATCTATTTTATGTATTTCAACCCTATTAAAGGATGCAATAAAAACTGTTAACTTCTTTCTACATCTTTGCCTTTCCATTTCTCTATTAAGTCTCCTATAAGAAGCAAATGTTTTAAAATATTTAAAATGGCATCCTTCTATTTTTTTTTAAATAGGTACCCAGACAAAGAGTAGTATTCTTTTCCAGCCACTTCGTTTGTTAGAACCTTCCAGTAAAGTCATTAGTCCACTTGAACCACATGAATATTGTTCTAACCTACATACCAAGATTTCTTTTCAAAGTTAACAATTGTCATCTCTAACATCATGGCAGTGTTTTTGTTTCTGCTGTGCTTCTTTGATATTGGCAGGAATCAGTTCAAAAGAATGCAATGAAGGCTTCATTTGGGGACGATGATACTCATAGACTCTGGGAAGACAGCCAGGGGATTCAACTGGAGAAACACTCAAAGCGAAAGGTGTACCACCTTCTTTTACATTCTCACATGCCAAAGCTGACTGCTGAGGTGTCGAACTAAAGATCCTTGTCCTAGTCTTTGTGATGTTGAACTTCTCTTATTTCATCTGTCCTGAATACCTGTTTTTATTATATTGCTTTCAGTATGATATGTTATAATGTTCTGAGATTTCATTTCAAGGTCCTGGCAGGTTTCTTTTATATCTGTGCATTTACTAATCATAGAATGGTAATGGAGAAGGGGCTGCAGGGCAGGCCATGTGATAAAAATTGTAAGAATACTTAAATGCTGCCAGAGAACGCTTGGCCTGGAGATGTTCTTCGCTTGAGTCAAGGCAGAGTAGAAAGTTTGTGCTCTTGGGACATGAAATACTGACTTTTTCTTTATTATTAGAATATCAGCCAAGCTTAAAGGAACAAGGACTCCGTGAAAGATAAAGGGCCAGTTCTTCTGGCTCCCGTGTTCACCTGTCAATCCACTGTTCCAGATCCAGATTATAAAGAATGGAGTGGGGCAGGGAGGAGGAAAAAGGAGCCAAATTGTCTCACACAGACATTGTTTGGATTAGCTAATAAAATCTTCTAATCTTTCAAAAATCCCTATTAAAAATCAGGCAATTAATTTTATCTCCTTTTCTAATCAAGAGCAGCCAACAAGAGTTTTCGGAGCAAAGACAGAATAATTTGGTAGCATTCTTTGGTTAATTCATGGTTTCAAATTAAGGAAGTAATATTAAGACAGCCTAGGAAAAACTTCAGTTTTCTGAAGTTAGAAATAGGAATGGTTCATAAAACCTTGCAGCTATATCCTGATGCTGAATGGTATTTATCTTGTATAGTCCTAAACTGGTTACTATGAAATAGTTTCACCTCCTCAAATGCACCTCTGCTGCCAGTGTTGCACAAGCTACAGTTGCCCTTCAAAGTAGATACATTTACTATATAACTTCTGGTTCTTTACCCTACATGCCTTCCTCAGCTTTTTTTTTCCTTCAGTCAATCACATCTTGGGATGCAGTGTGTAAATCCAACATTGCATGTCTTGTGCATTACTGTTCTAAAGGATCTTATTTTGTGTACTGTATGTATCAGAGTAGGGTGCATTGGTATATAATGTAACCAGAAAAGTACATATAAATAATGCAGCCAAATATCCAAGTGTCATACCAACTAAAACATCAAATAAACATTGAACAGTGAAAAAAACAACTTTAAAGTCTTTACAAAGTTTAAAGACTCATGGATTTCTGCATAAAAACCACAGAGTAAAATAATCATATTTATTAATCTAATATAAAACACTAAGTTAAAATGCCATGGTTACAAAGTAAAGCATGCCACAGCTTATAAAACTATTTGCTTGTGTGAAATACTCATATGCAATGAATGCCTTGTGCATGTTTAATATGCATGTTTTTAAGAGTTCCCCCAAAGTTGTTGTTTTATCAGAAATCTTTAAAAATGGCAGTAGAATTGTAAAATCATCATCAAAAGCTTTAAAATATTTAATTCGATTTTTTTTTTTATCTTACAAAATCAGAAACTGGAGCCAGAAAGACAAATATTTTGTCAAGATCACAAAGTTAACTAGCACAGACAGGGATTTTTTCCATTTTCAGGAGTTCCAAGATACCATGATGTATTCAAAGAACAGTGTAGTTGGCTGAACTTTCCACATGAAATCTCGTTTTTTTAAGTTAACCTACGAGTTATTGAAAATAGCTTCATTGTTTTTATTAAATACATAACTACTCAAATAAGTCATATTATATTTAATGACTACATATAGTTATATATAATTCAATTACAATAAATGATATAGATTTATTTAATAAGATGGAGTGTTCAGTGAGTTAAAAGACTACATAGTTACAATAAATAGTTAAATTTCTACAAGACCCTGAATGATTGCATTTTCATTTTTCAAGAAAATAAATGCAAGTAATAAATTTGACAAAACAAAGTATTCCACAAATGAATAAAAATGCACTTAAAATGCTAAAGTGTTATTTCTTAACTTCTTCCCTTGCCAAAGAGATTGTTTCACATGTTCAGTTACAGTTCTTTCAACAGTGAGTTCAAGTTGTAGACTTGTTTTTCAGCTTTTTCTAATGTGGTTGACTGAACACTGGACTGACATGTTCAGTGGTCACATTGTCATCAATTGTATTAATGATATAACAATAACATGCACATTTTCTTGACAAATACTTTAAAGAGTAAATAATATATTCAACCATAAAATAAAATGAGGGTGTATATGTTCTTTAAAATATTTTTATAAACATAGGAAAATATAGAGAAAAATATGTAAAATAGAAAATAGAATATAATGTGTTTCAAGTGGCATTTTAAACAATCAAAAGAAATTTTGAAAATGAGAAAAAAGAAATATATTTTATATACAGGAGTTAACTTGAAACCAAAACTGTAAGTTTATATGAAGAGTTCAAAATAAAGAAGAGCATAAATGATCCAAAAGAAGAGAATAAACCAAATAAACATTATTTTATAATCAATTTAAAAGATTGAGTGAAAAATGTTTAAAAGAAGGGAAAAACATTTTAACTTGGCAATAAAATCTATCAATAAAAAGAGAGTGATAGATAATATAATAAGATAGCACATTTTATTTAAATTTTTAAAATATAAGTTAATCAACATTTATATAGGCCAAATAAAAAAAATAGAAAATAGAAGGTAAGCGAAGATATGAAGAGTAAAATAATAAAGAACACTAATTATAGAAAAATACCAGTTCACTAAACTTTTTGTTGATTAATTGCCTAGGGCAGCACCATTGTTAATGAATGAAAGTCATCAGATGCCTACCAGCACAGTATCTCTAGTGCTTTATTTCTTTGCACTGCTAGAAAAGTGAAATGGAGCCAGTACACAAGAAGCTCAACAGTAATTTACAATATAAATAAATAAAATGGAGATTAAATAAATTATATTTCCTATTGTTTTCAGTTTTATTTTTCAAATCAATAGAGGAGAAAGAGTTCTGTGGTGCCCCACTACTATAGTTTAAAACATTTCCTTAAAGATGAAATAATTCACATAAAACACAATTTTTTGTAACCAAAAATTTGTGAATTTGATAAACCACTTATTCGACAAATTTGTAGAAAAGAATAAATTCACTGTCAGCATGTGTGCAGTTCTGAAAGTTAGTTGTAAATGCTTCTTGAAAGGTATCTATAGTATGAAGCAGTGTCGTTAGATTAACAATTCTGTTTTCAATTTTGTGCAAAGGTAATTTATTTTTTCTATATCAATAATGACACACAGGATTTCGAAATTGTTGTATTTAGTTTTTTCTAATGCTCAGATAAAAATTGAGCATTTACCTTATGACATAAAACATTTCAAATTTTGTATTGCTACCTAGTCAATCAGCTTGACAGCTTCATTCTTACAGTCGGTGTTTGCTCTCTCTTTCTTCTTTTTGATTGACTAGGCATAACCGCTGACACAATAGCCTCTGACCAAAGGAATGGTTCTTTTCCAGAGTTATTGTTTTGAATTCTATTTACAGTTAACCATGTTTCACTGAACCCTTCCAATATAAACAAAATATTTGAATTACTTTCAAAGTAATAATGCCCCAAGGCAAAAATTTAATATGAAACCTAACTTTTTTTTTTTTCAGTAACTCAGCAGAAAGAACTACAAAATATTTAATGCTTAGCAAAATGTCCAGGATCAATTTTTATTGTTGCATCAGGTCAGCCACTATCTTATCTAGTAAGCAGACTGTCTAGTTTATGTTATTTTTTTCTAAATATATTCTATGAGAGGCAGATGCAACATCAGCTGTTCATGATCCATTCTTATGTAAATATGAGAATGATGCACCCCCCAACTGATTAGGGAGGAGTCACCTGAAATTGCTTGATGCACCTCCAGCTAACCTTGGGGTAATTAAAGAAAAACTCTACCATGCAGGATTCATGCTGTTTCAGTCATCAACTAAGCAAATTAATAATAGTCAGCTTTTAGATACTTCCCTGAATAACTTAGAATATGTTATAAGAGAATTATTAAAGACTCTAAGTTCTAGAGAATTTTTTCTTCATCTTGTTCATTATCCAGATAGAATATCTATCTAAATATGAAATGCTAGTAGGTAAGAAAATCTGATCTTGGCTGTCACTGGTCTTTAAAAAAAATTATACTAGTTAATTCTTCTTAGAAATATTTTCTTCTACAAAACTATTGACAACGTATGCATAGAAAGTGGTCTGGAATTTATCAGCATCAAATGACTGATTCTTAAGATTTCTAGACTCAAAGGTAATAGTTAATAGACACAAAATATCATTTTTCCTGGTGCATTACAGCTAGAGTTTCTGTTTTCACAATCTGAGAATATGATGTCTAAAGTTATTTTAGCACTTTGTCTATCCTTGAACAAAATAAAGACAAGTTTCTTGATGACACAAGAAATAAAATCATGAACGAAATATGTTAATGTATAAATACAAGGAATGTGTTAATGTTGCTTTACCCAACAGTCATTGATTTGTTCCTGGTTTATTTAGAAGTGTTGGCATGAACTAGCATGCTGCATGTGCCAGAGTCATCACAGTGTTTTGCTAGACCAGTAGTAGAGATCACATTGCTCAAATCAGCAGACTTTTTCTTCTTACATTTATGTCAACTTTCTTCATCTTTCTTATGACTCCTAATTTTCAACTAATGAAATCATAAGCTTCGGAGTCAAACCTGTGATTGAAGCTTGACTTGAGAGTTATTACTTGCTCAGCCTTGGTCAAATTAACCATTCTTAGCCTTAGTTTCTTCAACTGTAAAATACTAAAGTTCGATGCGTCAATAGTGAAATGAAATACTGTGTATACACACACACACAAACATACATACACATACACACACACACACAATTTAGCAGAGTGCCCACCATAAGGTATTTAATAAACTTTAGCTAGAATGTTTTTATGTCATTATTAAATTTGTAAGGCATCTTGTTTTTAATAAGCTAAAGATTAATTAAATATATTAACATGTATGCATTTATTTAATTACTATTTTATAAATATCTACCTTCCCAGATACTGTGCTGGTCTTTTGCAAACAAAGATTCAGTAAAATAAGACCTTAGATTTTGAAGAACATATAGAGTCTATCCAGGCAGATACCTATGTGATTAACTCAAATTAAGACAACATAATAGGTATGATCATAGAAAAATGACTAAAGGAGCAAAGAATCACAGAGGAGGAAATATTTTTCTTTTCCTTGGGGGATAGTTAAGGGAGTTTCTCTAGAAAAGATAGTTCTTGAATTTGCCCTTGAAACATAAGTAAGAATGTGCCAGTTCAAAAGGAGAAGGGGAATTCCCAGCCAAAAGAATGAGTAATGTTTCAGAAGCAATCACATACACACACACTGTGCCTGGAATGTGAATTAGACCTGGCTAGAGGACTAGATGACCTTAGTTTTACTGAAGAAACAATCTTTCTGAATCTCGCCATTGTTATTAATAGCAACATTGCTGCAAATACACAATTCAGTCAGTTTTGATATCTCTATCTATCAGCACTGTGATGATCACTGCCAAATGTGTCCACCTTTGTTCTCAATAATGGATTTTCAAATATTTTATATCTATTTATTTCCCCTACTCATACATTAGCCAAGATGACATGACCTTATTTACTATCTTTTAGGCACTCCATACTCCATTCCACTTGCAAAAAGCGTTAAAACCTTTAAAGAAGCTCACAGTCACATTTCTATGCTGATTTTAAAAACCCAAATATTTTGTCAGTTGATTTCAAGAGTTGCTATCAAGCTTCATAGGCCTTATTGTTCTTTTCTTTCTCATTATTCCAGTCGGACCCTTATGGCTCAGCCTATTGATTTTATTCAAACACAGCATTCATAGGATGGTTAAGAATGTGGATTCTGAAGCTTGATTTTTTGTGTTCATTTTCTGAGTTCTCTATTCCATAATTATGTGGCATTAGATAAGCACCTTGTCCTCGGTGTTCTGATCTGTAAAATGGCAATAGTACTAACTACTCTAATAGGATTCAATGAGTTAGGAATAGGTGAGTTAATACATATACAGTATTTAAGCAGTGTTTGGCACATGAGCAAAATTCAATTGTTTTTAACTAAAATATGAAAGTCTTATTTAGATTATTGTTTCAAATATTTTTAAATAATGTATTTTTTAAATACACTATGGTTTTTAAAATAATGTATAATTATACACATGTTTTAAAAAAGATAAGCGGTAGCTAAGTACATGAATTTTAACTGAAGCTCTTCCTTTATTCCTCACCACTTTTATTTCATACCTCAGAGGTAAACTCTGGTCACAATTTAACAGGCATAATTCTGATTCTTTATCTCTGTTTCTTTGAACATAAATTACATCTTGTCCCATAAATTACCTTGGAATTTAATTGCCATTTACTTAACAATGTATTATAAATGACTTCCCATAAAAATATATATTAAGTTCATTTGTTTACCAACTATTTCCTAAATGGCAATAATGTACCAGTTCTTTTTTTACTTGCTGGAGAAAATTCAGGATAGAAAAACCTTTGAGTTATGTAAGCCCAATTGAAGCTTACATTTTTTTTGATGTATACCTTATTCTTTCTAATAACTAGAGTATATCAAAGAATATAAAGCAAACCTAACTTCTTTACCATTACTCTATTGAAAGAAATGTAGGTGGTTATCAATTTTACGCTAATATAATAGCACCAATCTTTATGTTTACATTTTTATGAGTTTTTAGTTTTTAAGAAATATTCTAAGAAGTAAAATTATTCATTTAAAAGTTTTAATAAGCTACCAAATTAGCTCATCAAAAGACTGTCAATTTACATTGTTATGTAAAATGCTTGAAAATGGCTATCCTCTCACATCGTCCAAATTGATATCTGCAAAACAATGTCTTCAGGAATGTTTATAAAGAAGTGCTACATAAAGGGTTTTCTTTTTGTTGTTGTTGTTTTTGGTCAAATAAATTTGAGAAACCCTATAGTTTTCTTCATTAAAGTTTTCATGTTTCAGTACATTTTAAATATCCAATGTAGGTGCACAACACACACAGTATTTCTTCACCAAATATATATTAACAAGTTGAGGAGTAGCATCCTATCTGCTTCCATATGATAAATGATGTTTGAATTGCTTAGAATTACGCCAATCTCTTTAGGCCCATGATATCTAAGAAACATGTAAATTATCAAAATCGAAAATATGGCATAGAGCGTTTTGTTATTTTCCCCCACTATATTTTCTTAGTTGAGGATAGTCTTTGGTAATAAACATGCTCTAAAATATATAATGGACCAAATATAATAAAAGTTTATTTTTTACTCACATAATAGTATGTGGGGGCTGCTCCTGGATGGCTGGCATCTCTTTAACACATGGTGATCTAGGGACATCAGCTTCTTTCCTTTATCTTCTGTCCTTTCAGGTTTCATTGTCATCTGTACTCCAATGGTGGGCAAGCAAAGAGAATATGAAGTGGGTAAAACTTCTTCTTAATAGTCTTGCTTTAAGATGAACACATCATTTCTGTACATTCCTTAGGCACGAACTATACGTATAGTCATACCTAACTGTGAGAGTGTGTGGGAATTTCAATCTTTCATTTGAGAAAGAAAAAGAAATGATTACTGGCTAAAAGATCAACAGTCTCTGACACATCTAACAGGTTCTTAAAAACAGGATGGCTAACAATTACTGAATTTCATTATACGGCAGGCTCAATTCTAAACCCTTCACTTGCATAAGCTGGCATAATATTCAAAACTATTGTAAGGATAGATATTTCCATTTCATAAATTAATAAGGTAATCAAGGTCACATAACTTGTAAGCCATAGAATCAGGATAGAAATCAAAGCTATGTGTCCAGCCTTATTGCTTTGCCAGGGTCCTCTCACCAATCCATTGGGCCCCATGGACCGACATGCTGGAGCTATTGTTGCTTCTAGTCTCCTGCAAGGTCTCCTTTACCTCAGGTTACTCTGAATTTTTTAACAACACTACTCTTTTCCCAGGATCCTGGCTCCTTTTGGAAGAGTGAACATTAAATTCTTCACATCCTATATTATTTTGAAAGACACTTTAGCTTATTCAGATAATTCATAGTGAAACAGCAAAAAAGAAAACTTTCTTTTGCCAGTGTTGGTCATGTCCTAAATATAATTTTAATATTTTGTTATGCAAAACCTCTCTACGTTCTTTCTTCATTTTACTATGTGACTTTCTTTTATGAAGAACCAGTCTCAGTTTTCCTTCTACTGCCCCCACCCTTCTTGAAAAGTTTCTCTTACTCTTACCACTTAAATATTGGTGTTCTTTGAAATTTATGAGTCTTCTTTTCCTGCTCTTGAGGAATATATACTTTTAATTTACTCCATGACTTCATCATGTCTGTTCTCCAACCTAGAGCACTAGTAGGCTAGTTGTCAGGAAATAGGTGGTGGTTAGAAAAAGCCTAATAGAAGTATGATGGTACATCAGAGCATCTAGATACATTTGCAGATTAAATCTTCTTGGCATTATCTGTACCAAAAATTCTTATATTCTCATTGTAGTTAGCTATTGCTATAATAATGCTGAGCAACAAGCTGCTAAACTAAAACTCAGTGACTTAGAATAGTTATTCTCATATTCTCGAGCCTATGAGTTGACAGGATAGTTCTTTTACAGACTGTAAGTCTGTGAGTTAATTGGGACACTCCATATGTATCTCATCTTCCTGAAGCCAGCAGGCTACTTGGGGTTTGTTCTTGTAATTATGGAAGAAATGTGAAAGAGCAAACTTGGAAATGACAACATATTTTATATCTCTGTTTGCAACACACTAGCTAAAATCCCATTGGTCAAAGTAAGTCACATGCTGAGCCCTAAGTCACATGCTGAGCCCTAAGTCAAGGGTAGAGAAGCACACTCATTTCCAGTGGGCAGAAATGCAAAGTCACAAGGTACAAGGTATAAGTACAAGGAAGTACAAGGAAGTAAGTAAGTACAAGGAAGGGAGAAACACTGAGAAGAATAATTCAATATGCCACACTCCTATTTAAAAATGCACAGGCACAGTCAGTCACTTTGGCTAACATTAGTATCCTGAAATATGTCATATACATTGGGATAGATAAAAAGCATGAGAACCTCTGGAATAATTGCTGGTAACTACTGAGTTTATATATTTGGCTCAGGCCAATCTTTTGATCTTCAAATTGTTTATCTTTTCTCTCTTTTTTTTTTTAGCATTTGTATTTGTTGAGTACCTACCAGATATAAAGCATTGTATAAGACTCTAGTGGTACAGAAGCAAGAAACAACACCTGTGGCCCTGTTGCTATAAAACTCAGAGTGTAACAGGGAGACATATATTAACAATAATTAGTTAATAAATTAAAATTGTAGAAAGTACTTTGAACACAGTTATAAATTAAGTGTTTATAACTCGGGTATATGACCTATTCTGTTATTATAAGGAGGGCTCACCTGAAATGATATTTCAGCTGCAGTGAAAGGCTTAGTTAAAAATGGACTTGGTGAACTCTGGACAGAAGAAAGCATATGAAACGAACCTAAAATAGGAACATACCTAAGATGCAAAATTGTAACAAAGTCCAGCCAGGAGAAAAGAGAGGGGGAAAATAGAAGACTAATTCAAAGCAGCAATAAAAAGTGTAAAGTGATGATCAGACAAGAGGTGAGATGCCCAGAGCCTAAGTTTAGTTCTTAAAAGTAATGAAAAGTCATAAGAGGTTTCAAGCAGAAATGGAGCTAAGTAATAAAAATACAGAATATCAGTTAAAAGGTTATTGCAGTTTTTCCTGAAATAGACTAGAATAGGCTGATGGAAGGGGATATGAATCAATGTAAATACTTCTAAGAGAGATTAGATGATATAATTCACAGAAATCAGTGTTTAAATGAATTTTAGGATCTAAGAGTGTGATGTCAAGATTGACTTTAGGAGTCCAGGTTGTGAACTTAAATGCTAATGCCATTTGCTGAGAGAAAAAAAAAAGTTAGAAGAGGACCAGCTTTATGAGGCAGATTATGAATTCAGTTTTGAGAGTGTCAAAGATGAAGATGAAATACCCAAATGCAGATGTGAATGACCTAATTAGATGGATGAGTCTGGAAGAGGACCAGGCTCATGGGGAAGATTATGAATTCAGTTTTGAAGATGTTGAAGGAAGATGAGGCATCCATGTGTAGATGCAGATGATCTAATTAGGTATTAGAGTCTGGAGCTCATAAGAAATAATTGGACAAGAGAAAGAAATTTGAGAATCATCAGTATATAGATGTATTTGAGTCCATATGTATAGATGAGATCACCTTGGGAAAGACTATAGAGTGAGAAAAAACTGAATGGCAAAAGCTTATTGTCATTGGAGAGTTAGTTTCAGGAAGAAGAAATAGTAAGAGTGAGAAAAATGAGCAAGGAGAGGTAGAAGAGAAACCAATTGTGTGTGATGACACATAAACCAAGGCAAAAGTATATTTCAAAAAATATATACTAATATTATTAAATACTGTTAAAAGGCATATCATAATGAGGACAAAAAATACTGTTGATTTGGTTATGTAAAAATGAGTTTCCCTACCTTTCTCAACTAGAATGACTTCTGTATTCCTCCTTTGCCATCTGCTATAGGAGTCATTTTAGATCTTTTATCCTATGTCCACAAATAAATTTTTCAAACTGACGTTTTTTATATCCAGGGTGCGCATTTAACTCTTCCTGGTGCAGCCATTCTAACATGTAATTGTGACTGTTTATTATAAAGTCAATTCATTAGTATCTTGTTTTATTTTATATTTTCTATTCAATTTGTAACACTCTGGCAAATACCCAACTCACCTAGCCTTTATTAAACCCAGATTTCAAAATTTCAACCCTAGATTAAGACAAATTTGCATTTTTAATGCTACTATGGGTCAGTTGAGCACTATTGGAGAAAGTCACAAAAGAGGGGAGGATGTTTCTACAAAATATTCTTGAACTCTAATTTCATCTTGGGCTTCAATAATGCCCCTTAATTGTAACATTTCCTTACTCTCCACAATAACAAATAGTAAGGATACAAAAAAGAAAAAATTCAGTGATTAAAAACTTTCTAATGTTTCCTCGTTCTTCTAAAATCACCGCTGTGATTTTTTCATTCTGAAAAAATTATTCTTATTTCTCTTTCATTTCCATCAGATAAGAGTCACTCTTCTGCTTGCTAATAAGCCGGAAAACCTTTCTGCATCTACACTTGTCTTTCCTCATCTCCCCTCCCAACTCCCGTCTTCCATCGCAACACATAAGGTGTCCTTTCTCTAACCTAAGGCCAAGGCTATTGCATAAACTTTGGATCTCATTTATTTCATTCTTCATAAAAATTCATTGTATGATTGTCCTTCTACTCTTTGAAATTTGAACTTTGACCCTTTTCATCAATACTTAAAATGCTAAAACACCCACTATCTTAAAAAAAAAAAAAAAGCCCTCTCTTCTGGTGGATGTTGTGACTAATCACTTGAAGTCCTGTCTTCTGAATCTAGACATGCGTTTTGTTAGTTGCCAAAAGTATTTACCTTTGATGGCTCACAGCTGAGTCCTTCACCAGAAATAGCATATAAAAAGGATCTTATCTCCTATAGATGAATGGATGAAAAAGCTAAAGATTAAGCCAAAGCTTAATTATAAGGGTAGTTCATATCTACAGAAGGTTGGATTTAGATTCTGAAAATCTATTATGCCCAAGTAAAGGCCCTGATTAAGATAGAATAGAACTTGACATTTTGAGATAGAAAAATCTGAATCAATGTATGCAAAAATTTTAATCATCAGATTCTGTGAGCCATCTGAGCCTCCAGAGATTGCCTATTTCTCCCTCTTAACACAAACCATCAATTGTAGACAAATCAAAAGCCTCTGTCTTGCAAGACAGTGTGCATACCCCTCAGATTTACTCGTATTTTTCCTCTTGATCACAAAACTAATAAATAAGGTCAAGATACAATATGGCTCAGCTGGGTATGTGACACACTAATAGAAGAGGCTATACACAGAGGAGCTGGAACTTAGCCAAGGTATACTTGCAGAGGCCAGGGGAGTATGTGTAATTATAGATCAGGTGGGTTCTGGAACCAAGAGTAGTGGTAGAACAAAAAGTTGGATAAGAAAGAGTTTATCAATATGGGAGCATTTTTCCTTGATACAGGGTTTAATAACTTGGTAAGAACCCTGGGAGATGGTGCAAAGATCTGCTCAAATGGTTTTTGGAAACTGGGAGAAAGTGCTAACCAATACAAAGCAAAGTAGAAATGGAGAAATTAGTACAAAAAATATTTTTAAAATGTGGTCATAAGTCTCGATGAATGAGAATAGTGAGATAATTATATGCATAAGTCTGGGAATATGACTAGCCAACTATGTTCCATACCTATGTGAACTTCTCAGCAGATACTCCCTTTGTCAAATCATTAAGGAATGTTCCAAGAATCTCAGTGGTACCTGTCATCTCCAGACCAGGAATGACTACAGAAGATGCTATTACATAATTTCTTTCATGATGATAATAAGGATGAGAGGATCTAAAATAATAACAGTAGAGAGCAGAAGTGCTTAGCTGTCAGAGCAAAATGGGTACCATTATCTTAAAGAAGAACAGGTTGGAGTGGCAGTAGATGGGAACAGTGTTAACTCACAGATAGTTGTGGAGATGCTTTATAGGAGCAGTCTCCAATCTTTTGGGTATCAGAGACCGGTACTTCTATGAGAATCTAATATGTGATCATCTAGGTGGAGCTGAGGCAGTGATGTTAGTGTAGGGGAGCAGCTGCAAATACAGATAAAGCTTTGCTCTCTCACCCACTGCTCAACTCCTTCTATGCAGCCCAGTTCATAGCTGGCCACCATCAACAACTGGTCTATGGCCTGGAGGCTGGGAACCCGTCGGGATTGGTTTATAGAACGTGATATATGCAAGGGCAATAAAGAGCAGTAACAAAGATGTTCTCAATCTTAATAATTTTTTTAAAAAAAAGATTGGATTATTGGGAGGCTGAGGAAGCTGCTATAACAAAAAAGATAATCTCTTACCTAGTTTCTGGCCTTGCCAGTTTTCAGATCTAGTCAGTTAAGTGAAGGAGAGACTGGTTCACCAGGAGAAGTACCCTATAACCTCATGTCAAATGTTTATGGTGACTTTAGGTTAGTTTCAAAATCTTTCTCTATTTTATCTTTTATAAAATAAGGGCAATGATAGCATTTTTCTCTTGTGGATCTAATGTGGATTAGATAAAATAATATATGTAGACTTTGATAAGTTAAATATAACTATTAGATATTTATTTTGTTTGTAGTTGTACTAAGCAATTATCTGTTTTATTTTAGAAAACAATTATAAAACTAATATTTGTCACTAATAACACACAGAAATAGTCTCTTTTAGAAAATGTCGGTTCTCTTTCATACATAGATGGTGCAATGAAATTCAGTGACCACCTTACCAGTTGTTTCATCTCTTCCTTGGGTTCTTCTGCACAACCCATCTTTTATCTAATCTCTTTTAACTTGTGAACTGTGCTGCTTGATCTTTCAATTCTTGATCTGTAAAAAAGAATATATTTTTAATAATTCACCCTAAGAATCAGATCATGTCTATCACTCAACCTTTTTCTGATGCCACCAACATAAAGCTTCTGGGTTTCGTTTTATCATAAATATTTCAATAAATCTATAGGTAGCTTTGGAGATTTATTTTTGAAAAAAATAAGAACATTCTTAGATGTTAAAAAAAACCTTTACTACTGTTACATTTTAATAATTGGGCCAAAGCCAATTTTTTATTTTATGAATTGCAAATATTTGCATTCTATTCAAGTAAATTTTTTTTTTAGATTTTGCTTAAATACATAATTATTTTTAAAAAGCATGCCAATATTTTTGGGGGCCTTTATTTTTGAAAGTGAAAGCAAAATTCAAAAGGAATAAAAAAAGATAACTGTATAACTTGTCTTTTGCAGGTTATGAGAATAATTCCGCTTGGCAAGGGAGAAGCAGAAGCCAAACAGAGTCTTCTGTCAGAGGCAGAGACTAATGTAATACAGTTTTTAATTTAAATAAAGACTAATAAGGTTAAAATTACCTAACTTTATATTTGCCCCTCATGTTGCAGAGCTAACTTACTGCTACTATCTGAAGAAAGGTCATACTAAGTTTAACTAAAGCTCTAGTAATTCTTTTCACTTTAGAAATATTTACTGAATTCAAAATACATGTACAAAGGTGCCACACTGCTCAGCACCATCAGCCTACAAGTATGAATAAGTTTGATCCCTTCACCTAAGGAAGTTACTAACTTAGAAGATTATAAACATGCAATTAATGCTAATAAAATAAAAACTATAGTAATGAATTACTATTTGTTGGAGTTGGGAGATTTGGTTGGAAAGTTGGCATATGAGCTGGATCTTGGCAGGAACACCCTTCCTTTTACAGATGGAAATGATGCTAAAGGGCAAGATAAGAATAAAGAAATGTGTGCAACTTGAGAGACACAGGACATGGAATGGAATGCTGAACAATTCAATCAGTGAGGTGTTAGTTGTAGCAATAATGATAGGATTAACTAAACATGGATTGACTGGAGTCCTTTTCTTAGACTATTTATATAGATACTCAAAAATTTAAACTTATTTTGAAAACAGGAATCACCATCAAATGTTTAGTGGGGTTATAGAGTAGAGGCCAGAAGAGTGATACAGGAAGTGATTACACTTGGGTATATAGAAAAGTATTATTAAATAATCTAAGTGATGGGTACTAACAGCCCTCTTTTGAGAGCAAATTAGTAGAAACTGTGAATCTCCAAATTAGTACCTTTTGTTTTTTTTTTATAGCTTCATCCCCATGCATCAAGCACAACTGCTTGTCTAATATTTAATACATATTTGGTGAAAGTCTTTGGTTTCAAGAAACCTACATATAAAGACTTACCACCAATATTCTAGAAAATGAGGCAGCTTCTAAGTTTTGTTTTTGTTTTTTTTTTTAAGAGTCCCAAAGATAACACCAAGTGGCAGAACTTAATTTTGACTAGGAGTACTGGGAGAGAGAACAGTGAGTAAGACTATGTGCATTTGAGCTGAATTTAATTAATTAGAAAAGACCTAAGGCAAAATATAGCCATGAAACTAATGAAACTAGAGCTTCTAGGAATGATCATCAATGCCTAACAGGGAGTGGCCATGAAGCTGAGGGAGGAAATTCTAAAATAGATATTCATCAACTTTCTAAAGTCATAGAAATATTCAGTCTGTGGAGACAGATTAGAGGAGACTCAAGTTTATTCTATCACCTTTTTCATGATGAGTATGTGTATCTGTCTGGGTAATGACAGGGGATGTGTGACACATTCAAATTTTAAAATTTGTGGAGAGTGTTATCAAGGGACCATTTACAAAGGTGTGGATAGGAAGGAGGCGAATCACAAAATATACTGCAATACCTTGGGTCTCATATTACTGGATGCTTTTATCATATGTAGTCCTCGAGGAGAGAAGAGAGGTCACTTTGCTAGAAATGGAGAGAGTATGCTGTGGGGAAAAGGCTTTCAGTAGTTTCTACCCGAGGCCATGACAGGCAGCCAGCCCTTGGAAAAGTTGCAGAGAGGAAGCAGAGTACCTCTCTCTAACCCTCTCTCTGATCTCTTACTGAAAACCTTCATTTGCTCACCCAAACAGGAAACCAGTGGTTAAGGAAGCCCTGTAATGTAGGCCATGCAGTGAATTTCACTTGGCACAGAGCTAGGTGAGAGTGTATTTGAGGGAAAAATAGAAGCTATAGTAACAGTATGCAGAATCACACCTAAATGTACTTAATAAGTTGAAATCACTAATTGAAAAATACTAAAACTATACAAAATAACACATATCTACTTGGATTATCATGAGAAGAGATTATTCTTTTTTATGAGATATTTTCAAACACCAACTTACTCTTGAAAATTTCTTCTGCCATATATTTGATACTTACACTTAGACAAACCTACTACAAAAATAATATGCAAATATAATTACAGAATGTAGTTTGTATATTACCTGTGCATTTTCTTGTCTAAAAGCCACTGAACTAGTCACTAGATTTTAGTTTTTATGTAGATTGACAGCAAATGTGCCTAAATTTATAATATGAACTTTAAAACCTGGTTATTTATCTTTTACCCTTCCTGTCATATCTCATGAAAGATTGCAAATTATTTTTTATCAAAATAAAAATGGAAATAAATATTTTTTTCAAATCTTGAGATAAATAATACACTTCATTTATTCAAAACATAAAATACTTGAACCATTTTTCACCACATGAAATTTCACAAGATATATTTTATATTTATTAAATTATAAAAAATTACAGGTTTAAAATTGTCTGCAAATAAAAAAAATGATCTTGAACTCTCTTACACTTGAGCTATAACTTAAAAACAACAAAGATGATCAGATAAAAATATTTAATCTTTATTTGGAATCTAAATTGTACAACTTATTTATAAATTGAATATTACAAGACCAGGTCAAAAAAGTATAGGCCTGAAGGAGACTTCCTTTGACTCCTTAGAGCCACACAAACTGCATATGGGGCTTGTGGCTGGCTAAAATCAGTGTGTCTATCACTGCACAGAATTAGAAATTTTATTATAAAATATCCACACCAAAACCAAAACCAGCACTAATTTAAAATTTCATAATTTTTCCTTAAGAGCTCCAAGATCTTTGAAAGATTACATGTTAAGAAAGTATAAATATAATTAAAGAGAAATAAAAGTTAACAAAATTACTAATTTAGCCTAATGTGAAAAATCGGGAGACTGTTTTGATCTGTAGTAATATCTTATACACCATAAGCAAAGCATTAAAAAGTTCAATTTCCATCTCAAACCCTCTGTTTTCATTCTCATTGTTCATAGTTGTTTTGATGTTCCCGCACTCTGACAGAGAGCATGGTTTCATTTGGGGAAAGGAATCAATTTCTCAATGTAAATTGTGATTTATACACTTCCCTTCCTCACCTATTTTGAATTGATTTGATTCTAGAAGCAGTAAGACATGTGAAAAACACTGTTTTGCTTGATTTAATAAACACTTGAAAATGGCTTGTTGGATAAGCCCTAGACCAAAAACTAGCAATCCTGAAGGAATGCATTTTCCTTTTCTATGTCAGTGCCCTTTTTAGTGTTCGTGGCTCTACTCTTTAATTAAGGTACAGAGGAATTCTCCGGTCAAGAGGAAGCTAACATCTCTGCATAGGAAATCCATCTACCTTATAATAACCTATTTTCAGGAAGCACTTAATTTTGGCTCCTAAGTATGGTTTATTAAAATTGCATGGTAGTGTTAAAATTGATAGAACTCAGCCCTGAGCCTTTTGCAAAGTCCCAAAGAGAGGAGTAAAATATGAAGTTGTTTATTTTTACAGTTCTATCAATGGTTCAATAAAAAAATTATACTTTTAATATATCTATAGAAAAGACACTGCATAAGTTTCCCTAAAAGGTAAATACTTAATGATTCAAATAGTTTAATTTTTAAAAAAATGAAAAGAAATGGGTCAAAATACTGATCACATACTTTGTGATAGGTACTCTGTTGAATGCTTCATTACATCATACCGAATATACAAAATATATGACTATGCTCATTTTAAGACAGGGAATATGAAGGGAACTTATTGAAAACAGTTTCCATTTTCTTGAGTACTTTTCTGATCATCAAGATAGAGCACAGCCAGAATCTCTTAGATATCCACATGGTAATCATACACTGACAACCCTGTTTTCTGTCTTGGCAGAAATAGATGTGCAAGCAGTTCTGAATTGCTATAGCTATTGAATACATTTCTGTCAGTCAGGATAACCCCACATGCAGCAGAAGAGCTTCATTGGAGGAAGAAAGTTGAATGTTCACCAGATATTTGCCACATTGATAACCGTCTATCAGGAAATATTCTGGAAGTCAAAGGAAACCATATTAATAGTTATTGGTGATAAAACAAATCAAGCCTTAGAAAAAGCTAAAAGGAGTCTGAGTATATATGCTTCTGTAGTCCAGTTTTTTTACAGAAATCAAGCCAGGCTGGGGAAGCTCCTCCCAATCCCCTGATTAAAAATCTTGCCAGAGTTCCAGCATGTTATTGTGGCAAATATGGCCTACAGGACTAACTTGGGAGTGAGATTCTAAAATGACCTTTAAGTCAGAATATGAAATAGAATTATTATAAGCAAAATTACTAGAAGTAAATTATTGCAGAAATGGAATAAATACAATGCAACCAACATGACTAACTTACATGTGCTAATATGTGTTGAGCAAAGACTTTTTTTTTTTCTTTTTCTTTTTTCACATTCTAAGGTTATTTTTCTCTATGGAAAACTATTGTTGGCACTGCTATGTACATGCAGGCTCTTTTTCTTCTCTGCTTTCCTCATTTTACCTTCAAAGCTGATTAACTGTGATATAACATGTGATGGTTAGGAGGACTCAGATCTTGGAACAGAAAGACATGAATTTGCAACCTTGTACCATCTCATAATGGCTCTGTGACTTCATAAAATTATTTCATATTTCCTATCTTAATTTGCTTCATTTATAAAATGGAATATGTATGTTCTGATAAAGATTACAAGTAAGAGGTAATTCCTGTAAATTTCTTTAAAAGTTCATGAAATATAGCAAGGGTAAAATAATATTGGCTAAGATCATAAAAATAAATATTATCATTATGTTCATTTTCATCGGAGATACACCTATCAAAAATTACAAATTAAAAATGTGGGGAAATCTCTAAAATCTTTTCATTAAATAGCAACAGTTTGAACCTCATTACCGGGGAGGCTTATTCATCCTGCTTCTGACTTTGACATAAAATCAGAAAATATTTCATAGTCTCTAGGCATGACAAAGCCTTTCTCTAATTATCCAGAAAAAAACTTCTAGAAAGACACTGGGTAATCACCATCAGGCTGACCTGGCAGTAACTCTGAATGACTGATCCAGAGGCTGGATATGACTGTGGAGCCCCAGTGGTAGTGAGCCCCTATGAGACTCAAAGGAGCCTGGCATCAACATCCAAGGATTTTACATGAAAGAGTCAAAATCAAAGCAAATAATTTTTTTAATGGCACATTTTTAGTTTAAATAAAGAGAAAAACTTGGAGATTTTTGAATTTCATATGTAGTCTTACATCACTGGGCCTTTATATGTGGCTGTCTTCACCTGAAAGGCCCTATCCTCACCTGGTTATCTTTTCTGTGTCCTTCAAGACTCGATCTCAAGTGCATTTTCCAATTTATCAGAGTTGGCATGCAGAGTGGATGCCATTTGCCACCCAGATTTATAACCTGTTTTTAAGGTTGTTAATGAAAAGTATTGGGTTTGAATCAAAAGGTCAGATTTGAGGTTTGAGACCCAGCACTTGTAATCTCCATAAACTTGGCCAAAGTTATCTCTGATCTAACCTGAATCTTCTCATCTGAAAATTGAATATTTTAATATCTTCTCTGCCTATAAAGATATTACAAAGATTAAATTACAGAAGTTAGAAATAAAATTTGTGAATATTATTCTTATACAAACATAAAGAAAATTATTTTATTATTAATATGTTTAATCACCTCAAAGGCAAAATTCTTCAAGTGACAGAAAAAACATTTTAATGTGGAATTTTACTTTTTCTTAATTTAGGAACAAAATCATATTTGAGTTATCTTTCTCTGGAGGCTTTGATACCCTTTTCCCCAAGATGGAATTGAAATATATTCTTTTGAGAGGCAATGCACTACAGTCTTGTACTGACATCTTTTTCTCAAATGAGGAAAGTTAAAATTATTTCTAGAAATTGATTTTAACAGATATTAGTCATCCATGTATCCCAATGTCATTTAATATTCAAACTAAATAATTCAGCTTATTTAAATGCATTTTAAGTATCTCTTTCTGTAATATAGTCAACATTTTTTTCTTACATTTAGGATGATTCTTTCCTGTTTGCTATACCTTACATGAGGCCAGCCAATTCCACACTGATACCAATGGGGCTTTGACAAGAGGGAAGAAGATGAGGAAGTGCTAAATTTAATGTTGTTAGCAAAAATAGACATTCCACCAATTCTTCTTTAATATGAGATGTCAGAGTGGGTGGCAAGGAATAGAGTAGGAATTAAGGCAGGACAGTAACAGAAGAGTCATCTAACATTCACTTATAAACGAAAACTTCTATTATGCAACTTGAAAAAATATAGTGGTAAGTTTCAAACTATAAATAGAGAGTAAGGAGTGCCAGGTAGGTGAGTACATGGTCAAAGGTAGAGTTCCTTCAAAGGAATGACTTTTTACTTTATTTTAAAATAATATTGAAAGATGTATCCAATTTATAATTTTCTCTGAATTTTTTTTCCATTCATGCTGTTATTAGGGGTTTGTTTGTTACTTAATTTATTTGTTTTAAGGACTTTCCAAAACTAAAGGAGAGAGAGATCTATGGGTTCCATAGGATAAAAGATAAATTAGGAGCTTGAAGCTTCCACCCTGGGGTTCATCAGTGAAATCCCAGACTTGACACACATTCCCCTGCCCATAACTGGTCCTGACAAAGCAGTTCAGATGAGAGGACACTGACAGATGAAACAATGGTGCTTCACTGGCAACTAATGTGTACAGATAATTTTACTACCAAACATCTTGGCATCTTGGCACCTTAACACAGTTCAGAAATGGAAAGAATCCCGTGGTTAAATAAAGCTAAATTTTTTACTTTTCAGTGAAATAGAGGGTACGAGTTTAAAATTAAGTTGATCTAAGAAAATTTTAAAGTTGCAGTATTTCTTCCATGATTGAATTGTAGAAAGAAATTTGCCTGTGTTACAATAGCAGTAATTAACATTAAGCTCTTACCAAGTGCCAGGGATTTTGGTAATATATTTACATCAATTAGCTCATTTAAATCTGACACAGCTCTGAATGTAGATACTATTATATCTTCATTTCACAAATGAGAAATCTGAAGCATAGAATAGTTAAGGACCATGTCCAAGATTCATTCATTTAAGAAATGGAAGCTGGCTATGGGCCTATCCTAACTCTAAGATCACATTCGTAGATATAACTCACTGTCATATTAAAAAATTAATCTTATGGTTTTGGAGGCAAATTATATAGTAATATCATTTATTATAATGTTAAAATTTGTTAGATTTAAGCTAATTGAATATAAACATATTATAATAATTTTAAATAATTAAAAAGTGTGATTGAGAGGCAATTTAGAGGAAAATACATAGAAGAATGTGTTTTTTTGAAAAAATAATTCTCTACATAAATAATATTTTAAGATAAGAATAGGATAAAACACAGGGATGTCAATAACATACTTAGATGGCAAAAAAAATTCTACATATATTTAAATTAACCAGACAATGTAGTAACATGGAAGCATGTGTGTCAACTTTTATTTAAATAAAACTTATGTGTTTAGTTTAGGCCCATGATTATTCTATAGAAGAAACTCAGAAATAAAAATTCTAGTAGTCCTCTGAATGAATGTGAGTAGCCATGGCCATATAAAGTTTTTTAGCAGTAGCTTAACCTGAAAATTGCTCTAACAAAACTTCCTGGGCAGTTGAGTAAATGACTCCTTAATATTCTTGAGCAGTCCCCTCCTGCAGAGTATAATAGCTGAAATTTGGTTTGTTTAATCTGCACCCTTCTTTGTCTGCACTAAATAGCTGTTTGGATGACTGCTTCTTTGGGTCAGCTGTATAAACTCTTCAGATTATTATTAACTTCCAAATCCCTTTAATTGCTGCCTGACCATGCTTGCTAAGGAAAACTGGAAATTCACTTTTCATAGAGCATCAACATTACATTAAAATATGATTGGATTTGTATTCTGGGTCATATTCTCTTTTATGTATTTACAGAATACATCTATTTACTAGAAACTGTAGGTCAGTCAAAGCTGATTATTGCTAGCTTCCAATGATGACTTTCCACAATTTGGCAACATAAATGAACACTCAACATCAAACAGTTTTAAAGGGTATGTCTTCTCAATGAGGACCTTTCTGGCTAGATCACTCTTTCCTCATATACTGAGCAATTTGCAGTTTAGTCTCTTCCTGCTTTTTCAATAATACAGCCAGGATTTATGCCATGAAGTGCTATTTTTTCTTTTTCTAGAGTTCCACATTAATCAATTAAGAAAAGTTTGATTTCTGAGTTCATTAGAATGATATGATTTACTGGCCTGGACATGAGAAATATTAACTTATCTCACATAATGACTATTTAAGTGATAACTTTTCAATATAATGGCTTTTGAAAAATTATACTAGTTTTAAACTACTCATGTGGGGGATTATTATGACTTTTCAAACATACATACAACATGAAATAAAAATGGTATAAGAAGCAATAGTTTAACATTTTGATTTAAGGCAAATATATATAACCAATTTACCTGAAACAATAGCTTTTATTAAGAAAATAAATTTAAATAACATAGCATCTTTGGATGAATTTAAATTCTGTCATTTAGAATATTTTATGGTTATTTTAGCTTTTGTGTATGAGAAATTTTAGTGTTTAAAAGCCTTCTCGTGAATAGTCTTTAGTTTTACCTAATTTTTTTTCTGTGCTATGATTTTATTTTAAAATGCATAAGTAGTATAAGCTCCCCAAGAATTGAAATATTTGTGATAAAAATAGTGTAGAAAGGAGAAAAATAACACCTATAATTCACCTTCACTATATTCTATCCTATGTACAAACCGATTTACCTCAAAAATGTTGTTTAATACTTGATTTTATTGTTTTATAGAGAGAGGAATTTTTTGAAGAAGAAGAAGGTGTTTTATTTTCTGGACTAGACAGTAGAAAACCATGGAAGATCTAGGCAGATTATCTGGCAGTGGCATGTTTGATGGCAGAGTGACCAGACTTAAGGTTATTGAAGTAGTCTGATGTAAGGTAGATACTTTTTCAAATGATAGCATTTGAAAGAGATAAGTTTCTAAAGAATTTAAATTATTTGCTTTGGGTCAAATTGATTAATTCTTGGTAAATGGTTAGATAGGTGTACAATAAATTTCTTGATCTGGGGCATATGTAAATTAGTGACACTCAGATCATTAGGACTAAATCTAGTGTAATTTTCAAAACTGTGAGATATGACGCATTAGTAGATCACAAATCATGGAAAAGTTTGTGATTAGTATTTTTCAACTGAAATTAAAAAATGGAATAGCATTGTATATGATAAGACAAAATATGTTTGTGAATTTTTATTTCAATTATGTGGGTATGTGTCTGCATGCACATAAAATATATTTATTGCCATGACTTTTGTAAACAAACAAAAATTTTTTTTAAAGTCTCTGATTTGGGGCACGGCACAGAATTAGATAATCTGTTCTGCTCCCATGTAAGTTGTCCAAGTCTGCATGATTGTTTTGAACATTAACTGAAAAGCAGCATCACCACTCTGCTGTTGGGACCTCCTTATTGCTTATCTGGTCCATTTCTAACAGCCCAAACTGACTTAGATGCTTTCAGACTCTCCCTATCAATTGACCATATACCAATAGCTAGATTAGTCTTTCTAAAGTGCTGCTTACATCATGTCATTTCCATTTCCTTCTTTTAACTTACATTAAATATATGTGTATATTTTTATATCCATAAAAATTGTTTGGGAACTTTATCCAGATAGAATACATCATAATTACCTCCGTTGAAATCAGCACACTTTTTTATTTAGTGGCTCTTCACTGAATTCTAGAGTTTTTAAGAAATTAAAATCGTTAATTTAGGGAGATACATACATTAATACTCACACACAGATAGATGAGAGAGAGAATGCATATATTTCATAACAATGATAAAAAGCTAACTGAACCTTATTGCTTTTATTATTTTAAAAATAGAATGGAATGAAAAACCATATTTATATATTTGCATACTTGCATAAAATTTCGGTGATTTTAACAAAACTGAAACTTATTTATATACTAGTTGAAGACTTGGAAAGCTGAATACCAATATTCTCTTTCATTGTCATACAATCAGTTTGATTTTTTAATTTGGGAAAAACTAAGTTGTCTTGTTCATTGGATACTTTAACTATAAAAAGTACATGACAATAAATGCAACTCATTTCATCCTATACTTCATAGCAATGTTAAAAGAATTATTAATAAAATAATTCTAATTCCTTAGAGACAGTATGTTAGATACATCAAACATACTATTGTAGTATTACTTCAATAATATAGAAGGTGATAGTAGAATAGCATTTATACATAGAAGATTTCCATAAGTAAATATGCCTTACAGTCATTTTAAATGGATGGCATTATTGAGCTAATTAATTTTTCTAAAGTATTTCAAAGGTAAAAAAATTCAAAAGTTAATCAGTGTTCATGCTCAAAGTCACCCTTAAGCTAGGTCTCTTTAATGCTGGGGCTCTATTAGAAAGGCATTTTACCCCATATTATGTAAGATACTTAAGAACATATACATCCAATTAATGCAATGAATCATTATGTAGTTTAACTAAGAGTTTTACCTTAGTTAAAACTGAATAAACCAACACTCTAAAATGATAAATATAAGAAGCATTTAGTTATACAGTCGGTACTCAAACAATGTCCTTTCATTCAACATAGTTTCATTACAACTTTGATGAGGAAAAACTAATTAATTCTGGGTCAGAGCCACTGTCTGAGTTTGCATGTTTTCCCTGTGTCTGTGTGAGTTTTCTCTGGGTACTCTGTTTCCTCCCACATCCCAAAGATGTGCATGTTCGATGAATTGGCACGTCATCATTGTCTCAGTCTGAGTGAGTGTGAGTGTGTGAGTGCAACCTGAGATGAAAGGATGTCCTGTCCATGGTGGGTCCTGCCTTGTGCTCTGAGCTCCTGGGATAGGTTCTAGCCAGCCACTACTTTGAACTGAAATGAGCAGGTTAGAAAAGATTTCTCTTACTTGATTTATTATTAAGCTTTCTTAAATGTATGCATAGTTCACATATATTTCAATATTTAAATTAGAAATGTTTTGGACCTTTAGAATTTTGGTGATGTCTTTGTGAACAGAAATATGCTGTAGGAAATTAACTTTTATTTTTATCTTTTAGCTTATAGTAAAATTAGCTTCATTATATGTCATTTCACTTAAAGTTGCAGTTTCCAAGAATCTATCAATGATGTTAAGTGAGGATTCACTGTATAAATGATATTATGTATCAGGAACAAGTAAAACACTTAAAATTAAAATGGAGCAAGTCACCAAGTTTTTAATTTTTATTCTGCTATAAAATACTACAGGAAACACACTTAAAAGTAATGTTAAGAAATCCATAGATATAAATTTATATTTTAAGATTAGAAGCATTCTTTAACTCGATAGAACAAGTACTAAAATATTTTCAAAATGTAATGACTAAATAAAATTATAATGGTTTTAAGAAATTTTTAAGATGCTATATGAAGCACCTAAATTAAAAGAGTTGAATTCATTTAAAGAAAAAATAAAGGGAGAGAAAAAATAATAAAGTAAAATAGAGATAATGATATTGTGATAATGGTTGATGAACACCCTCATTTTGACTTGAAAATTTTGACTTGAGGAAAATAATAGCCATTACAAATGATTGTTTCTTTTATAATAACCAGAAGTATTAATCTCAGAGATAAAGTACTTTTCACGGTGAGTCAATTATTAGCATTATTAAATCAGAAATGGGCAATACTCAAAACTGTTAAATATTCCAGAGTCTAGTCTAATAATATCTTACTATTATTGAAATTTAACCAATTATCTTTGAAAAGAAAGAAGTCATTTACAGGAGCTCTTTAAAGTAAATACAGAGAAGCAATTAAGGGATTTGAACACCTATCATGCTAACTTACATGGTCACATAAGTCAAATAAGAGAAAAAAAATCACAGTTGTAACTAGAGACGCATTGTCCTTGGGCAAACCAGCCAATTCCTTTTGACAGCACCTTGCTGAGACCACCCAGACCTGCGCTTCACCCTCAATCTTTGAGGCTAGATTTTTTTTTTTTTTTTTGGTCAGCATACTAGACTTGGATAGACCTCTGAAGGATAGATTTACATTAACCAAACTTGCAAGATTGACATATAAAACGAGAATTACATTTTCATGTTTTTACAATAACACAACTCTCTAGGAAGCTGGCACTCACGTTCACTCTTTTTCTCCTGCAACTACATTAGATGGCTACTTAAGTTGTTCACAAGAAGAGCAATCTCAGGCTCTGTAGTAGTCCATGTCAGAGGGAACCGGGGTGGCAGTAGTAGTGAATATATTTTGTCTAGGGTTTAATGACAAAATCATCAGCACTTGCTGCTGTGTTGGCTTATAGATGGTGAAGAAAAGAGAAATATCAAGGAAGTGGACATAGTCCATAGAAAATGCGTCTAGAAATTTGACTATCAAAGTAACAGGTACTAGCAGAAAGATGACAGAGAATCACAGAAGTTTGTTTTGTTTGGCAGTATAGTTATATGTATTATAAGTGTTGCCTAAGACAGTGCAATTGAGGGCTAATGAGTAACACCTACAATGGTAACAGAATCAACAGTCTATAGCTAATTCTCCAACAATATAATAGCTATAATTACGACCTATCGACCTCCTACCAACCTGCCACAGTATTTTCTTCTTCCTCTCTGCCCAGGAAAGTCTCATATTTCAAGTAGTCCATTCTGCTACTGTTAATACCATTGATAACTGCACCCTCTGCCTCTGGTCATGTGGTTTCATCCTCACTACCTCCAGCACAACTGGCTTGTCCAAGTGGCCCCAGCTGTTGCACCTTAGTCAGAGTCTATACTAAAGCAGTCACCCCTAGGAAGACTCATTCCTCTTGCCTCAGGAATAAACCAATTCTCTCTCTATTTTGGAGACACTGGTACAGACACTTTTCTCTCTTTTCCTAACATGCAAGGTCTGTTTGCTTTAAATTGATGTTTAAGTTTCACTTTTTTAACAACTTTGAATCTAGTGATCCACATGGTCCAGATTCAGGGTGGGATCATAATTACACACATCCGACATCAGCAATCAGGGTTTTCCAAATGTTTTAATTGAATTTTGACAAATAATGAAAGGAAAATAAAGCATACAACGTTATAAAAATATTATTTCTCTCCAATTGTATCCCTCACAAGTACAGAGGATCCAATACTTTTTCATTCTAAATTTTCCTTAAAAAAAAAATCATCTAATTTCTCTCACATTTTATATCTGCATTCTTAATCTTTTAACTCTTACTTCTGACCTTCTTTTGTTTTATTTTTTTAACTTTTTTATTTTTAACTATTTTAACATCTCAGATTTGGCAAAAGGTGAGACCTTCTTCCGAAATCAGGGAAAGGCTGAAAATATCCACTCAGTAATTTTGTACCTACCATAAATTCACAGCCAGAAAAGGTGTGACTTCTCACTGATTTCTCTCCTTTCACTTAACCTCTTACTGCTTGGATTTAGGGGGAATTTATGAATCTCACCAGCATCCCTCTTTGGCTATTTTGGAAAGGGAGAGCATTAATTTTCTCTTCCACCACAGAGGAAATATAGGAAAACAAATTATGAGAACAGATATAAAAATTCTCAGATACGAATTGAGGGAGGAAAAATGAGGAAAGAGTAGCACTATTATTTATACTATTTGCATTACTAGTAATGTGATAATTCTGCTTCTAATAAATGAGGAAGATGAGAAATTTGATATGCTTTATAAAATATATCACTTCACTATTAGCATGCATGGCCCTGACACCAGTTCCTAAGGAAAAGGAGACCAAGATAAAAGAAAACATTCACAAGGGATTTTAAAAATGAAGCTAGTAAAAAATATGTGCTTGTGATTGAAGTAAGGGAAAAAGTTTGTTGGAAAAATTTCAAACTATTAGGTTGACTTATAAGTGGAAAATAAAAGATCAGACTGTCTGCTAAGGGATCTGAAACCTATCAGATATTTGGGAAGGTATTTATGGATCATAAATAACAAAAAATAAATAAATTTTCTGCTATAACTGCAACTCAGAAAACAGAGTCTCCAAGGGCCCTGAAGAATCTTATTGAATTCTATTATAAAATGTTTCTTATGATAAGAAGAAAGAAAAATGTTCCACTAAGAACTGGAGAATAACAACTGCAGGACTGACAACAATCTATGAGCATCTTATAAAAGAATTTTTGGGGCAAGAGAAAAAAGTTCTTGAGCTGTTTTGCATTAATGGAAATGGGAGAATAAAGTATGAGTATATCAAATTATTAATTTATTGTTTTAAATGAAGTACTTTGAAATCATAATTCCTGGACTATTTTAGCTTAATACTTTAAATGTTAGAAAAAAATTTCTAACACAAATTTCTACAGAATTATTGAGGCAGATAACTGAGTTTTCTGTGATTTTCCAGTATCTTGGGTAGAGATCTTCTATCTTGAGGAGCTTACAAAAACTATAGATTTCAGGGCCATAGTCTCAGAGATTTTTATTCAGAAGGAATGGATAGAGTGTGCATGTCTGAATTTTTAATAAACATTCATGAAGTCCTAATACAGATGTCTCAGGAGCCATATTTTGAGACATTAGACTAGAATCGAGTTCATTTTTTTTCAGTGGCACATTCAAGATCTGCAACATTCTGAATTATCTTTTCCATCTTACCTTTTACTAAATTTCTCCACAACCTTGGTTCCCAGCATCCAGCCTATTCACACTTAAAGTATTAAACTGACACATTCTATGTTTACATGGCTGCTCTTCTGTTTACTCAGCTTAAAAGACTTCTCCTCATTCCAATAAATCAAAATTTTGTTTTAAGGGTATCTTCCACATTTCAACATCTCTTCTATTTAATTATAATACCTTTCATTTTTAAAAATATATTTTTTAAATTTATATTTTAAAATATTTTTGTTTACCCCTTAATTCATTTGATATTACATTGTAGATTATAGTGAGTGGATATATAGCTGCTTCTTCCAGTAGATTTTAAGCTATTTGAGGATACTTATTCAAGCATTTCAAAAATATTTGATTAAATGACTTAATAAAGCATACAGTGGTTCATATTTGGTAGATCAAGATCTCCAACTATTAAATCAAGGAAATAAAAAGACTGATTACATAGAATCAATTATTATCCATTAACATTGAATGTCTGATCCAAAGGAATCCAGGAGTTTCCAAATTGATATTAGTTGCTTATTCCTTGGGGCAGTACTCATGTTGCACTGCCCAGATCTGGAAGGACTTCTTATAGGAATGGAGTTCCCTTGATTGTAAAGAAATGTGAGAGATCCATGAGGAATTCTGTTCTGGCACCTCACTGATGGGAGTGCTACTGGTCAACCAGCCTCAGTTGTCAGCCCTCCAAAGGAACTGCCTAAGATGAAGGGAACCACCTTGCCCAATAAGTCGCATCTCTTACAGAGATAGCCCACATAGAATGACTGATCTATAGGGGGAGGTAAAAGACTAAACCTTTTGCCCTAATGCACAACAGCTCTGAAGGATCGTTGCATCTTCAGAGTTCCTTGCAAAGTCAGCTGAGGCTCTAATTCAGGCTTCATTGTGGATCAGCTTCTCCTTCTGCCCAATCCTGCTTCCTTCTCTTTTACAAACAGTGATCTTGAAGGTACGTACCAAAGAAATTTTTGCACTTTAATTTCTTTCTCCATCTGTTTCCCAGAGAATCCAACTTGCACAACTCCTTATATTTTCTGTCTTTAAACCTAGAATACTATTCACCCTCATATAGATGTATGAACATCATAAGAAATAGTCGACAAATGTTTATTTTGCATCTGCTCTGTATGTATTTCTGGCACATTTACTCCTTTAAATCTCACCTTAAATATTACCTCTTTGGAGGGCCTCTCCCTGGCTACCCTATCAGAAATAGCTGCCTCCTCCACGCCTCCATCAGGGCTTACTTATCTAGCTTTTATTTTAATTTATAAAAATTACCATTAACCGAAATTACATTACATGCTTAATTTTTTATAGAGTTTTTTTTTTTTTTTTAGTAGAATGCAAGCTATATAAGGGCAGGGACTTTGTCTTGTCACTGCATATGACAGTTTCTCAAACTTAATAGTTGATCAAATGCACATGTTTTAACCTTATTCAATGGATGGAATATTTTTATAAGTAGTTTGCTCTTGACTAATCCAAATTTTTAGAATCTTTTTTTTCTCCAAGAAATTCTTTACTACTTATGGTTAAATAATTTAAAGTGGCTAGTAACTACACTGGTGTAAAGCAAGGACTGTGGTTGAGTCATATGGGCAAATTCTGTAAGCAGAAAGTTGATAATTCTCAGAAAAGTAAAGAATGAGAAAAATTCATTCTGATAAGTGGAATATTCTCTGGCCAAATTAGCAACTTTGCAACAAATAGTGAGTGGGGAGCATGATGTACTATGATCCAGGGCATTTAACAGTATAATATGACATTAAATTCTAGAGGAGGAGCTTTTTGAAAAATAGTGTGAAGACTCCCACTGTTGAGGCTGCAGCTGTTCTGTGGAGTGGCAGACTGATGCTCATGAGAATTTTGAACTCTGTCTAACAAGCCCCTCCAAGCCTGTGAACTCCCCGCCGTTTGCCTGTTAGTCTCCTGTCTGGCAGAAAGTCTGCAGCCGCTGTGCTGACATTCATGACTGAGAGTTCCGGCCCGGTGCTGCCACTCCCAGGCCGACGTGCTCACTCAAAACCAGCATGCAGGAGCATCAGACAGAAGTTGTCTCTGGGGTGGTGAGCGGTTGAGGGGAGGAAGCCAGTATATTAAGAAACATTTCCCTACCTCAAATAATATCACTTTAGCTTAAAACCATAGAAAACATTCCAAAGTGTTCTACAAAATAACACCTGGAAAAGAAGGCATTAATATTCTCCATATAATTAAAAAAAAAAAAAAGAAGAGGAATATATTTGGAACTGGTATTAGAGAATGAGATATTTTCCTAAGAGAAAGTAGAAAACCCAAGAATAATCATCACTGGCAAAACCGCTTCAAACTTCAGATTTAATGTAGTAATAAACCAGGCAACTGAAGTACAAAAGCAAGAATAGGTATCTTTAAAGTCAGTTCTTAAATTGAGAAAAAATTAAAGGTAGTTAAAAAAATCTCACATAAAATAAAACAAAACAATAAAAGTCTCTGTAGGTAGTAAGATGCATTACAGCGAGCATAAACATTATGAGAAATAGTCAACAAAGGTTTATTAAGTGTCAGCTCTGTACCCACTACTATGCATACATCTCCATCTTTAGGTCATTATTATTACCTTAGTATGTAAATGTGAAAGCTGAGGATAAGAGGAATAAGGTGAGCCATGACAGGTAAGAAAAGGCCCTGAATGATTTAGCCACACAGGCCTTTACGGTCACAATTTCCACCAGCTTTTCCCAGTAGCACAGTAAGCTTAGAAATTCTAGCCTTCTCTCTGCTCATGGAAGACAACCAGTGCTTCTGTGCTTCTGGCATTTTCTAATCTGATGCTTTGTATACTTGGGATATTCTTCTGCCTTCTTGTTTCTGAACCAATTGTCATTCATTCCTTAGGACCGATTTAAAAGTTTCTTCCTCAGAGAGGCAATTCCTGACTCCCCTTACATATGCACTCCTTTCCCAGAGTTAGCAAATTTGAGGGGGAAGGGGGAAATGAGCATGTGTGTGCACGTGTATAATTTTAATATATAATGCGATGTATATAATTTGTAGTATATGTTTTTGTCATGCAATATTTGAGACATACTAAAAATTATTTACTGTTTATCTGAAATTCAAATTTAAACGGACATCCTTTATTTTATCTGGCAAACTTTTCCTTGCCCCTTAAATTTCTGTGTCTTTAGGCATCTATTTATAGTGGCCTGTACTTAAACTCTGAATCATTTTCACTGTTCAATTATAAAGTCATTTGTGAAATTATTTTGTTTAATGTATATCTCCCCCACCAAATAGTACTTCTGCGCTCATCATTGTAATTTTGGTAGCTGGAAAAGTGCCTGACTTATAGTAGATGTTCCACAAATCTGACCTGAATAAATGATGATAAAGCCATGTTCGAAATCCAGTATGTGTGATCCCAAAATCCATTGTTCTTTTCACTACTCCAGATGGTTGTATTAGAAAGATAAATATTTGTCACAACATGCACCATATACATTTACAAACATGTACAATCAAATTCTAATGATCACACTTATGATAAAAGAAAATACTCTCAGATCAGCAATCCTTTTCTGATTTTTTATAATGCTAATTGCTCATTTTTTATTCTAGATATTTTATCTGTAAAATTGTTGAAACTCTCAACATTCCATTTTATGTGATAGAAACTTAAATGTAGCTCTCTGCAGGATACAGACATGGCTATTTCTTTTAATGGAACACAGTCTTACTGCTGAAAATATAGCACATAGTGTTTTTATTGGTTCAGCTCATGAACAAGAATTTCTAAACCATGCAAGGATGATTTAGTGATCCTATAACTTGCCAAGGGCTTAACATTTCCAAATAGACTTTTGCACAATGAAGTGTAAAGTTCATGGGCTGCTATCGCCATGAGCTTTACATAAGCAACCTCTAGGAACTGATTCAATAGCCAACTATAAAGTTTTGGATGGCCAAGACCCACTGTGCTGCTGTCAACTTTGGTTAAACTGGTTATATTATCTTTGTACAGAAAAGCAGCAAGTGTTCAGGATGAATATGTTTGTCATTTTTTTCTAAAAAAGTATCATGATAAAACTATTCTCATAGCTACAGAAAAAAATAGAACTTCTTTTATATTAAGACCATTAATTGAAGACAGGGAGATTTTTCATACGCAAAAATATAGTCCACTAATTATCACCAAGAATATCCCAAGGTTTTTCTCATCTATGTGTACAAATGAGAGACTTCAAATATTAATATCCGCAGTACAATGACAGTCAATACCTCCTCAATGACTGTCAGATTGGTCTTACTTCTAGAAATTTGAAAACTTTTCACGTTATTCAACACCTACTTACATTTTCCCCTCTGACTGCTTCATCTACACCATATCAGCCAGCAAACAAACTCTAACACCCAGCCTGGTTTCAGGTGGACTTAATACTGAGGACCCAGTGCTGGAGGCCCACAGATCAAGAAAGGCTCCATTCTCTGCATGGTTCAGAGCAATTATTCATATACACTGTGCCTCCATCTCTTCATTTTATAAACAGTAAAATTAACATTTGCTCTATTTACTTCTCATGTCTTTTTGAGAAAATGAAACGAGTTAATAAGTGTGAAAGCATATTGAGGAAGTTGAAAGTGCTAGGCAGCTTTATGAAATTTGTAATTCTTCCTGAACATGATGCTAACTTGTATTATGAGACCTCTATTTAGAAAGACAAGACCAAACATAAATCTCCACATTCCATCACACATAAAGGATAAAACAACAAAAAAAAAGTAATTCATTATTTTTGAAAAGATAAACCATTTGAAAATTACATATTATTTGATTTGTTTTCAGATCTGAAACAATCACCCATAACATTGCCTCTAGTCATAATTAGTATTAGAAACATAAGTCATTTATCAAATACATGCTGGCTGAATTATCAAGAATGTTTCAGAAGAGATGGTATCCAAAATTTTTCTACTCAATGAACAAAAATAAAATAAAATGCTGGGACTATGAAACACAGGATGTAGTTAAATTCAGTTTTTATTAAACTGTATGAACAAAGTGTCTACTGAGAATTTTCTGTAGTATTATTATTTATTATTATATCTTAAAACCTGATACAATAATAGAGTCTATCTGTATTATCTCCTCATATGTGCAACTAGGGAAACTGAGAACCAAGGAGGTAAAACGACCTTCCTTGAAGATCAGATACCACAGTTTGTTTGATTCCTTGGCAAATCCTTTCTTGATGCCTCTCTACTCTTCTGTACTGGCTTATCTTCAGAGTTCCATAAAGACTGTAGTCAGTATTTACAAATTGATCCAAATATGCTGAATTAAACAAATTAAATTAAATATCATCTTAACAGTAATAAATAATGCTTGGCAATTAAACTAAGAAAATGTGTTATAAGGTGGGAGTAGGTAGTTTGGTTAGAGAAGTAGGAAGAAAAAGTGACTTCATGTGATACTTAGAAAATAGATTCTTCAAATTCAATAAACATTTATTAGAATTTTACTGTAGTGCTGGGATTACATATATTTATATATAATACAAAAGTATTATATATACATATATTTTTATAACATATAATATAGTATTTCATTGATCTGCACAGTAAATTTTGAGTACCTATTGTATATGTTAGGCACTGGACATGCCATTAAGCTTACATAAATGAAAGACATGGTATTTCTCAAAGGACTGATGGTCAAGTGGAATGATTAAGGAATGCAACAATTAACTTGGAAACACAATTTCTAGATAGTTCTTTTAAACTTACTGAGGCTTTTGCATAAAATTATATTAGAAGAACCACCTCAGTGTTAAAAAAGTAAAATATTAGAATGAAATATACATACTAATCAACATTATAATGCACTAATTTAAATAAGAAGAACTTATGTCTCCTTTAGGGAAAATGTATAGACTCATAGGGAAAATGTTACTTCTATTGTATCTTTTAGTCTTAATTGAAGAACCCACAACTAATATTAAGATTTCTTATTTCTTTCTAAAATTAAAGTTAAAAAAAATGATTGCACTAGGTATTTTTTCATGAGTTAAAAGTAACAAAAAATGATATAAAAGCCAATATGACATGAAAAGAAATTGATTGCAAATGAAAAATTTTAAAAGAAAATGTGTATCATCTGTAAATTGTCACTTGGGCTCATTTTAAGAAATTTAGACATGTTACCTGAAGTCGTGCTTTCTAGAAATTATTTTTAATCTAAATCCAACAACCTATTTACTACTTTTTCAAGAAAAATCTCAAATTAAATTACCCCTTTGAGGGACTGGGCAAATTCAAATCATAAAATCATGTCTATGTAGTAGTGATATCAATTTTATCAATCCCTTTTATTTTTTAAAAAATAAAAAATGCTTAAAAAGTTGTAGCTTAGTTTCAAACATTTGAACCAGGTTGTTATTGTCTGTTAAAGTAAACAACTCAATAAATATGAGTTATTTCTTGTTAAAATGATTTACCAATAAATGTCAAAAAACATATTCCTTTTAACAAGACAAGGCAAAATCATAAAGTAACATACCTTTCTGTATTTCTTCTACAGAAGATATCTACCCTTAGCAAATTAATGACTTCTACTAAGCAGTTTGTATTTTAAAGAGGAAATATACCTACCACCTTACTGAAAGTTTCTTAAAGATTATTTTAAAACTTTGATTATTTATTCTAATTTCTCACTCCATTCCACTAATTTCATCTTTGAAATCTGATAATGGTCTTCCTTTCCTTAAAACTTATTACTTGATGGTGTTCAGATCAATATCAGCTTGTCTATCTCTAATATTTCTTATTTTTTCTGTTTCCTTTTTATATCCTATAATTGCACACATTCTCTACCACTTATTTTTTTAAATAAATCCTCCAAGGTTCTGACTTTCATGTCTATACCAATAAATAGCTACTCTGATTGTCACTTCTGTTTTCTATATTCATTTCTAGGTTCATATTTTAAATGCCTTCAAAATATTTAAACATGAAAATTCTATGCAAATCTCAAACCCATCGTGTTTTCATTGAGTTTATTCCCTACCCAAACCAATTCTACTTCCACACTGTTCTCCCTTTGCCAGAGAAACTATGTCCAAATTATTAGGGTTTTATACCTTGACCCTTTTAGATTTATATTTCCTATACCAAAGGCTATTCTAATTTTAGAACTCCTGTAATCAATTTTCATTTCAACAAATATCACACAATTCAATAAAACCTATCAAATTAAAAGTAAAACTCAGTGATAAATTAGCTAAGACAAAAACAATTTTCAATGTAAATGCTTAAAAGGGCTCAGCCATGTATTCTCAATGATACAACTAAATAGTGTCTTTTTTGCTTGAAGGTTTCATTATGCATGCCAGAGGAACTGCAATATTTTAAAATTCTTTATTTGAATTACTATCCCTTTACTAAATTGAAGAATTGAATTTAAAATTGTATATTTTCTTTATCCTTTTAGATATTTAATCATTTCTAGTTCCCTCATATATCCTTTCTCTAAGACCGTTGGACATTGTAAGGGAGAATATATGTCTTTTCTATTATATGCATGAAATAATGAAATATTATCCAGAAACCCAACATAACTACAGATAAACAAATGTTGTGTGTAAAAATTTGTATAGTGAGCTAACGTCAACTCCAAATTAAACCAGCAAGATTCCAGAAAAATAGAATGTTACAGATGGTAGTAACATAAGGTTTATAAAAACACAAAATGCAGTATTTCTAACAAACATACTTGTTTCCAATTTTTTTTAAATAAATAAATTTTGTATAGTTTAATGTTTTCCCACCACAGTTTCTTTCATCACACAAATAGCTTTTCCTCTCCAGGCATATCCCAAACGTAGACGTATTTGAAATGTACGTTGTAGAATCACCAAGATTCCTGTAATTGTTACAGCTTCTAGAATGAATCTGATGTGTAACCTTTTCTGAAGATATTTTAAAGTTCTTATTAGACCTTTACTAGTTCTGTCTGTTCTCTTAACAGCTCATTTGGTGGAAGAGAGGGATGTTGTTCAATAGCATCACAGCTGGCTTTCTCTAGTTGGTAACTACCTGCATATTGCACTGGATTACACTTTAATTGCAAACACAACAAATAGCCTTGAGCCACTCTGCTGTTTCAAGGAGTTTAAAAGTTCTCCCCCATGAACTATTGACTTTTTACAACTTTTGCCACCAGGTGCAAATTGTATTTCAACACATGTTGATCTCCAGAAGAGGTTTGTTTTTAGTCATTCTCCAGGGATACTGGATGTACAATGCTTTTTGTTCAAGAGTAGCTGATGCTTTTAGAGCTTTGTGGAGACTTATAAGTCAATGGTTGGCTCTAGGGATTCACAAAAATCATGCAGTGCTCCATGAGAAGTAGCACTGATATCATGCTGAACTCAATGGGGGACTGACGGGTACACATTGAAATGTGTTCACTCAAACTAGATTTGGAGGGTAGTCTATAAAAAATAATTAAGGAGATTTTTTTTTTTAAGACTTGGTCCATTCTGCTCAGATAAATTATCATAATATAGGGAAACACTAAAGCATATATATTTTAGACTTTCATTTGTCTTTAGTTTATGTAATTATGAAATAAAATTCCAAGAATAAAAGATCTAGAGTGTTTGTCATAAGCTTTATAACAAACAGTTTCTATTTTCTTTGAGTAATGATAGAAATGAAAAAGAAACCAACATTCTATACTAAAGCCACTTTGGTAATGACAAGTGGTTATCATTTTGAGACCTTACAAGTTTTAAACTCAAAATATTTCAATAATATTAAAAAATATATTTTAATAAAGTTTGCAGAATTAGACTACCCCATATCACAAAGACTAGTATATGAAAAACATTTTTATGTAAGTGTATATACATTTGGAGAACATTTTTATTCTAAGCTACCTGCCTATTGGAAAATTGTTTAAAACCAAAACAAAAATAATAAACTTATAAACTTAAAACTTTTATTGCATCAATTTAGTTAAACTTAGATTTTGAGTACCTACTCTGGTAGGCATGGAGAATACATGAATAGAAACGTTTCTGCCCCCAATAAACTTAGAATCTACTGAGAGAGATAGATTTGTGAATACTTAATTTTAGTAGAATATGGGGAATATAGAAGGAAGCTTCAGACATATTTGGTCAAATCTGACTGTTAGGGAAGCTTTCTTTGTGAATATGATATCTAAATGGCAATTCCATATGATTCAATAAATAGACTCTTTTTGCTTAGTATGTGGATGGATTTTAAGAAAGTAAAAGTAAGGCTAAAATCACATTCAGATGATTGTAGCATAAATTCAACTAACAAACACTGACATGGTTTCCCATATTTACATCTTGTCTTATCTCCTTGCTTGCTTATGCAAACAGCTAAATATTTGTAGAAATTCAAATGAAATCTATTGAAGTTCACCTTGATTCTTCCCCCCCCCCCCTGAGTTTACTAAAAGCAGTCTGACCCTCTCATTTTTATTGACTATGGGCTCAGGAGTTGTTTTCTAAGGTAAATATTCTGGTAATCTCAGTGTAGCTTTGTTGTTTTAGGAACAAAACAGGAAGAAATAAACTTAAACTGCCTATTCTATTGTAGTTGTATGAATAATGGCTTATGATTTGAAATTGTTTCCTATATATCAATTAGATAGCACACAAAATAATTTGAAGTAACCAAGATAGTTACATTTAAAAATTCACTGTAAATCCTTGCAATGTCTTTAATATAGGCACTAGGAAAATTAAAATCTAACCAGACTTTAGAATGATAACTATTTTATTATTTTATTAAAGACCACCAGGAGAATTAATAATTGAAATGTTTTTTTTAACAATGTCTGTTTTGAATCTGGGTCTCGTAAACTTTGTATTATTAACATTAGCCATTAATTTGCACTGCATCAATCGAATTTCTAACAACTTGGCAATAGAATTAAACTACCCTTAGGCAGGATTTATAAATAGACAATTATGTACCCTTCACATACATAATTGATGCTCTGTATGTGATAACAATATTGTAGTATTGACATAGAACTAACATATTCATTCTGAACGATTGACTCTGATTAATGTAAGCTTGCTTTATCTTTATCTTTCCAATTTTTTATAATCTCTGACATAACTGAGTGCTATCAATATAAAATAATTCAAAATAAGTGTGAGAAAGAGCAGCATTTGAAAATTTAAAATAATTAGACACCATTAGATACCTTAATATGTCATAGGCACCCCAAAAAAACAGATTGGAGGAAAATAAAAAAAACTTTAACCCTCTTAACAACTTGTGCAATGTAAGCCCACTTCACTAGCATTAAATTTCTTACAAAAAGATGAGAAATTTTTTTTTATTTCTGGCCATTAGTCAAAAATATAAATGACAGTGGAAGTTCTGTAAATGTCTATATTCCTTAAGGTGATCCAAATCAAGAAACACGAATGTTTTTCCAATAGCTGCTATACCGTGGGCATTGTTTCAAGTTAAGATAATGTCCCTAACGGCCTGGATCTCTAGTAATATTAAAATTATTGAAAATAAACAAATAGTTACCCATAAGTGAGTGAGATAAGTTACATATAGAGAATAAATCAGGAGAAGGGTAATGAGTGCTTAAGGAATATATTTTATATAATAAGGTTAGGGATGGATGGCCTCTCTGTACAGGTGAAATTTGAGCTAAGTGACTGATGAGAGTGAATAAGCCATGTGAAGATCTGAGGGAAGAGGGTTTCATGGTACAGAAAAGCAAGTTCCAAGGCCCTGAATTGAGAATGAACTTGGACTCTTTAAGGGTAAGGAAGAAGGGTAATGTATTTAAGGTTTTATGATTATCAGGGAAAATGGATAGAGTTGATGTCCAAAAGATTGAAAGGCTCAAATTAAGTAGGGCCATTAGACTTGAATAAAAGGTTAGATTTGAAAGTTCCCACATGCAATTCAACAGCAAATTTTTTTCCCTCTGTCTTCAAAATAGATCCAGAATCTGACCACTTCTTAGAGCTTCTGTCATTTTAGTTCTGTTTTAAGCCACTATAACTTTTCACCTGGAATTTTACAGTACTCTTAAAATGCAGTCCTGCTTCCACCCTTTTACAGCTTCTTAGCATATCAGTCAGTGATCCTCTTAAAATGAAACTATCTATATGCCCCATGAACTATGGCTTTGAGTAATTAGAAAAAGATACTATGGACAAATGTATTTGAAAAATGTACACCATCCGAGAAGAATTAGAAAAATTACCTCCCTGAGACTTCAATCCCTTTTATCTCATCTGCCAAGCTTCTATGCAATGCACAAAGCGTGCAACTGCAGAAGATGACTTCCCAGGGAATCCCTGTGTCCCCTTTTCTGCTTTATAATTCTCTGTGGTACTTATCTTCTAAAACACTATTTGACTAATTTGTTGTCTTCCCTTGCTCTCTGGCCTCATTAGAACGTCAGTTCTATGAGGGCATATAATGTGACTGTTTTGCTTATTGCTTTAGTCTCAACTCCCACAATAGTCCTGATACATAGTAGGTGCTCAATAAGTATTAAATAAGTGAACGATAAATATCACTGTAGCATTGTAAACACCCTGGCTGCTATTGGAAAATGAACTTTAAAGCACTAAGTATGGTAGCAGGAAAACCATTTAGGAAGCAATTACAGAAATCTGGTTTCTTGAATTAGAATGAAGGCAGGAGAAACCAAGAGAAGTGAATGCATTTAGAATCTATTTTGATTGGTAAAGCAGACAATAGTTGCAGACAGATTAGATATGAAAAATTAGTGAAAAGGAAAGAGTGAAGGGTAACTTCGATTTGATTTTAGTAACCAGGTAGATGGAAATGCAATTTAATGAAATGAGAAACACAGGGAGAAAAGGTTTGGGTGCTGATGGGTACAGTGGGGTAGAAACAAAGGCAGATATCTCGCTGACTTTTTTAAAAACTTCTATCTTCCTCTTCTTCTCTTTCTTCTTTTTCTCTAATGCAACAAATATACCAGTCATTTCTTTTTATGGTTCTTTCATTCATTTGAAATTTTTGCTTAGAAAATTTTTTTTCGCTCTGAAATAATTATGTATATTTTTATTGTTTTAAGATTTCTTGGTTTTGTTTTTAAATCATTCCATCATTTAGAATTTATTTAGATGTATAAAATTGAATTCTAATTTAATTTCTCAAATATTTAATCAATTATCTTAGAAACCTTTGTTTATTTGTTGAATAACTCCTTTTTTCCCCACTGAGCTGAAATATCACTTTTTTTCATATATTAACTTTTTATAGATGCTTGAATGTTTCTGGGGTTTCTGTTTCTTCTGTTAATGCTAATTTTAAATATCATTTTTTTTAACTAATATAGTTAGGTTCACTAATTTTTTTTCAAAATTAGATTGGTTCCTAACCATTTATTCTCCCTAAGAAAACCACTCAGGATTCTACAACTTCTTTACACTTCAGCCAATTATTTTATTTAAATAATTTACTCTAGGGTTTATATCTCTTTGACTTATACTCACTTGCCTTGCACTTTGCCTCCCTCTGCCTAAGAAACCTTGTACTCTCTCTTCTATACTCAAATTAGTGGCCAATACCTCTATCAAAGTTAATTTAGTGGCTCTATCACTTGTGTTTTTCTAGTAGTATATTCATCTGCTCCTAATACTAATCTCACCGTATTATAATTTCTTATATTTGTATCTTTCTCTTTTACTAAATTGTGCCTTCAGGGCTTGTCTATTTGTATCTTCAGAATCTCTCACATTTCCAATCATTTAATAAGTGTTGAATACATATTTGTTTAATAAATAAATATGTAAAAATTGATATTTTGGCCTCTATAAATCTTTACTTTTCCAGACCAAATCATTACTTTCCAGACCAAAAAAGCTCCAGTAATTTTTATATTCACAAAGCAATTTTTACATGACTTACTTAATGAAGTTTATAGTCTAAATACCTAGGGTTTTTTTCATTAAATTACTGTTTTGCCACACCCACCAAATCTTATTTAAACACTTTTTAAATAATAGTTTACATATGTATGCTTTAAATTCATATTTTATTTGTTCTAGACAATAGATATAATTTAAAAAGTGTGATTTAATCACCAAACATAGTATCTATTACACCCAAATCTGCAAATCTGCTAAGTATGTTCTCTATTTCTTTACTCTAGTTGATTACATGAATGTTGAAGATCTCAGAGCCTAGTAACAAAGCACTAAAGACTTTAGCATTTACTTGATCATTTGCCCAAACTATATTTTGCCAAAGGATTTAAAAGTTCACGAGACTTTGCCAAAGCTTTTTTGAAATCTATGACAACCTCTTCATCTATCTTTTTAGTTATCCTGTTAAAACTCTTTTTTAAACTTGGCTTAATGAAGAATAGAAATAACGAATATGTTATTTGAATAATATATTTAATAAATTTTATCACTGTAAAAACTATAGTTGAAAATGGCTCTGATACTATTCCTATGTAATTCAGTTGTTTCTGCCCTCTCCATTCTGTCAGCTTCATCTGCAGATACATTCACTCAAAACAGTGAAGTGACTGCAACAGTGTAAGTTTCTGCAACCCACATTAACCAGAAAGAGTGTCTCAGTGCCAAAATTCCTGGAGAAAGTCTTGGACTTTGAACTGATTGAACCACCCCATTCATGTTTTTATTACTGCCTAGGGCTAGAGAATCTCATACAATGGTGGTTTAGGCCTGAGTCACTGGAATCAATCATAGCTCATGGACATGAAGATGCACTGGTAGATATTCATTCCTTCTCAAAACCCATTGCTGCTGTGCAGGGTAAAAGAGATACAATGGAAGTTGAAAAGAAAATCAGCAATGTATCCAGCAGACAAAGACACAGATAAAGAAAAACACATAGGCGGTATACAATAGGTCAATTTTGAGATAGTTGCAGTTTTCTTGCTAGGGTGATTCAACAAAACATTGTGTACACGGTGGTATGTAATTGTAATTTACAGGGTTGAGAATATTTTCTTATATGGGACAATTGAAAGAACATTTCAAAAAGAAGGAATGAAATTGGATCATCTTCAAAATTTATTGGCCAGTATCTAGCATCATTGTTTCAGCCTTCTTGATGCAGTTCTATTTTTATAGTTTGTGGAAGAAATGTATTGAGAAATGGTGGATCTGTGACCATGTTTTCTTTTCTTTTACCATAAAAGCCCTCAGGGACTATGTGTTTGTCTGAGCAAGCTGTCAGCCAATTAGAGTTTACTGCAGAAGAAGAAGCTGAGAAAGTTAATCCTGCTCCTTCAAGGCATAGTTAGAAAGGAAATATGAATCTTAAGTAGTACACGTTATTTTATCCACTGAGAACCAAGAGAGACTAGTTAGGCAGGAAGAAGAGAGGATAATTTTAATGGGCTCATTTAAACAGGAAAACCACAGCATACTCAGAAGAAGTAATTTCTTTCCCTTGGTTTACAACTGAGGGTGGGGAGGGAAGCATTAATGAGTTGATACAGACATTTAAAGGCTCTTTCTTCAGTATTTTTTTTTCACATATTAAAACTGCAAAAATTATAGATCACTGTACTAGAAATCAGGTGCTATGTATTCTCTTCCTATACTAATAACATTATGTGTGTCCCTTACCCTCTCTAGTCCTCTGAGTCTTCCTGTGTAAAAGAAACATAATAATGACTGCCATATGGATTTCTTAAAGTGATGACATATCTGTTGAGAAATAAAATCTCTTGTGGACTATAATAATGCATCTAACAAGCATATATTTTATTCAATCACTTTCAGTTCCTGGTCACACTCTTTAGAGCCAGAAAGTTTTAACAATTCTCTTAGTCATGTGATATGAGTGGACTATATCCAGCCTGTGGACTCACTGAATCTTTATCATCCAAGGAGGTTTTATAAAAACACACATATTGAGTCCTCACAGAATATTTTGATTCAGTTGGTCCAAGGTGGGAGCAGAAAATATGTATTTTTTTAAATCTTCCCAGTTGAATCTGATTCTCAGTTTTAATAAATATTGATCACATCCAATTATGTTTTTCAGAATATAAGAAAACTCCCCTCTTTAATTGCAACAAACAAGTAAATATTAAGCCAACCAGTAAATTCTCTGGAAAGCCAAATATTAAGATGTTATATGGGCACTAAAATTTCACTGGAAATGTTTTAAAAAATTAAAGAAATTATATGAAAACATCTCTGGAGTATAGTAGGAATATATAAGAAATATTTTGGCAATAAATTGCCTGAAGTGTTTAAGAGTGGGGAGAGGAAAAGATTAAAACTACCAAGTGACATTAGTAACTACTTTGGATCTCTAAACTTTCTGCTATGGAAATTAGTCTCTTTATTGCAAAGAAGACTTGCTGTTCTTCAGGTTGGGTCATCTCCTTCTCCTTAGTTACCCTGAACAGAGTGCGATCGCTCCTCTAAATAAATGTGCAAAAGAGACTTCTACAGGATTTATTTGAAGGGACTGTCTGGCACGCCCCCTTGTCTCCATCTAGTCCTTCAGAGTGACTTCTCTAAAACTGTACAACTCATTTGGGACAGATTTGAGATTATAGCCCATGTCTTTATTTCCAAGTCTAGTCATTTGAACACCTCACACCATTCTATCTTTAATAGTACCTTAGCAAAGTTATTTTCAATTAATAAGTGGCCAGGGATTCTTTCCATTAGCTTTAGCAAAGCTGGCCACGTGAGTTTGTACTTGCAGGGCAATATATGTACAGTTAGAGTACTATGTTTGGGCTCTGTGTCAGTTCCAGGGAGCTACAGAGTAGAGCTAAAGGACGGTCACAAAAGAAAGAAAAGCAATAAAAATGCCATGTTCTGGGGAAAAGCATTAATAGATTATATTCTAAAGATTATATAGTGTGTATATATTCATGTATGTGGGTCTATTGTCATATTTATGACTACAAAACTATTACATTTCCCTACTAATCACTTAGTTTTTATAATGCAAATTAAACATAATAAAAGTGATACGATCCCTTAATACTTAAAATTATACACAGACAGATCACGCTTTAAAAAATTTAATAATCAAAAATTAGACCTAAAAACCATAAATCAAAAGATAATAATTTACTGAGAAAAGATTTATAAGAAATTAAACTATCTCTTTCAATAGCAGTTCTCTTACTGCATTAAGCACTTGTATTTTGTTTTAAAATGACCTGATAGCCTAAAAGACACTAACTTGAATATCAGAAGATACTATGAATAGATTTACCCACATTTTGGAAGAATAAGTGGTCACATAGTTTTATTTTTTTCAAAATAAAAATTGGGGGGAGGAAATCTTATCTTTATAAATTTTATATATGGGTAAAAATTACTTTGAAAAATAAGTTTATAAAATATCCCATGCTTTTGAAGATTTTCAAAGTGCATAATTAAGCATAATTAAGGTGCTGAAAAGGCCTGCAACAAATGAATTGTTTAATTTTCTTCTACTATTTTCTCCAAGCTTACATAAACACAGAACAATTTAATATAATTTAATATTAGACTTAAATATTCTCTGATATTACTATTCAGAACAAATATAGATCCAAATTAAATAGAAAACAGATTTGTTTTTATACTTTCTATAACAATAATATGTGGCTTTAACTAGATATGTGAGCTTCTAAATGGCTGAGCCTACATATTGCAGTCTTTTGTATTCCCTGCAAGACCTAATACAGTCTTGGGCTTATAATAGGGGTCTAATCAATACCTTCTAAATAAATCACTGAGCAATCAGTCATTGGCATATACTTCACACGAAAAATAGAGGAGTGATTATTTTTGTTCTTCTAGAAATAAGGTTATTTTTGTTATCTTTAGAAATATTAAAATAGACTTTTATAATCATTTGCATTTGTGGCCTGCGAATCAGCTGGTTATAACTTCTTTAAGAAAGGAACAAACTGTGATTAGATTTGTCTTCCCACCTTAAGAGAAATATATAACTGTGACTGGTCAGCAAAGACTATAATGGCATATATCAAAATGCCAATATGTAATAGAAAGAGTGGAATTTCAAGAGCCTGTCCCAAGAGTCTGAACTAGATGGACTGCATTTTGGGACTCATTTTCTCTCCAACTTTAGCTAAAAAGAGGCAGGAAATAAGTAGAACCAGAATTGTATTGCTTTACCCTTCTTCTCTCTAGGTAACTGGTTTTCCTGTGGCCTTTTACTTGTCACTTGGCCTATCAGGTGGCCCACTCTTGGGTTCCAGGAACTGCTCTCTTACCTTTGCCCTTTCTCAAGTGGAGAAATGGAAACAGTTCTCAGCTGTTTCTAGCCGCAATATACAGCAATATACACAATTCTTTGTTATTTTTCTTAAACCTTGCCTACAACTTTGTAAACAACCTCTTTATTAAACTCTCCTCAATTACCTAGTTTGTGTGTGTGTGCCATCTTTATCTTGCCTATAGCCTAACTGCTATATTAGCTGTGGGGTGACTTTGTATAATTACTTAATTTCTTTTAGCCTCAGTTTCTTTACCTGGAAAATGGGGATAATAATATTTATCATTTCTATCTCATAGGTCTATGGGAAGATTAGATGAGTCAATGTTGGTTTTATTTCCCTTTACAAACCTTTTTATTTCTAAAAGATGACCAAATAACATTGTGTACAACCTTAAGTCTTACCCTTACTTCAGATAAGAAGTAAATTCCTATACTGAGCCCTGTGGTGGCCAAAAGCCAAGTGATATTCTTAGCACAATATATATTGTGTGCATGCATAGAGAATCTGAGTGGTAACTTTAGAAAGAAGAGAAGTCTACACATAGGAAACACCCAGACTAGAGGTCTCTCACTGAGTAGCAGTGATTTGGACAACCAGAAGAACTTTCTTTTTTATAAATAAAACAAAAAGACCATACTCTAGGGCATTGGGGTACAAAAGCACTGAAATAAGATAACAACATATTATTGTAGTGAGGTCAGCCATACATCTTTAAGTATACAGTGCAGATGATGAGATGTTGTTTGGAAACATGATGGCTAAAAGTTTATTATAATAATAAAGCCACACATTCACATTTAATAAATATTTGTTTAACCTTTCCATATATCAGCATTGTGCTAGACATATTGAAATATGTTATTTATTTATTTAAGGTAATGTAACTCCAAATCAAGAGAAAACTACTAGATGCAGATTTTTCCTTATAAGTTGTCTATATAGCTTATTTTTTGACCAATAAAAATAACCAGGTAAAGAGAGTGTTTATATCTTTTCCTTAGAATAGAAACAGCATTTGTGATTTAATTTCCAAGACCCCTCTTTCTGATATGGAACTTTCTCCCAAGGTGATACTAAATATTACATTGGGGTGGGTAAAGTCTGATTATACTCATCTGCTTCTTTTCTCCTTGTAGTATTTTGTGTGCCCTTCTCTAAGTTTCATGCATAGTCAAAGAAATGTTATTTACACAGAATAAACATCCTGGGTTGAAGGTCAAGCAGTAATGGTAGTCATTGATAGGACCATTAAACGAAGGCCTCCTTTAAGTATTTATTTGTTTAATCAATTTCAACAAGATCACAAATTAATCAGATCAATAAAAAAGAGAAAACCTAGATGGTAAATAATCAGCAATACATGAGATCTATCCACATGTAAAAAAGATTGAACTGTTAAGTGTCAGATAAAACAAACACCATACACCATATATCACATACATCACACACACACACACACACACACACACACACACACACACACACACACACCAATAAGCAAGATTAAATATAATGACTCTATAAAGCTATTTTAGTTAGAATAGTAAGAATTTACACAGTTCGTACTATTATTCTTCCAAGTTTATTCCATCATTTTTTTTATGTTTCATTAAGTGGAGTGGAGGAAAGTCATAAATAAAATATTATTATTTATAGCAAATCTCTTTATACACCTCAATAAACTCAACCAAAGTTTCTTAGACAGGGCCCCAAAGTCAGTGAAATTAAATAATTTACAGAGATCTTCAAGCACAAACTTGAAATAGTATATAAAAAGGCTGTGGTCAATAACCATATTAATCATAAAAGTGTTTATTTGCTGCAAGAATTAAATAAATTTAACTTTTATAGGATGTTTCACATAGTAATATTCTTCAAGGATAAAGTACATTCCCTGTTGCCTTAGCTTCAGCTTAAGCCAAGAAATATGGCATAGACTAGCATAAACTCAAACCTCGACTAAAATTAAGCAACTTAATGTACAACTAACTAAAAGGTATTTAATATGCATGCTAATGAGACAGGATTTCTGTGTTTTAAGAACCTCCAACTGCAGAATTGTAAGCACTGATTTTTCCTCTCAGAGAAAAGAGAGAATTGCATTGGTTACTTTAAGGAAGTTGAGATTTCTCTGAGCAAATTGTAGACAAGATTTATTAATGATGTTTCATTTTTTCTGCATGAACATAAGAAAATGTAAAGTTTAAAATTTCCAGTCATGACTATATAACTATAAACTCCTATACATTTTTGTCTATTCTCTAGCAGAGAAGTGTACAACTGACCCTTTAACAACACTGGTTTGAATTGCACAGATCCACCTATACATGCATTTTTTTTTTTCCAATAAAGTCAGCCCTTCGTATCCTTGGGTTTCACATCTGTGGATTCAACTGACTGTGCATGGGAAGCAGTAGTATTTTTGATCCTCTTTTGGGAATTTATGAATGAGGAAGGCTGACTTAAGTAATATGAGAATTTTAGACTTTGTCAGGGTTTGGATCCCCTATCTCTGCTTTGTTCAAGGGTCAACTGTATTTGTGTTTTTTTTAATTTTATTTATGAACCTTCTCAATTGCCTCTCACCAGATATAAAATAGAAAGATAGAATGATAAAGCAGAAATGCACAGAGTGTACTTTGGAGTTTTTCAGAGACCTATCTGTATTAGCCAAAATAATCAAGCCTCTAAGCAATTAATAAGATCAACTATAGAAACTAATACAGCAAATTTGAATCCCTTTTTGTATAGATCCCAGTAGCCTAGTTACTTGATATATGCAAGATGCGATCAGAAAGAAAGAAGAGGAGACAGAACTTGATTTCATGAGGCTAATAGCTGTGGCAAAACTTCCTAAACATGAGACCAAGTGTTTCTTAAGCCTTAAAAATGTACATGATAGTATTTGCCCTTTCTACATCATAAAGTTGTAATAAAACTTTAAAGAAATAATTTGTACTAAAAGTGCTTTGAATTCTATAAAGTGCTTTTTAAAATGTCTGTTCCTTTTCTCCTCAAAAGTTTAGTGACAAGTGAGTGACAAGTGGGGAGCAGGCAATGGCCAGAACTGGGTAAAGATTGAGATTAAATAAAAATATGTGAGAAGGAGAGCCCTTAGTCACCTACTCTATACGCCCATTCTCGTATCTCTTCAAGAATAAAAATAACCTGATTGGCCTGATTTCAGGATATCTATGGTCACAGTTATTCATGAGAGAGTTCATAGTTTATTGAAAGGCCACATAAGGAAGTGACTTGCTTTCTCTCTCTTTGCCCTATAAAGTCTAAAGCATGAGAAGGTAGTTCTGGCCATGTTGCCCCTTTTTCACCCTGTATCATAAATATTGATCCTCTTTTCTTATTAGTTTCTCAGGATTTCATAATGAAAACCAGAAAATGAAAATATTACAAATTTAAGTTGGGATTTAGTAGAATTTCCTAAGGATATGAGGGTAGAACTTTGTATTGGGATTTGGGCATAGGCATAGATGACAATAAAGTGATTGTGATCCCTGTGCCATTGTCATTTTCATAAATTCTTTTCTTTAGTGCATTGTAAGAAAAAATGGTTATGGGCTGGGATGGGATTCAGATACCACACTTTCTCTGGTCACATTATCAAAACCTTGCCTTGATTTATGATACATACCACTAGAATTCCTTGTACCATCATTTATTCATTCAGTCAACATATGCACTCTTCTAGGTACAGGAGACTCAGTGATTAACAGGACATATGAGGATCCTGCTTTTGTAAACTACATATTCTAGGAGAAAGGGGTGCCATAATATGGTCTATACAATGAGGGAAGGAGTGAGGTAGAAGGCAAATCATGGTGAGGGGATCCCTGTGTTTCAGAGCCTTCCTACTTATGCAAATGAAAATTTATTCTTCCCATAAAACAATGACAACAGTTGAATAGTATTAAAGGGAAAGAGTTTCAGAAATTATATAAGATGTCTTACCAAAACCATTTGTGGAAGAATAATATTCTGTGGATTTTATTCCTTTGCTCTGCTAGTGAAGAAACATTGCCCGACTTTCTTGAGAGAATGTGACTGTTCATTCTATAAGAATCAATGCAGGATTTCATGGAGAATTGGAGGACTTTAAAATTAACTCACATTCACCAGCATGAATGTCACCTAGGACTGTCAGTATGGCTTGAAATGCTGCAAATTCAAATGTTTAACAATCAGGTTAGTAATGGCTTTAAAAATCAAATTTGTGGTATCTCAATATATATGAATTCTAATAATGGTAATTCAAATGTTTTAAAATAAGTACAGATTTATTTTTGATGCAGCAGAATGTCTGCAGGCCAAAATGTAGTTCCATGAAAGATGACAGGTGGGAAGAAATAAATTTACACAGGATATTTTGGAACAATGAGAGATAAAGCTAAGAAGTATTGATTTGATATTTTTGTATGGTTTGGAGGTCAAATGGAAATCAGATGGTCAAAAGCATTGTAAAATATTTGCTTTACAATCTGATAATAGTTAGAGGATGTATATATATAACCAAAATCTCAGCCATCCTTACCCTGGATATGTATCCCAGAGGATTTCTTACATTGATCTTAAGGGAACATTTAGGAATGTTTGACATGGTAGTTTTTACAGAAGAGGAGACTTTGAGGCAACCTAGGAATATGGGAAGGGATACAGAATCAAATAACTAAAATATGATAGATGAATACTATAGATTATTAAGTCAGTTAAAAATAAATACATAAATGTTTATATAGTAAAATGCACAGAACTTACAAATATAGAATGGAGTGAAAAAAAGAAGCAGAAAGAAATTTATAACACAACATGATTTATATTTAAAAATACCCTAATACTTCTTCTCTACCTGTTTTATAAGGTCATATTCATATCAAAAGACTAAAATCAAATATATTAGGTGCCTATGGAAAGAGAGAAGGAGGAAAGTAAGCATAGGGGATAAAAGGAGAACATAGAATAAAATTAAATAAAAAGAGAGGACATATGTTGATAATATGCTATAAAATGAAGAGTGTAAGTAACTTATTTCTCTTTTCTGGGCAGAAGAAAATTAAAAAATAAAAAGTGAAAAAAAAAAAGAAAACATTTTCTTTATTTGCTTCTCCAAATTTCTCTGAGAAGTACGGAAACACAATTTCAATTAAGGGAAATCACTGAAAATAAGAATTGATGTCATCTTAAGGTAGCACAGCAAGTTGTGGGCCAGAATTAGCTCCTAACATTCCAAGCACATGTGACCCGAACAGGCACTGAACTTTTGGTAAAAGGAGCAAGGACATAACACTGAAGGAATAGGTGAGTGTTAACATTTGTTTAGTGACCCTCAATTTAGAGAGAGTAACTCATATCCACATTTTAGTGGTCTTAAAAAAAATGAGAGGATATCAAAACCATGCATGCCCTGTGCAACTGTAAGGGAAGATAAAATGTGCTCTTTCCTCTTCCCCTCCCTGTTAGCTATTGTAATGCCTACAGATGTTTTCCTTCTGACTCTCATCTTTGCTTCCCTCTGTGACCCTTCCCCTCATACTGATTTTGTTTTTAACTTTCCTTGACTCTCAGTCCTGGCCTCCTGACTTCCTTGTAACTAACACCATATCCCTGTCGACCTGGCATCCACTTGAAGATTATTGCTTTGCACTGGCATCTGAGAACTTCCTCCTCTCCTGACCTTGACAGCCACCACTCGGTGTTGTATATTTGGAAAAGGAAAGGCAGAGGCTCCCACACAGAAACATCTGTGTCAGTGCCCATTTTCTCATATCTACTTAGAATATTTTTTTAATACTATGCTAGCTATTAGTATGGATCTAATGTTGCTTTTTAAAGAAAACCACATTTAGATGTAGGAAAAATTACCTTCATATTTATATAAAGCATCTTTATGTGAGATCTAAATGTTTATGCCCAAGTTAGAAGTCATAGGCCAAAAGAAGACAAAAACCTACCTCGACTGGTATTTAGGGCAGTAAGCTAATAGGGATTCTTTTATAATTTAGCACTGAACTGGACTTGTTATATAACCAAGAGGGGAATTTTCTTTGGATTGAATATCTGTTTCCTGTTCTGATAATTGGCACCTGCTCTAAATTTGGATGAGAATGCCACGTGCAAGACGAGCCAAAGTGAGCTTAGAAGACTCCATATGTGATCAGAAATGGGAAAACTTTCTGGCTGAGGCTTTCATTAGGCAAATGAAAGCTTTAGGGTTTCATTTCACTTCAAAGACAGATCCTCTAAGCAGTACATCCTGTTGTGCTGGTGGTGATGATATTATATTAATAGCCATAAGATACTCGGGCCAAAGAATGGAATAGATGGTATCTAATTTCTAGCCATAAAACGTGAGTAGTTGGGCAGCACCAGTGATTTTTGTGACATTTACAAGATGATTAAAATATTCCTAAAGTTCTCAGAAAGTTTTCCCTTAAATATATTTGCCACTCTGTGATGGAATGAGTCATGCAACTATTTCAATAACCAGAAGTTGTCTCAGCTATGCTGTAAAAACAGGAGCAAAAGTCAACTCAATTGTTATGAACAGCCAGCTACTCCAAAATGATCCTTTGACTTTTCATTTGCTTTTCAACTAACTCATGCCATCTCTGTTTACTAATACAGATTGCTATAACCAAGTAATGTCAAATTTATTAAGTACTTACTCTGTGCCAGATATGTTGTAGATAATTTAGCATGCCTATGATTTAGCATGCCATTTGTGTACTTTGCTCTCAGATCTTTTCTCTGTCTTTCTGCTGTTTTGCTGTTTCATGTGGAATTACATTTCCAAAGTTTCCTTTTCCCTCTGGCTTCTATGTAGGTTTGGCCAATGGAGGACATTGCTCAAAGTTGGTGTTTCTTTCTTTGTATTGCTGGCAGTATTTCAGCCTTCTCTGATGCTCCAGTTTTCATGAGCCAGCCCCTGCCTTGGTATTCCACATACTGCTGAGTGGGAACTGCCTGGTTTCCCCTGTCACCAAGGTATCCTCCACTGGCAACCCCAGCCAACCCAATTTATCCCTTTGTTCTTCCAGGAATAAAGGTGGTTGTTGCTGCCTTCTATGTCTAATAATTAAGATGCCTAACCATCCTTTTATTAGCTTCTCAGCTTTCCCAACACCTGTCTAATCAATTTTCTGTTTCATTTTTTTTCTGTTTGGTACATCCTGAATGGATTGTGTTTTCCTGATTAGATATTTGCTGATATAATGAACATGTATACTATCTTGGTTAACTGAAACTACAAAATAGTGAGGAAGGTATCATTATCCCACAGGAAAATAGCACATGATGCAAAGGTTCTGTGAAGTTATGTGTGTGTATGCGTGTGCACATGTGTGTACATGTCCACACATGCATGTATGTGTATGTGGTCACGAAGATAGGAAATAGGGATCTCCAATGTGAAATATGTTTGCATTACAAGACTATGTTCCTTCAATGACACCACATGGCCCTGCCTTCCTTGTTGAAATCTGTTATATTACAGAATATTATGAAATCTACATGTCTTTTCTAGAAGAATATCCTGCCTAGTGGAAGGCAGCCCTGATAAAAAGGGGTAAGCAAGCTATCAATGACTCGCATGGACCTAACTTCTTTTTACTGCCCCCAAAGAAGAGTCGCCTTTACTCCTACTCAAGATCAACTCATCCCTTGAGTTCTTGACTAAATCCCCTCGGTCATCCTCTAGAACCTTGTTTCTTCAATTATCTCCTTTCTCCACTATTCGATCTCATCATTTTTTTCCCAACATATACATACATAACTCCTATCATTAACAACATCACTTTCCTTTGATCCTGTATCCAAACACTCTCTTATTTTTTATGTTTCCAGTCCTCTGCTTTCACATCTTTCCTTCACTTCCCTTTCCACTGTCTTCATCACTCTACTTCTTTCATTCTGGACATAAATAATCTCATTGCCAAATTCCCTAATTCTCTGTTCTTAAAGGATACCTCTGCTATATTTGACTATGTTTGCCACACTGCCATGACCTTTATCACCACTTCCCTATACTATTTCTCCTCTTACAAATCAGACTGTTCGCTCATGTCTCTTCACAGGTTTCTGTTTTTCTACCTGTTATTTAAATGTTATTATTCATCAAGATTCTGTCCTTGGCCCATTACTATTATTATTGGACATATTTTCACTAGAAAATCTCATCCATTCATCAAGCTTTCAAATAGCACTTAAATGTTAAAATTCTCTAATATATATTTGTAACACAGTCTCTCCAGATGTTTAGATTCATTATCTTGAAGCCTGCTAACTGTTTTTAATGCACTATTTTTTTAAAAAAATTATTGTAACCTTCAGAACTGGTTTTTTTACATGTAATCTATATTTTAGTATCTTCTGAGCATCTGAATCACTCATACCTGGAACCTGAGAGTTTTCCATGGTTTCTCCTTCTTCCTTACCCATAAACGTTGACCTAATTTGCCTTGTATATATCCTTCATTGGGTCCCTCTTTTTCATCTCTACTACCACCGCCCTACTTCCACTCTACTCTTTCCCTGCTTTGTACAACTTTTCACACACACACACACACACACACACACACACACACACACACACACACACACCATTAGTGATTTTGTCGATAGGTAAGGTACTCGCTTATCTTTCAAGTTTCCTTTGCATCATTCCCCTCTCTTTCTATGTATTACTACTCATCATGAGGCTTCTTAAGTGCCATGCATGTGCCATGCTTCCTCTGACCAAAGGGACACTGCCCACATTATTCCCTCTTTCTGGACAGCTATCACTCTCTCATTACCTAGATAACTTTACCCATTCTTTTTATTACACCTCAAGTAGGATTTCTTCAAGGAACCCTTTTTTCAGTCTGTATTAGGCACACAAGAACAATGTTTTTTTTTTCCACCAGACCATTTTTCCAGATTTTAATTTAATTTTACATATACTTATCTGATTAATATATCTCTTCTACTACTCTGAAAGCTCCTTAAGGGCAGGAACTCTGCATCAAATCCATAGCATATAGCATAGTCCTAATACATAATTTATAATCGATAATTAGTTACAGCATAAATGAACAAAATAAATAAAAGCTGCTGAAGACAGAATTGTTCCACAGAAATCTGATGAAGTTTGATGGAGGCAACCTTAGAGCATGAAATACTCGGAAACTCCCTGTTTTCTTGTGATTGTTTTGAGGATCATCCTATGTGTATGTAAAAATAATCTGAGAATCTATATAGCTTCAGAAATATTGTCCATGCCTCCTAAGTGTGTGTGTGTGTGTGTGTGTGTGTGTGTGTGTGTGTGTGTATGATATATAGCAGGTTTTAGCAACATGACCTTATTCTCTTGTATAACCTGATGTAAGAGCACTCTTCTTTTCCTTCATTCTCAGTTCCTTTGGTGTTTTTCATAATATATCTGTTTTATTTTTCTCACTATCAATGCCGTAAATGTTTGAAATATGCTGAGAGAGGAACAAGAAACTATTAACAAAAACATTTTCAGAATTAGGATACATGCTGATACTTTGGAGCAAGTAGAAGTTAGAATTGTACTTTTAATTTCTACTTTGGAAATTTCATATACTGAGATTTATGAATAAAAAGTATAAATAAAAAGAGTAAGTAGTTAATGTAAGAAGAAAGTGATATTTTTATTGTGATGGCTGTTCAAAACTATGCATCTCTTATCACTTATGTATTACTGTGGGATACTAAAAAGCAGTATAACCTTCTAAACATAACATAATATCTGTTCCTGTGGAAGAAGTTACAAATGCCTACTGAAAGGAAACTAGGGTTTGTCAGATTTGTTATTTTATATAAAGCCCCATTCAGCAAAACTGAATGTATTTGAGAGTGTAAAAAAATTGAAATTTGAGCAGAAAAGGTTTCTGCCTACTATTCTGAGGTCTGTATCTCAAAACCATAATCAAAGACTAAAGTGGGATTGGGTTTAGTCCTACTTTTTCCATTGACAGTTTTTATGTTTGTTACTTTTATCATGCATTAGTAAATTATTTTTTTCTTTATAACTATATATATTTTACCTCTATTATACCAAGACCTGAAAGGATAGTTATAAAGAGGTCTTTGAATATATGATCCAAGTAGAAAATAATATGTATAAACAGTGGAAAGAAGCTTTGTTCTTGTATGATTAACGTAGACCGAAAAAAGTGAGGTGATAAGATGACAAACTGTTTCTTGAAGAAATCCTAGTTCAGGTATAATTCAATTATCATATACTTGCCTGTCCCTCCATGATAAAAAAACTATTTAAAAAATATATTGAATGCTCTTATTTTTGTTTTCTTTTTCTATTTTGTCTTATATTAAAAAAACACCTGAAGAAAGATTTCTAAAATCTCAAATGATATATACTTATGTAGGTATACACATTTATACACACATTTCTGTGCATTTTAATACACATATATATGAGACTTCTTAACTGTTTTAATAATGAGATAATTCCTTAGGAGACTTTCCTATTGTTGCATATATTGTTGCACGTGTGTGTGTGTGTGTGTGTGTGTGTGTGTGTGTATACATACATACATATATATATATATACACATACTATTACATATATATATATTTTTTTTTTTCTTTTTTCAAATCAAACTCAGGAATCCCAAAAAGATGTCTGGGAAAAAAGAAAGTTATATTGTTGGGGCAGACGCCAATACAGGAAAAAAGGCTCTAGCCCCTCCCTCTCCTCCTGGGAGACACAGATGAAGGAGGAACAGACAGAGGACACTGAGTCAGATTCCTTAGGTGATTAAAAGACACAAAGTACAAAAAAAAAAAAAGTAAGGTATTGGCTGAGAATCAAGATTATAAAAGACTGAGAATAGAAAAGGAGAGTGCTAGCAAAAACGTGAGACTTTTTTCCCCTCTTCTCTTGAAAAAAGAGCCATAGAAAAACTGGAATAGAAATGCTTTTATCTAAAAAGAAAGAAATGAATACATGTAATTTCTGGGTCATCAGAATAGCTCAGCAGCCAATCCCAGCTCCACCCTCACAGAGAAAAATTGTGCTAATGACCTTGAATGTCTCTTTTTATCTGGTGAACATTGAAACACCTCAGCTGGGATGGAGAGAGATAGGGGATCTCCCTACCAAGTGCAACTTCAACTTGGGAGTAGTCTAGGAATTTGGAGGGGTTTACGCTCTCCTTCAGCAGTTCTGCATCTTAGGGACCAGCAAAATGTTATCACAAGTTCTCAAGGTGCAGAAAAAAGTCAGCCAGGCTTCCCAGGCCTGCTTTTCCTCACCGATAATACAAGTTAAGGAAACCCTCGCTTACACTACAGATCTCTAAGGCTCTTCCAGCTGTTTTAACATATCGGAAACATCTTTTATAAATCCCAAAGGCCTAAGTTTAAAATAGTAATTCTGACCCCAAATTCCGTTCTGTTGGTGTCAAACTCAGAGCTATTATGAGCAGCTCCAGAAAATCTCCTTGGTAGGCTGAACACCATGTGTCCAAGAGGTTAAATGGGAAACAGAGTGTGAATTACTTAGAGAGTTATTTTATAAACAAACACCAACTAGGATTGAACTCTGTACTGATTTGGAGGTGACTTAAGTCCAATTTCCTGCTCCTTCCCACTCTTTCCTTTCAGGACCAAAAGCATTAAGTGCAGCAAAGAGAACCCCTGCTGAGAGCCTCCCCTCTTCTCTTCCTCAAGATCCTGACAGGAAGGGGCTGCCTTTTGTCACAATTTGACTGACTGGCCAGTGACAGTGAAATGCTCCATCATGTTCAGCCTGAAGGACAGTGGCACTAATTCTAGAGAACAAAACAGAGTAAAAAAAAAAAAAAATAGCTTAGAGAGAAACGGGCCAAAAGCTCATCCAATAACAGAACTTAAAGCATCTTCTGAATGACAGCTAGTAAGAGGCGCATCAATCAATCCAAAGGTCTCCATACCCCTTCATACTATTTCTATCAGTGAGGCTTTCCCAAACCTATTATGATCCAAAGTTATGACATAACCAAGCGTCTCAATAAAACTCTTTCCTGGACTATAGAAGCCCAGGTCAGTTGAAAGTGAGTGCCCAAACCAGCAGGCTTAAGGAGCATGCTAGGGCTCAGAGCAGACCTTTTCCTTGTTCTCCCTTGATGTGGCAGATCGCCTTCTGCAGCCTTGGCTGTGATCTCAGCTCCTCTCACTCTCTTTGTTGGCTATCTGCCTGGTCTCCTGCTGTCCTCATCTGTAGGAGCTACACAGCTCAGCAAGAAACTGTTCTTAGTGTGCCAGTCACAGCCCTGGAAGAAAAAGAATATAGCAATACTTGCCTGAAAAGCAAAAGAAGCTCTATTGCACTGCAGAATTCACTCTTTTAAGAACTTCTGATTTTACAAAAGGAAACCTTCCCAAACTCAAAGATAAGATGCAAACCACCACGTCTTAAAACTGACAGCTCTGTTTCACTCACTAAAGTAAAAAATATGTAAAAATTGTGAGAGAAATGCCCTCTCACCGGCTGCTGGCTGCTGATCGTTTTTTCAGACACTACTTTGTATCACTTTACTGTTTAGAGATTCAGAGTAATTCTTTGTTAGGTATTACATACTAATGTCTTTCAACCAAGATGAAAATATTTAACCATGCAATAATCTGTGTGATTGTTATCGCTTATTCTGGAATTACTGGTTTATTTGATAATTATGTAATGGGATAAGATATACAAAGACAGCGGTTCTGATGTGTAAATAAGCAACAGATCCTTCTGGTAATTATATCTGCTTATCAGAAACTTGCTGATTTATTGATATTTATTCTTCGTAATAGGGTCAAAAAGCTTGCACTGTGTTCAGAAATGAAAGCATCAAAATACCACTCACCTGTGACACAATTTTGATGTGAATTATATACTAGTAATTGAATTATAAAGTTTAAACATATTTGGAAAATACATGCTCTACAATGTCTAATATGAGTCTTAAGTATTAAGGAATCTGTTAAATGATGCTTGGTCACTTTCAATAAATGCCATATCAATTATATCTTTAATTATTGTTACATATTAAAATATGCTATTTGAATGAGTACTAATGAGGGAATGGGGGTTTTGCTGAAATGTAAGTCCTTTAGGTTTTTATAAAGCAAATGCCGTCATGATTACTTCTTGAACTTATACTTTAAATATCTTGTATAAATATATGACAGCGAAAGTTCATATTTTAATGGAGTAAGTTTGTTTTCCTCTTCTGGGAAATAATGAATAGATGTTGTTGAGTTTATAGTACCTTCTCAATAAATATCTATTGGTTAAGTATTAACTAAAAAAAAGCAGAAAAAATTTAAACTTTATTATGTCATAAATAGGACTCAAAAAATTTTTGGATTATTAGGGTCACTTATGCAATTTAAAATCTAGATAATATAAGGAAAATTTTTATCTGTATTTGATAGTTTCTCCTTAAGAATGATTTTTCTTGGCCTTAAGTTTTTAGGGAAAAAGAAATAAAATGTAATTTACCTCTGGGGAACAGAAAGACTTTCATTATCTCTCAGGCACAAGATGGTCGATATAACTGTAAGTTCTTAGTACATTTAAATCATATCCTGAAGATGCTTGAGAATTATAGAAGAAGTTTAAGCCAAAAGTCTTCTCGCCTTTCTTTTCTGTGTAACTGGAATCAGAATCAGGGACAACTGAAAAATGCATATTTTCCAAAACTTCCTTTGAATTACAATTTTTGATTGAATTCTAGTCTCATAACTTAAGGATGATTATAGTCACTTCTGACATATGTCTATTCTTAAGCATACATGTATAAAATACAATTTTCATAATATAGTAGTACTTTTACACTCCCAAGATGTTTTATTTAAAAAGTCAGCATGGTGCAGCAGAGTCAAGAGACCCACATTTTAGTCTCAGTTTTACTCCAACTAACCATTGTAAGTGAATTATTTAATTCTTTGTGAAATTAATTCAGATGAGATCATCTCCAATGATCTCCAATCTCTTTTTTTCAAGATTTCAGAGGTGATGTGATGTCTCCCTTAATAACAAACCCCAATTTTTTTATATATTGAGAACTTTCTCTGCACCATTTACTATTCTAAGTATTTTACCTGTATTTTCTTGTTTAACCTAGATTAGCAACAATTTTGGATGAAGCTAAGATTTAGAGATGTCAAGTGACCTGCTTAATGTCTCATAGCTAATAAATTATAGACACAGAATTTCAGCCCATGTACTCTGACTTTGTTATATCACCAAATCTAAGACTGCATGCATTGTAATAAAGTAAAAGCATTTATTTAAACTTGAGGTGTCACAAGTTGAGTTCCCTGAGAATCGGGCTTTGAGACAGATTATCAAGCAGGAGGTTTATTAGAGACTGCCTTGTGCAAGGGAAGAGAAAGAAGAGAGATTAGACAAAGGAGAAAATTAGCTGCAATGCAATCTCAACACATGTCTCAGTCCTGGAATTTCTGAAGATGTGATGAGCATTCAGAGTTGTCCAGAATTCAAGCAAGAGGATAGGACCTTTATATCTTCCCATTTATATTCAATCAATCACTGCATACAAGAAACTCTGGGAAGGGTGTGTGACCTTGGGTAAGGCCTGTCTCTCAATTGCAGATGTAGGCAATCCCAGAACCTATGGGAATGCGTCTTTATTCCTGCAAGGGCCTGGAAGACTCATTACAACATCCAAAATGGAAGGAAATACAAATGTAAAAAATCTGATCTATTTCTATATGAAAGTAAAGCAGAACTGGGAAGCAAAGCAGAATAATCAAAAGTACTTAAGTAGTAGGCTGCACTGAAAAGGAAAAGAAAGTTAAGGTTTGATTTCTTTTACTTTGTTTAGAAAAATATCCATTATTAAGCATGTAGCATAAACACACATGAAGGTTAGGATTTTAATGAGGAAGAGGTTAATGCTGCTGTGTCTGCAAATGATGATAATGACCAAGGCGATATCTCCATAACTACTAAGGAGCTAATATGATACATAGCATCCTTAGGATAAATAACCATTCTAGTAGCAACATCAAGAAGGAAGAATGCTGCATATGCATTTTTTCCTGTTTATTTATTTATTTGTTTAGTATAATTTAGTGGGAATATCATAAATCTTGAGGTCAGGTATGTTTTGAACCCCAATTCTGTCTCCAGTGTGTGTAACTGTGTGTGTGTGTGTGTGTGTGTGTGTGTGTGTGTGTGTGTGTGTGTTTAATGCTATGAACCAGAGCTTCCTAAGATATAAAATGATTAAAGTTAGGTGATTAGATGAATACCAATCATATAAAATAACTCACTGTCAAAATATCAACTCTCTTGCAGGATGTCTGGCATATAATAGATGCACAGTAAATATTACTTCCATTTAAACTTTTCCTTCATAGTTGAACACATTCATTCATCTAGTTACCCTTTTATGTGCCAGACTCTAGAAATACAAAGATACAGTCCATGTTTTCTAGAAGAACATATTCTGCAAAAAGAAACATAATATTTAATTAAATATTTAAAATTATTAAAAATTAAAAAATTATTAAACATTAAACACTAAAAAATGTTTAATGTAATTTATTCTGGCAAATGTGACAATGGAGGTATGAAGAAAATGCTAGAACATGGAGAGTGGTAGAACTATTCTACAAATAAGAATGGAAAAGGTTTTACAGATTTCTTCTCTCTGAATTAGTATCTCCAGATGAATAGAGGTTTCAATCAGAGAGGGTTTATGAGGACTTTCTAGAAAGAAGTAATGATACTGTGTGTTATATTTTTGTCTCATTTGTATATTTTTGGTAATTTAGGTTCATTTTTTAATAGTAAAAAACAGTATTTTTCAGGCAATTCTTGTTACTCATTTTACTCACTTTATTAGCACCATTTAACAAAGCTGATCACTATCTCCTTTGTGTCATACTTTCTAACTGGCATCCCAAAGGTTATTTTCTCCTTGTTCTCCTACTTCACAGAATGTTCCCTCTCAATCTCATTTGCTACTTTGTCTTCTTTACCTAATTGGAATGCCCCAGGGCTACCCTTCCACCTCCTCAAGATTCTAATGATAATCATTCCCTAAGTGATCACATGTTGTCCCTTGAATTTAAATGCCATCTACATGTTGAGTATTCCTCATATTAAGTGGCACCTCCATCCTTACCTGTGACCCCAGCTTCATGTATTAGAAGAGCCAGAACGAGCCTTTAAAAAATGAGCAGGGTCATATGAATATTCTCACAAAGCCCATCAGTACCCATGGCTTCTCATTTTCTTTCCTTTTTAATTTTTTAATTTTTCAATTACAGTTGGAATGCAATATGATATTAGTTTCAGGTGTACAACATGGTGATTAGTCATCTTATTTTCAATAAAGCCAAAGTCCCTACAAGATCCTATAAAATGGTCTTTTTTTTTTTTTTTTAATGCCCCTGGCCTAATCTCTACTCCCTGCCCCCCTCATTCACACTACCACACTTTTTTTTTTCACTTTAATCCTTGTTGCTCTTAAAAGTGTCAAGTAGTCAGGAAGACTAGCTAGATAGAGACTGAAGAAAATGAAGGCAAGCTAGATCAACCAGCACTTCTATATCTGTCTCTCGCTGAATCTAACCACACTTGCCTTCAGAGCATCATGGCTACTCTTTCGCTTCTGCCTTCTAAACCTCATTAAATGTCTTTTCTGTCCAACCTTATAGGGAAGGGATGCTGAGAAATGTAGGTCCAACTTATCTAAGTGATCAAATTACAAAACCATCACAGTTGTTAATATGCAAAACAATTTCTGTGTCCATTTCTCCACAATAGCATTTCTATTTTCTATTACTGAAATTGAGGAAACACTATAGCATAGTAATTAGTAAAGTCTTTGGTACCAGACAAGTCCACATTTGAAAACCTAGCACTGGCATTTACTACCTATGGGAGATTAGAGAACTTAACCTTCTTGGGTCCCAACTACAAAGTAGGGTAATAATATTACTATTTTAAGGATTGCTCTAAAAATTAAGACATATAGGGTATAGAAATCACCTGGACTCTGGTAAATATCCCAAAATGTTAGCTATTAGAATGCTTGTTATTATATTTAGTGAGTGCCATACATATAGTAATAAAAAAAAAAAAAGCAAATGCCAAAAAATTAAAAGAATTATTGAGGAGGGAAAAGGACTAGGTAAGGAATTCACAAACTAAATAATTAGTCCCCATCCACTAGTTTCAATATAATTACAAAGTTCTTGGTGCCATTTTAAAATATTGATCCTCAGGAAATATCTATGTAGTAACAAAGGAGATGGTGGAGATGGCACACAATGCACTGAAATATAATAAATCTTTTTTCTAAACGTTGCACATACCTTTGGCTTTTTCCATTATTTTAAATATTCTTTCCAGTTATAACCATTAAATGAAGGTAACAAGACCCTGAGACTAAGAAAATCAGTCAAGTAGGGTTTGAACTTTTTTAGAAAAAGGTGGCATTGACATTTAAATCCATCTGTGACTCCTGAAAGAAAGCACAGGTTTTAGTGAAATAAGCAGGAAGTCTTGGCTAATTGTTACCTATGTGCAATGCAAGTATAACCCATGTTTGTTCAGATTACATCAAACTGAGGATTCAAATAATGTCACAAAAGCAGTGACATAGTGGCACTTTTCAGGCTAAAGGCTTATTTACAGCATTGTGAAAACCCCAGCTCACACTCAAAATTCCTTCTGCTCAGGAATTCCCCAGGAAGTGTCTCATGTTTAATGCTGAATGTAATCTTCCTATCTAATCCATAACAGCCTTCTTCTTTCACACTCCTGGCACCGAACTCTGAGTCACCATGTCTCATAACAGTTCAGGCCCTATGCTATGGCAGATACAAGGAGTCTCTTGTTCTTGATATCAGCAATGGGCCCAACACCCAGGAAAGAAAGTTGTTATTCTCTTTCCTTCTAATGATTCTATCAACCCTGGTTTTCTGGTTGTCACATGCCATAGTAAACTGGTCTAGATTAGACCACTGTGGCTGTCTTCCTATTGCTGCTGCCGTAGCTGCTGCTGCTGCTGCTGCTATTGCTGATAATCATTCAGTTCTCTCCTACTACTATCTCTCTTTGAACAGGGGAAATGTCCTACATCCAAGTGTTCAATTGTGTTCTGTTCCACATGGAACAAAACATCTATACTGCTTTATGTTCTCTAGGTCTTAAACAAAATTTTAGTGATATCACTAAGTAATAAACTGAAGAACAAAAAATTTCACCTGATTTTCTCAGTGAGAACCCTGTGATTGTCTGAAAGAAATATTTTAATAAGTTTCTATTGAGCCATCAGGATGGAGACTTAGACCTCAAGGGAATATTCAAATAGTGAAGATCTTAAGACCAAAAAGGGGTGAGAAAGAGAAAAATTGGAGCATGAATGAGAAAGTGGAAGAAAACAGAAGAGATCGAGAAAACACTGTGCAGTATTACATGACCTCTCAGTAAACCACAAATCTTCTATTCAGTCTGCTAATTCTAGTAAAATTTCCTAAAAGCCTTCTCTAATTAAATTTATTGAGAAAGTGGTAAAGTTCTGTATTAAGGTTGACACAGGATAAAATTGGTATAGACCCAGGAGCCAGAGCAATGATTGACCAAGAGTTTTCAGAAATCTTAGAAAGTTTTAGGCTGACTCCAAGTGATGGTGTTTGGATTTTTAAATTAAAGTTATTCAGTTCTCCAGGGAAAAAGAGTTATCACACTTCATAAGAATTAAAAGATGTTTTATTACTTCTTTCTCTTCTCAAGACTGGCAAAGCAGCCTGAAATGGGAAACAGAGAAGGTTTTCTGCATAGAACACATCCTGTAACACAGAAAAACCCCCTCCCTAACTCTTCACCCATTATTCATGGACCAAGATAATGCTTCCTGAATCTCCCTTCCTTTGAGTCCTCATCATGAGAGGTAAAAATCAAAATTGGAGGGACTTTTTTACATGTACAACATAAGCATGGAAACTGCTACTACTTTGTTGAATTTCAAAATTGTATGTAATCCAGTTAGGTGTGAATGTACCTATGTAAAGAAAGAGGATGCCTTCAAAATTTAAATAATCTGTAAATTGTTTTGTGAAACATCAATTCATATAGTTCTGGATTTAATTAATAATTTATAATTTATGGAGTGGATAGAATATTATCCTTATTTTACAAAAATATTGAAGCTCAAAGTTGTTTTGAATTCTAATAAAATAATTTATTAGTGGATATATTGGCCTGAAAGTCAGAAGACTTGGGTTCTAGTCCTGGTCCTTTATTAGCTTTTGAATTTTAGTTAAATTACTTATTTTCCTATATTCCAAATAATCATTATTGTCAAATATAATAATTATTTTTATTGTTGTGATTATTATATTGCATTGTGAACACTTAATATTGTATGACATATTATTGAATTGTACACTTGAAATCTATATAATTTTATTAACTGATGTCATCCCAATAAATATAATAAAAGAAATAATAGTATTTACTTTTCTAATAATACAAGGCTATTGTGAAGATTAAACGAGATAATGTATAAGAAAAGATTTTCAGTTGCAAAAGTCTCCACAAGTATAATACTTCAAGTTTTATCTAACACCATTTTACATAAACAATTCTTTGAACCCCCAAGAATTGAGAATATTAATACATTCACATGTACAATTGGCAAAGCACAC